>CM076941.1:1211623-1546757 GCA_039566165.1 Maruca vitrata | reverse complement strand
GCTCAAACGACTGAACCGATTTTCATGAAATTTGGTTTTGATGGTAGCTGGCACTCTGAAATAACGTATAGGCTACTTTTTATTTTTTAAGTTCATTGTGGGGTGAGGAATTAGTATGGGAGAACACGTTGACGGAACTTTCACTAATAAATAACAAATTTTACAAGGCATGTAGGCTATTTTAATACATCATTGCTACAAAAAACCCATTAATACGCGGACAAAGTCGCGGGTGGCCGCTAGTGTGTACTAAATAAGAAACAATTTAATGTATATTTGCATTTCTTTCCCAGGACAACAACAACTTAACATACTATCGAGATCTTCCTTCGGCAACCTGCCCACGCTCTTCAAAGATGGAACTCTCTCGCAATCAAATATCGTCTGTGGAACGAAAATGCTTTCAAAGGTATGTATGTGATTTTTTGTATTAGTTTTTAAACTCATGCACATAGCTTTTAATCGCGGGCTTTGAGCGCGGCGACCGAACCAAGAAATTCCGTAACGAAAAAACCTCACAATCGTCTAACGTCGTTTCCAGTTCGGTAGACTTTGGCGCAGTGTATGTGTGCGTGTGGGGTTGGAGCGTATTGGTACGACTCTACGAAACTCGCACGAATCGAGACGAGCTGCTCCGAAATCGGACGATGCTATGCAATAGCTATACCGCAGCAGTCCCCGAGTGTTTTTCCCAACTGACTTACTATGATGTCTTGGAGTAGCCTCGTCATCATCACCGGACTTGCGGGGAGCGGATGGCTCTCACCCCTAATGTGTGTTAGTGTATTAGTGGGGGTGTAAAAGACTTCAATACAATCTTGCAGTGTATCATTTCAGGCCTACCTTTATTATTAGATCTATCGTTGAGTGAAAACCAGCTGGAACACATACCGAATGAGGCATTCAAAGGACTAGTTGCTTTGAGGTGAGTGAATTTATGTTAGTTATAACCTTAAAGTAAGTATTAAGTCAGGGGATACCAGTCACAACTATCTGTCCGGTGGTTGGTGAACGGTATACGGGTAAGCGACCCCGGCTCCTCGAACTACTGTCGACTCAGTCCAAATCATCCGAGGCGATAGTATCCTTCCACCCCTTTTTCTTCCCCCGTCATATATCCTTGCTACTCGTGGGAACGCAATGACCTTGTTAAAACAATGCACAAGGCAGAATGGCGGCGACGTGGTCCACAACCCGTCACGTCCCGTTTCCCACAGAGGTGAAAAGTGGATCGCTGGAAGTGATCTCTGCCTACCCCTGGGAAAAAGGCGTGATTTTATGTGTATGTATGTTAAAACCTTTATATGAGTGATACCTTGTTTTAATACACTACTCAGTAGTATGATTCTACAACAGTTTAGCTATGGCACCTATACTTAAAATTAACTTAACTGCCTCGTTGGTCTATTGGTAGCAAGCGCTGCGTCCCCGGTTCGAGTCCAGGGTCGAATAAAATTTGTGTGAGTTTTTCTGTAATGTAATTACTCAGCCCGGAGGTAGGGAGAGGTTAGCGGGGTTGGACGCCCCGATGCCTCGGAAAGCACATTAAGCCGGTGGTCCTGCGCCCGATCTCTCATCGGTCATGTCGGATTGCCGTCTCACCGAATTAAGAGAGTAAGGGGAATAGAGAGTGCACTTGTGTTTGCGCGCACACTTGTGCACCATGGCCGAAATCGGTCGGACGCCTTTTTATTATTTTAAACTAATCAATTTTATGCCTTTACGCGTAAGCAACAATTGCAGAACAAGAAAGAAAAATTAAGACACATGTTCTCTGTGAATGTCACTCACTGGCCAAACTTAGGGTCAGACTTCGAGGAACAGCTTATCCGAAACCAGAAGAATACGCAGGCACCTCAGGCCCAAGGACATTATTACATGAATGCATTTGATGCTTAGGGAGTAGGATTAGGAGTGTCCCTTATATTCTGAAAATTACCTGTTGTGTCTAAGTTTCACGTAAAACAAAATTGTTTTTTAAATTCTTATAATATATACCTTCCTAAATTTTTACTAAATATTAACATATATTTTTAAATTTTTACTAATTATATTAAATATTATATTGGTGTAACCCAGTCAAAACGTCAGGCAGTAAGTAGCTATATAATTTGCTACTCCTAATAACGCGTTAATAGACTGATAAAGACAAATATTTAATGTGATGGAACGCGAAAGTCTAAAATCTTTCCTAAATTTTTTGTCATGATTATAGCCTATTCGTATGCGAAATTAGATAAATTTACGATTATTAGAACCGGAACGGGATTTTTTATAATATAAGGGACAACATAAGAGTAGGTGTATGGACGTAGGGGTAACACAAAAGATTTCCAGTTTAGTCGTCCCGCAACAAGATAAGATAAGTCTATCTATACTAATATTATAAAGCTAAAGAGTTTGTTTGTTTGTTTTGTTTATGAACGCGCTAATATCAGAAACTACTGGTTCGAAATAAAAAAATCTTTTTGTGTTGTACAGACCATTTATCGAGGAAGGCTTTAGGCTATATAACATCACGCTGCACGACCAATAGGAGCAAAGATACTAATGGAAAATGTGTAGAAAAAAAACGGGGAAAGAAACGCGAACAGGAAGTCGCTGGCACAACTTAAGTGTGCAATAGAAAACTGCCTCGATTGATGGAGTTTAACAATTTTGGTTTTATTTTTCAGAAAACTAGACCTTTCACACAATATGTTGGAGAAAATCGACAATAAGACCAATGGACTGCTGGACGATTGCTTGTCTTTAGAATCCGTAAGTTGTTATTTTTTTGTGTCTCTACCCTCAGTGCTAAAACCTAAATATATAAAAGGAGATACTGATTGACTGACTGACATATCAACGCCCAGCCTAAACATCTGAAAGTAGGCATTTGAAATTTGGAAGGTACGTAGCTTAGGTACCGTAGAGGTGCACTAAGAAGGGAATTCCTAAAATTCCCATGGGAACAGAATTAGCAAGGGAAAATCCTTTTGTATAGAAAAATCTAAACCGCTTCGGTTAAACGCTTGAAATTTGGCATGCAGGTTCCTTAGTAACCTTAAAGCTTAGTTGCAACAGAATATTGCAAAATTTCAACAGGAACAGGGAGTTAGCTTAAGAAATAACTTTTTGTATGAAAAAAATCTAAACCGCGTAAGATACATTATTGAAATTTGGCATTCAGGTACCATGATGAACGATTAAGCTACTTGCAACGCATTATTGCAAAATTCCCACGGGAACGGGAGTTTTTGGGAAAAATCTTTTGCTTATAAAATACTGTAGTCCACGACGAACGAAGTGGCACAGCTAAGGACGATATAATATTGTTTATACAGCATATAAAAAAAAGAATTAGAATTAAATTACACTTATGCTCAATAGCCTTAGTAAAAATGCTGACAAAGTGAAATATTTGATAAGATTCAAATTTCAAAAAGGATGTTCACGTTTTATATGTCCTGCCATTGTTATATAAATTATTTAAAAGATATGTGAATAAAGATTTATTATTTATTATTTGTTTATATGTTCCACAGTTAATAAAAAAATTGCCCTAATCCAAACATCCTATTTCAAGGTAAACCTAAGTCACAACAGAATAGGTTTCCTAACCAAAGAGAAAGATGTTCCCGTATAGTCCCTGGATCCCGTACAGACTGTCCGAGGTTACGACCTGAGTCACAACCGAAATACCGGTGCTCACGTTTGACTTGACAATTGGTACCCCAAGCAAAGTGACCAAGTTGAACTTGGCGGGAATATACTTAATGATATTAGGAGTCGTGAGTATTGTTTTAAATAAATAAATTACTATTATCAGTCAGGGGATAGCAGTCACAACTATCTGTCCGGTGGTTGGTGAACGGTATACGGGTAAGCGACCCCGGCTCCTCGAGCTACGATCGGCTCAGACCAAAATCATCCGAGGCGATAGTATCCTTCCTCCCCTTTTCCTTTCCCCGTCATATATCCTTACTACTCGTGGGAACGCAATGACCTTGTCAAAACAATGCACAAGGCAGAATGGCGGCGACGTGGTCCGCACCCCGTCACGTCACGTTTCTCCCACCAGGGGAATTCAGAAAAAGTGGATCGCTGGAAGTGATCTCTGCCTACCCCTCTGGGAAAAAGGCGTGATTTTATGTATGTATGTATGTAATTACTTATTATAATTATTATCATCAGCCCATATACGTCCCCACTGCTGGGGCACGGGCCTACCTAAACGAGGGCGATTGGTGATTTTCAATCCTTAATCAAAAAAATGGTAAGAATATATTCCACATTTATTTTTATACCTTAAAAAGATTACTTAGGTCCAATATACCTACACCATGAAATTTTTAGCGGTTGTTTTCCCGTGGCAGAACGATTTTGCCTCTAGTAATACTATCGAATCATGCAAATTATTTCCTTAAATAACTTATTTTTTTTTTCGAATTTTTCCGAAATAATAATTTTCCAAAAACGAGAGAAGCTATCGTTCTTTTATAAGATGTGACGTAATCAGGTACTGCTTGCCGCATGAAATCGATGCTTGAAGCTGGAAAATAGGCTCTTACGCACTAAGTAATGAGGCGGTTTCCGAACGTGCTTTCAGGGAGGTTTTCGGTTTACATACCTTTCGTAAAACCGGCATTTATTGATTTAAATAAAAAATACCTGCAAAAATCTATTGTGCTACTAAGAATAGAACCAATTTTTACTGCGGGAAAACAACCACTAAAATTTCACGGTGTATTATAGCACACATGAGTTGAAAATGTTAATTGGTGAACCAATGAACATGTTCGAAAAGCATCGCTCTGGCCTCATCATCAGCGCCATATACGTCCACACTGCTTTCAGGGCGCACCGCGCCTACCCTAATCTAGTGCGATAAGGCCGCGAGTCAACCACGCTGCCCAAGTGCGGGTTGGTCGACTACACAACCTAAGCGATTTCTTCGTAGGTGTGCAGGTTTCCTCACGATGATGATCCTTCGCCGTTAAAGCGTCGAATAATCGTACATATGGATTTCAAATTTGAAAAACAGTGGTTCCGGTGGCGGAAAAATAAAAAAATATATATATAATAAGAAAAAATAAATAGGAATAAATAACATACACAGAACATTTGACTGACTCCGGTAGAGATAATGGTTAGTCCACGCCACGGTTTCAAGAAAAGTTGTGGGTGCGATTCCCGACCGGAACAAATATATGAGTGATGATAATGATCGATGTTTGGTTCCGGTGTCTGGAGTGTAGTTGTTGTATTTAAATATGTAGTTCATACTAAATATTAGTGTTTATGGGTCTACACGCGATATTAGGAGTAGCAAATACATAGCTACTTACTGCCCGACGTTTCGACTGGGTTACACCAATCATGGTCGCGAGCGAACTCTATAGGTAAGTAGCTATGTATTTGCTTCTTCTAAAATCGTGTGCAGTCCCATTAAGACTAATATTTAGTGTAATGGAACGCGAAAGTCTAAAATCTTATTTTCTTTTTTCAGATGTGTTGGAGGAAATTTAACATCATTGGAAGTATTGGATCTTTCAAACAACAATTTGGAGAGTTTAATATCCAGAAACGGTAAGTAACAGAGGAAGAAATAGCAATTAATTAATTTATTCCTGATTGATTTATTTAATCTTTCCCTAAATCCCTTTAAGCTTCGTAGGGGTTGCTAAATATAATGTCTTGTGCACGCAAGTGTGCTGATCTCAATATCCGATCGTCCGAGTCGATAGCTTTAGTAGATCGCCTTATAGTTTTAGTAGGTTTTTTGTCTTCTGTAGTTTAATTGGAACTATATTAAGAATATTTAATTTAAGCCTACTTAATAACTATGAATAAATAAAAATGTTTCATTGGTTCTCATTTCTAAGAATTAAGTTTCAAAAGTTATGTAACTTTACTTTATATGGCACAGTATGCTGTGTAGGAACACAATATATAATGAGGGTTCACACTTAACGCATATCAAAAATTCACTAGATGGCAGTACGTAGGCGTAGGTTATTTTTCCTGTGATATTGACATACATGTCAATATTCACCAATCATGCTGCAGTTGGATCTCACGCCTACGTATTTGCCATCTGGTGAATCTTCTCATACGCGAAAACCCTCATTGAATATTAACTACATGATAAACTCATTACTTTTTAAATCGTAACTCATTCCGTACAGAGGGCCTACCACATATGACTTGGCTTTATCGAAAACTTACTTACGTTAAAAACCTATCGAGTTATTTTTTCATACTGGCCGGATTTTAGTTCTTTGCGTAACCACCAGCGGCGCTGTACAAGTTTTTCATAGACATATTCACGTAGGCGATATCGAGTGCGTAAGTTTTAAACTCATGGTAGCCACCTGCAGGTTATGAATCAGCCTAGTGGTTTTACAGATCATTATGTAACAATGTGTTATGTTTTTGGTATAAAATATTAGTATTATCACATCTATTCCAGCTATGGGCAAATTCGCCCTGCCCCGTCTCTCGGATCGCCATCACGCTCACTCCTGTCGAACAACTCCCTCGGCACGTTGCCTGCCGAGGCATTGGCACGATGCCGCGGACCTGAAGCATCTAGATGTTAGGTACAACCGGTTTACCCACATTGCCGGTCGAGCTGGTGAGGGAAATCAAGAAGAGAGGACTCACAGTGCTATATGAAGCGTGAGAGATACATACACGCACATACATACATACATACATACATACATACATACATACATAAAATCACACGCCTTTTTCCCAGAGGGGTAGGCAGAGATCACGTCCAGCGATCCCACTTTTCACCTCTGTGGGAAACGTTATGACGTGACGGGTATGTGAGCCACGTCGCCGCCATTCTGCCTTGTGCATTGTTTTAACAAGGTCATTGCGTTCCCACGAGTAGCAAGGATATATATGACGGGGGAAGGAAGAAAAGGGGAGGAAGGATACTATCGCCTCGGATGATTTGGACTGAGTCGATAGGTGAGGAGTGTAGGTTTAAACTATTAGTTACCACTATTGACTGGCTCGGTGGGACAGTGGTTCGTGATCCAGGTTCACTACCCAAGTTCCAAGAGTCATGGGTTCGATTTCAGCTTCGGACAAAATTTGTTTGGTGACGAACATCGGTGTTTGTTTCTGTGTCTGGGTGTCTGTCATTATATATATTTATTACTTGCGGGGAGCGGATAGCTCCTCACCCCTAAATTGAATTTGTGTGATATTTACTTAATATTTATGTTGCAGTCAAAACTCACAACCAAGTCAAAATCACTTTTGGACTGCTAAATCAGTCAAAACTGTTTTTAACTCAAGGGTGTCGGTCAAAATTCATAAAAAGTTAAGGAGGTCCACACGTGAAAATGATCAGAAAAATTTATCACAATTGAATCCACATGGATCTAACTTGGGCTTTATTCTTTTGCTCAAATAGGTACAATTACTTTTTCAATTAGCACCAAAATCTAAATTACACTTTCTAAGTATTACGTTTGTTTTTCTAACATGTAACATTTTGTTAAAACAGTATTAGCTATGAATTCACCTATGATTTTTATTAAATATGTCCAGTCAAAGTTGTTTTGACTAACCTTCTTAGACAAAACCACTTTTTAGACTTTCGCGTTCCAATTACACTAAATATTATTTAGTCTTTATGGGTCTACACGCAACGTTATTAGAAGTTAGCACATTACGCAGCTACACTGCCACCAACGACGTCGCTCGCTGACCACGATTGGTGTAACCCATTGATCGAAACGTCGGGACATGTAAGTAGCTATGTATATTCTTGCTACTCCTAACTCAACGCCATAAAGACATTTAATACATATTTAAGTAAAACCACTTTAACGGATACATCGCGGTCACAAACACTATTACCCAATATTTTTTGCAGTTATAAGTGGTTTGGACCGAAACAATTCCTTAGTTAAATGCAACACCACTTTTGTCTGCGAAAATCAGTCAAAACTGTTTTTCACCCTTTCTTTTCTCGATTCGTGCGAGTTTCGTAGAAGTCATTACAATACGTCCTAACCCGCACGCACACAAACACCGTTGCCGAAGTCTACCGAACTGAAACGACGTTAGACGATTGTGAGGTTTTTTCGTTAAGGAATTTCTTGGTTCTGGTCGCCGCGCTCTCAGAAGCCCCGCGATAAAAGCTATGCAATAGCTTTAAAAAAATTGTCTGATTTTAGCAGTTTACAAAGTTATTTTGACTCGGTTATGAGTTTTGACTATAAACATATACATATATATATTTATACATATCTAACTCCTCTTCTTCCACAGGCAACGGCCTCCAATTGCGATTGCTTCATCCCGTCCCCTCAAACATTACCTATCCCATCTCCCATCTTCCCACCTATCATCAACCATTTACATAACCTAACACCTGTACCGAACCCCCGACCCTATCCGACGAGTCCTCTTAGCCTCCGTTGCGACGAGGAGCGACTACTCTGTACCGGGGGAGTGGTGGCTGATGCCAAGTTGCTTGAGTACGCTGAGGGAGAGTCCGGGTTCGAGTTTACACACGGTGCAGCGAACCGGATTTGGTGTTTAGGGATATACAGTAGTGAGTGGTTTTTTTATTGTGATTTGTTTTATTAGTACTTTTCATTTCTCTGCCTCGTTTGCTCTATTGGTAGCAAGTGCGCTGCGTTTATGGACCGAGAGGTCCCCGGTTCGGAAAGTCCGGGGTCGGGCATTTGTAGTGAGTTTTCTGTAATGAAATTACTCAGCCCGGAGTTAGGAAGTTGGCGGTTAGCGAACGCCCGTGCCGCGGAAAGCACGTTAAGCCGGTGGTCCCTGCGCCCGATCTCTCATCGGTCATGTCGGATTGCCGTCTCACCCGAATTATGAGAGTAAGGGAATAGAGAGTGCACTTGTGCACTTATAATATGTCGTGCGCACTTTGGCTGAGTCTCAATTGAGATCGGCCGCCATGGCTAGAAATCGGTCGGACGCCTTATTTTATTCTTACTTTTCATTACATTTTGATACACCTGTAACTTACAAGTGCTTAAGCTACTTACCACGGGGATCAGGTCAATGTATCTGATGTTGTGTAATATTTTATGCCTTTAAAAGTTGAGTAACATAATCAAAGCAAGTCCGACTTTCCATTACTTACAATTATTAGTAGGTATCTATGGAAAGTCGAATTATTTGATACATAGCATTAATAAAATCATCCGAAAAATTCAAGTTACCTCATTTACTTAAATGAATAAACTTCTTAGATTTACTAGACGGTAATTTTAATATTTGTAGAGTAATAGGTACCAATTCGAATTATCTTTAAAAAATCTGAAAAATGTCCGGGTTATTTACCATGTTGTTTTGTTTTAATGAGCGCCTAGACATTTTCAGTTTTCTAATGTTAATGTACCATGACATTTAAAAAACTAAATTATCTTGTCTATATTTCAGTTCACAAGAAGGAATCTACGCCCATTAGCGTACGTATCGTCCATAGACGATATAGCCGACTTCTATCTCTACGTTCGCGACGACAAAAACACCTCTCCTCTACAAGCCAAGACATCTCTTACAACCTCCGCTCGTAAAGACAATAACCATAGACGGAGAGTTGAAGAAGGCTCTCCAAAATGGCGGCCGATTTGACATTTGCATTCAGGCGAAAGACGCATCAAACGGCGCGCCAAACAGTGGTTTGACAGCCAATGTCAGATTATCCCGCCAAATTTTGACAGCTGGGCGCGCAAATTGAACATAGACAAAAGGAGGTTGACCAAAAGAGGACCAGGGTCGGGTTGGTTCCAAAGAAATAGTGTTCTTGGATTAGTTAGCGATTCAATACTGATTTACGTTATGTATTTTCCTGGGCGTTTGTTTGAAAAATGACGGATTTAGTTTAATTGATGAGTCGAATGCATATGTATTACCTTCATTTTTAGGGTTCTGTACCGAAAAAGGTAAACCCTATTATAAGTCTTCACTGTCTGTCTGTCTGTTTGATAGTCAAGAAAGTAGGCTGCAGTATACAGGGTGATTTTTGTAGACAGTGAACATAAAAACCCTTTTAACTGAGTATTGAAAAACACATTGCCACCATAATTTAATCCTTATTCCCTCAAAAATGAGGGTCCTAAAGCAGTAAAATTTTAAAAATAGTATACTGGTTAGAGTATATAGAGAGGGTTAAAGTATATAGAAATAAACGTACATAGCCAACCTGTAATAGATTTGTAATACAGATACCTTTAGCTCACAAAAGCGCACCTAGCGGTGAAATACTGCAACCTTCCATTCTGCTGAAGTGTTGAATAATTACAACAGTATTTATAATTTCTGCTATCCATACGCTGAATTTGATTAGATCTGAGATTTTTTTTTACAATTTTTAAAGTATTATTTTTGTGTAGTATTATATAGCTTTTTGACAGCTGAATTTTTTAATAATGCAAGATGAATATAACCAATATCATTACCAGCTATAGCTGTTAGACAGTTTGCAGTAGGTAAATCTTTATATGTAAATAAGTATTAAAATATTAACTTCACTAGTGACTTCCAAGCCCTCGCTTCTGCTTGTAACTGAATTTTACATAATAACCTTTCTCTTGAATGCCTCTATACACCGTGAAATTTTAGTGGTTGTTTTCCCGTGGCAGAACGATTTGCCTTTATAAGATACTATCGAATCATGCAAATTATTCCAAGAAAAAAAATATTTTCAAATTTTCAAATAATAATTTTCCGAACTCGAAAACAGGAGAAGCTATAGTTCTTTTATAAGATGTGAAGTAATCAGGTACTGCTTGCCGCATGAAATCTATGCTTAAAGATAGAAAAGCTCTACGCCCTAAGTATCTAATACATAAGCGGTTCTACGAACGTGCTTTCGAGTTTCGGTTAAACTTTTCGTAGAAGCCAAAACGGCATTTATTGATTTTAACAAAAAGAACTGCACAAATCTATTGTACTACAAAGATAGAATCATTTTACTGCGGGAAAACAACCACTAATACTTCACGGTGTATATTAAAATACCGCAACAAAATCCGTTGTGTAGTTTTAAAGATTTAAGCATACATAGGGACAGAGAAAAACGACTTTAGTTTTATAAAATGTAGTAATTTTGTACACTTGTATTTATAAATCTAAATGGTGCTTCCTAATTAAGACAGAATACTTAATCATATCCAAAGACCCTATCAATATATTTTGGATATAAGTGCAATGTTAGTTTGGTATTAAACTTTCTTATCAACTAAGCCTTCATTAGCAATCCCCGGGCTCTTCAGGCAAAACGTGAAACGGCATCTTAGCAGGCCTTCAGAGGGTGAAGGTGACCGGTTCAATAGAGTCCTATTGCGCCTGTCGAACCTCATATTTGGATCTCACTACCGCTTACTATCAGGTGGAGTGAGGTTCATCCTCAGAGATTATTATATCATATTTTTTTTTGAGATATATCTCTTATTATTTGTCATACAAATTCTTCCTATAGTGTGCCCCTGAATGTTATATTTTATGTAAATATTTGTACTATATATGCTATTACTCGGGTCCGAAACCCTCAATGGGTTTCGGACCATAATAGCATATCTATATCATTCAATGAGGGTTAACGCGTATGCGAAATTCACTAGATGGCAATACGTAGGCGTGAGGTCCAACTGCAGCATGATTGGTGAATATTGACTTGTCTGTCAATGTCACGTCAGTAATAACCAATCATGCTACAGATGGTCCTCACGCCTACATATTGCCATCTGGTGAAAAAAACCCTCATTCACTCTTATTCGTCTGTCGTGTCAGTTTACAATGAAGGTCTTTCTCAGGAAGGCAAATTTTTAAAATCAATACTTTAAAATAAAATAAATGTACCGTCCGGAACTCCTCTCCCAGTGCAGAGTGCACGACTCGCGCTAACCGATACCTTTTTTGTTGTGATTTTATTTGTCCACCAAAACGTTGAAAACTTTAATTTTTTGTAACAAAATGTTTTTATAAAGGCTCAAATTGTATACTATTGTCGTTCCAATTTAATTATATGGTATTCCTTTGATTTTTATACTCATCATATTATCGATTTTACTTCTTTTTGCTTATTTTTTTTGTTTGAAATTTGGGGTCTCAAACCTATGACTTATCTAATCTTAAACATGTGTTCCAAATAAGTGGTGATATTTTTGTGCCAATTTTATTAAGGTTAAATGAAATCCGTCCATTTTATAAAAAAAAGATTTATTCTTTAATTGTATTAAATGCATTTTATAATGTTACAAGATGTTTCATTTATTAACTACCTACATTTAGTTCATTGCAAGTAAAGTTGCATAGTGCGACGCCATTTTTGAAATTAAATCTGGCGAATGTAAAAACCAGTTAGTGTTTCTGATATTTTGGGATTACTAAAACATTTTATAACTTAAAAAATGTTGACAACAGAGCGTATAAACATATTTTAAGTACAGTTTCTACAACATTTAAGCAAAAACAATTATGTTGAATCATCATACGTTATTATCATTCGTAAAAAGTATCCTCAAAAACATTAACTCTACAGCTAATAATATAATCATACTCAGTACATTATTAAAACACATTTCTTTATAACAAAAAACAACGTAATTAGGCATCACTTGGTTAATTTACCTAATTATTTTACTCGATAAATAAAAATAATTGTGGAAATTAGGTGAAATTAAGTGTTACCCAACTTAAAAATATTGTTAGGGCTTAGGGCTAAGAATTTTCTAAACTCCACCCTACTTTTGCCAAATTATTAGGAAATTAACCAAATAACTCTCTAGTAACAAGTTTCTTACAGCATCTTAATAAATGCAATAAATATAGTCTAAGCCCATTTTAAATAGTTTCCATACCATGTCAGTCTATTCAAGTCGGTCTACCGATTTTCAACTCTAAAACATCAACATAGGGTTTATTATCGACTGAAATTATCGTTTATGGGCTAACAGTGATAGATCAACATTTATCCACATAATCAAAATGTACATAAATAAACTAAAAAACAATAAACAAAAATAAATTAATGACTGCGTGTGAACCACTTTGTACTTATGAGCGAGGAAGAAATAAATTACTTAACTAATTAAATAAATAAATATCTTCACGATAAGTTTTTGGTGATTGAATAATGAATCTGCTGAGAAACAGTAATCATGTAAGTTAGTTTTATTGAACTCAACTTGCCTTTTCTTGAGCGAGACGATTTTTATCTAAAGCATATACAGTCCTCGAGTATAAATAGTTACATTCAATTGTTTTCCCGGTATTATTTTTACCCGACCCTATATTGTGCAATTGTAGTTCTTGTTACTTCACATATAAATGTAGAGTTCAACCATCTGGCTCAAAGGACCATCCGGCTCGAAGGACCATCCGGCTCGAAGGACCATACGGCCCGAAGGACCATCGCTTCTCAGATTCCCCAAAATCTTAACCGCTCTTCTTCTCCGTTTTGCTCGATTGCTTGCTCTCCGCCGCGTACTCGGTGTATGGATCAGTGGCGTGCTTGTACCCGGTAATCGTTTGGTACTGGGGGTTCCTTAGCGGGCCAGGACGGGCGCGTGGGAGTAGAGTCCCAGTCAGCTACTGCGGCTGTGGGGTGTTCCGCGTTATGTAGAGATGTTCTGGAATTCCAGAAAAAAAAATTACAAAATGCAAAATAATCTATGCCCCATGTCAAAAGAAAAAATAACCCATAGACACTAGGATATGAAAACAGTTTGATTGTTTTTATCCATCTGCCAATTAAATGTAGTATAATAAATGAAATGAAAGTACAGTATATGTGATGATAAATACTCAATGATTAGCGTATACTGAAATGACAATAAAATTAAGTAAAAATTTTTAAGGATTAATTTTTTTTTGTAGGTATTGTGTTGGCCTGGGAGTTTTTAATTTATAACACCGTAGAATTTTAATTTCGAAAGTAAATGATAATAATTATCTTTTCAGTATTTATTAATGAATCTACATTTATTCAGTCACCATCTAAAAATGTTTATCTTATACTATTATGGCTCTATGCTACTTCTACGATGATTAATCTATCTATTACTAACAAAAATCTCATTTATAGACCAGTCAAATTATAGGAAGAATTTTTCGTATACAATCCAGCATATACCTAAGTCATTATTTTTGAAATTGACTTATGATAACATTAAAATGGCGGTTTTGCATACAAAAAATATTTCTTATATTTCGACTGAATTATAGATAGAGTCGCTTACCTAGGTGCCCTAAGCTTCTTTTATGACCTGCGAACAAAAAACCAGATCATTTTAACAATAATTATTTACATTAAAAACAAGATTTTTGTTAGCTCACTAGCAATTTTGGTGCATGCAGCTTGCTTTCTAGAATAGAGTGAGATTGTGCAAAAGAAAGAAGCATTATTACCAGTAAGTTATAATCCTTACTAATATTATAAATCCGAAAGTAACTCTTGTGTGTCTGTCTGTCTGTTACGTTTTCTACGCACTTAAGAGTACTGGGCCGATTTAAATGAAATTTGGGTACAGATAAAGTCTAGAGCCTAGAAATAGTTATAGGCTACTTTTTAACCGACTGCGCTATAAGAAGGGGAAGTAATGTTTTACCCGTTAAACGTCTCTTCGCGGACGAAGTCGCGGAGCGGAAAGCTAGTGCAAACTATAAAATAATACACCATTGCCTATGCAATACTTAAGAGTAACTCTTTTTGCTTTTTTGATAGTAACTCTTTTCTGTCTTACGAGATTTCATGCCGAAATGACTAAACCGATTCATATGTAACTATGACCCTGCCCTCGCTTCGCTTCTTCGGGTATTTCTCTATCTCTATATAATATATTTCAACCCCGTGAGAATTTTACATACAGAAGTTATTTTCCCTAATAACTCCCGTTCCCATGGGAATTTTGTAATATCGCGTTGGAAGTAAGCTTTACCGTTCATTAGGGTACCTACATGCCAAATCTCAATCGTCTATCTATATCGCGGTTTTAGATTTTTTCATACAAAAAGTTTTTTTCCTATTACTCCCGTTCCCGTGGGAATTTTTACAATATCCTGTTGCAACTAAGCTTTTTTATTTATTAAGGTATCTCCATGTCAATTTTCAAGCCGTCTAACTTATGCGGTTAGTATTTTTCATACAAAAGGATTTTCCGTTATTTCCCGTTCCCGTGGAATTTCTTGGGAAATCCTGTCCTAACGGATGCCTACGTCATAACATCTACCTGCATGCTAAATTTCATCTCGATCCGTCCAGTGGCTGTGACGACTTTCGTCCGCGTAGAGATGTTTAACGGCTAAAACATTACTTCTTTATAGCTGCAGTCGGGTTAAAAAGTAGCCTATAACCGTTTCTAGAGCTCTGGACTATATCTGTGCCAAATTTCGTTTAAATCGGTTCAGTACTTTATGCGTGAAAGCGTAACAGACAGACAGACAGACAGACAGACAGACAGACAGAGTTACTTTTCCGCATTTATAATATTAGTAAGGGATTAGTAAGGAATTTGGTAGGGGCCTGAGAAAGGGCATAGGTTACTATAACCCACTGATTAACAACTTTATCCAGATGTTCAACCAGCATTATAAATATTTATAATACTAATCTCTTAGAATGTAGACTATCTGTGTATAGAAAATTTCATTTAAATGCACTTCCAGTAGTATTGGCATGAAAGAACGACGGAGAGGACAAGAAATATTTAAATTATTACATTTTCATTTTAATATTAGAAATGATTTATATAATGATATTTCTGAGACATTTTGGTATCCATTCTCATAATCCTTCACCTTACTAAAATTTTGTCAAATGGGTTTAGTTAGATTAACTAAGTGCATACTAGATTTGGGTGCAAGATGCTTCGAACGTGCAATATTAATAGTTATTACCTATTATAATGTTTCCCGTCACCTTTTGGATCAAGCAAAAGTAGTTTATGTGTGTAGTACCTAGGTGTACGTATAGTTTATTTATTTATTATCAGGACAGCCAACAAGAAAAAACTTGCTGAGTAGAGAGAAGATTTCAGATTAATAAAAATGTATAAAAACAACATTAAAACTTAAAGCTAAGTGCTAAATCTTAATTAAAGGTTTATAAAAAGAGTGGGGGTGGAGAGGCAGTTAGGTGGACAGTGAGAGCCATGATGATGAATGAATTGAGAACCTCCTCACTTTTTTGAAGTCAGGGTTGAAAAAGAGGGGCAAATCCAGGTTTCAAGTTACGTGTAGGTTACATATATAAAAACCTGTAACTCCCGCAAAATAAATTAATGTTATCTTAAAATTACTCCCCTGGATCTGATAATGTTAATTTTCGATTTTTGTTATTGGGCAATCTTTTATTGAAAGGTACAATGTAAGTAAGTATTGTAAAAAGTACTAACGCTGTGTAGTAAGTACTTATGGTTAAGTTGTGTAAGTATATTAATATGTTACGTTATAAAACATTTAAGTTTAAGTTATTCAGTGGGAAGAGAAAATATTGTTCACTCATCTATCACTTTTGTAAACCAATATCTTTTTAGAAATTACCTATTATGCCAGTTTTCTTTGTAACATTCTTACGAGGTAATTATCATTAACGTAATGCTAAAGCCCTTTGAGAGGATACAAATAAAAGTGAAAATAAAAATACTCGACACAAGTAGCCTTAATGTGTTGTTGATTGTATTAAAAGGTTGCATAATAATAGACAATTGTCCCTATAGTATGTACCTAACCTTAAGTCCTAAGCACATTGGAAATCATTATATTATATAACTTTTGATATGCAAAAAAAAAAAATATTTATTTGGTTTTATGAAATTAGAAATGCAGTGGGTTATGTACCTATCATCTCTGCCTACCCCTCTGAGAAAAAGGCGAGATTTTATGTATGTACATGTATGTATGTACTATATTTATTTGTATTATTTTCTTTAATAATAAAGGCTTTAAAAGATGCTTTTATAAGTAAGGGACATCTCTTCATCTCTCTTTCTTTCATTAGGTAACACAGAGATTTGAAAATTTTGTTAGTGTGGAGCATGTATTGAGCAGAGCACCCTCCTAAAATTGATATTAGGGGGTGAGAGCCATCCGCTCCCCTGCAAGTCCGGTGATGATGACGAGGCTTCTCCAAGTCATCATCGTATGTCCAGTTAGGAAAAAGAAAACCTCTGATAAAATGAATGAAATGAATTAAACTGTTCACCATTTAGTAAAGCCTATCCCTTGGATTGATAATTCTGTCTAATCATATCATACTCATAATTACTGGAAATTAGTTTCTTAAAGACAATTAAAACTCAAGTTAGATTTTTTTTTAAGTCAGTAGACCATACCACTAATATGTGTTGTTTTTTGATATCAGTAACACAAATGCTTCAGCAACTACCTCTAACTAAAACAATGTACGTGTATATGATGTTTGTGAGACTATGTAAGGTATATATTATATACCTATTTATGTACTTGTTTACACATACTCATGGTGTTCATAATGGAAGGCGTCCAGTCGTGAGAGAACGTGTTTCGCCCTTCAGAACGGTGAAAAGAAGGATGCGATCTGAAACAAGGGAAATAGAGTAATATTGGATAGCTGTCATATCAACAAATAGTTAGTTTTGTTTATATTTATTACTAGCTGTTGCCAGCGACTTCGTTCGCGTTTTCCCCGATTTTTACCACATTTTTCCATTGTATCTTTGCTCCTATTGGTCACGCAGCGTGATGTTATATAGCCTAAAGCCTTTCCTCGATAAATGGATCTATACAACGCAAAAAAGATTTTTTCCAAATCGAACCAGTAATAGTTCCTGAGATTAGCGCGTTCAAACAAACAAACAAACAAACAAACAAACAAACTCTTCAGCTTTATAATATTAGTATAGATAGGCACAACTAAAGAATACAATGTGTACAGTACGAGTAAAAGTAAAAGGCGTCGATGGCCGAGTGGTTAAGGTCGTTGCTTGCCATGCTGAGAGGTCGCCAGTTCAAACCCCGCCAGGTACCAAATGTGTTTTTCAAATTTGAAATTCATATGTTCCATCATTCGACGCTTTAACGGTGAAGGAAAACATCGTAAGGGAACCATGCACACCTATGAAGAAATTGTAAGGTTATGTAGTCGACCAACCCGCACTTGGCTGGCGTGGTCGACTGAAGGCCTTATCGCCCTAGTTTAGGAGTAGGCTCCGTGCCCCAGCAGATGCTTTACAGTACACTTAATTGAAGGCTAAGCTCTTCATATTGAAACTATCCCGGATAAGGGTTGCGCACATCATTGACTTTTATATAAATATAAATAGAAAGGAACGCTCCCTGATACATGCAAGTCACTAATTGTTACATACATATTAAAGACAATTCATGACCTTTCATGACCAAATAGGTCAAATCTTAAAGAAAGAGGTCAAATCAAAAGTACGCGTAATCGACGAGTATGCATGAAGAGGTTAGTGGATGCGGATGAAGCGAAGAAGAAGAAGAAGAAGAAGAAGAAGAAGAAGAAGAAGAAGAAGAAGAAGAAGAAGAAGAAGAAGAAGAAGAAGAAGAAGAAGAAGAAGAAGAAGAAGAAGAAGAAGAAGAAGAAGAAGAGGAAGGGGGGGGGGGAAATCTAGATTATAAAAATGGTGTGCCAGGACCGTAGCACATGGCAGGAAGTGATCTCTACCTACCTCTCTGGGAAAAAGGTGTGATTTTACGTATGTATGTACGTATGTATAGATATTAAATTAACAAGTTTTATCGATCGATTTGTTCCTGTCAAGTAAACAATAAAACTACCAATTTGGTCCAAATTGAGAATTACTAATGCCCTCACTACACATTGGATATACTTATTCTTAATCATATTTAAAATCTTCCTCTTGAATCATCATCTAATTTACAAAAAAACTGCATATAAATCTGTTGACTAAGTAAAACCAGACAGCGAAAAACGACTGGGTTATCTACGTACCTAACTATGTATGTAGTGGATACTGAAAAACACATGTATATAGATAGACATCTCTGAATACTTATATTAAGTTCTATGTAGCCCAGAGTTTAGATAAGAAAAAGTAATTATACTGATCCTGCATCAAATTATCTTGTCTCTAATCAAACAGTAGGTAACTACATAGTTAGCTAATCGCTATCACTATAAGGGGTGAGAGCCATCCGCTCCCCCGCAAGCCCGATGATGATGACAAGGCTACTCCAAGCCATCATCGTTAGTCAGTTAGGAAAAATATCGCTATCACGATATAAAATCCACCTGTCATGACAGCTTTGACGCGTAGGCGAAGCAAATACTTTTATCTAACTTGATCCGAGATAATTAGAAAGTGGCTAAGTAAGTGATATGTCGTTGTTAATCTTATGATATGTCAATCACTCGTAATTTGGAGCAAGTAGGTAAGCCATTGAACCGAATTTTAACCATGAAAGTGGTCATAGTTGTCTTTTTGGGAATGTTGTTGGTCCAATTTGACAAGTACTTAGTCAAAATGACAGTAGCCCTTTGATAGTTGCTGTTACTTCCGTAGAAACTTTTTAACAGACTTCAAAAATGGAGGAGGTTTCTCAATTCGACCGTATGCCTTATTTTGTTTTACTTTTATTTATTTACTATATTTTGCCAGCGGTTTCTTCAGTGTTAAATCCTAACAGCAATACCTTTTTTAAATTTTAAACTGAACTTTAAAAAAAATATAAAGTCCAGATTTTTCTATGCAAATGGCTAAGTGTTTTGCAAATACATTTTAAAGTTTTTAACCATCATCATTAGTCGGCTGCTGGGGCACGGCCCCACGGGTCTATCTTAAACTAGAGCGATCAGGTCTTAGTCAACCACGCTGGCCAAGTGCGGGTTGGTCGACTACACATCCTTAGAATATCTTCGTAGGTGTGCAGGTTTCCTCACGATGTTTCCCTTCACCGTTAAAGCGTTTTAATATTTGAAAGTATCTTAGTTTTCAATGGTTAACATTTTTTTTTTATAAATATTACACAACATCATATATTGATCTGATCCCATGGTAAGTAGCTTAAGCACTTGTGTTACGGAAATCAGAATCAACAGTAGATACACAAATACACTTAAATATATTTAATAATACACCCAGACACAGGAACAAACACCGATGTTCATGACACAAATATTTGTCCCGAGTGGGAATCGAACCCACAACCCTTGGAACCGTAGGTTATGAACCTGAGTCACTAGCCACTGTTCCACCGAGCCAGTCAATCTAAGTACCTATTTGACAATTCAAATCTAAGTACCTATTTTGACAAGCAAAACCTACAAAAACTATTTTTGGTATTTGAAAGTAGCCTAACAATGTAATAGTTAGTAATTCAAATCTTTTGAAAGGCATAACCTACTCAAAATAATTTCTCCGCAATTGGACTAGGAACCATCAAGTAAAATGGAATGCCAATTAGCCTTATAATAACACTAACGTGGTCGAAAGTGATTTAGTATGTTCACTTTCAAATGTAAAAGGTATTTACATAGATTTAGTGCCAGACTCTTAATTGAGAGTAAAAAGAAGGCACTAGACGTGAAGTGTTTGTTTAGACAAATTATTTGCAGTTAAGATAGATTAAAGTACGTTCTCCTTGAACGATGTTTCTTTATATAACTAAAAAAGGGAACAGGAAAAATATTGTAGTTGTTCGAGTGTGGTATTTTATACACCGTGAAATTTTAGTGGTTGTTTTCCCGTGCCAGAACGATTTGCCTTTAGTAATACTATTGAATCATGCAAATTATTCTTTAAAAAAATTATTTTCTATCCTATTTTCAAAATAATAATTTTCCAACTCGAAAACGAGAGGAGCTATCATTCTTTTATAAGATGTGACGTAATCGGGTACTGCTTGCCGCATGTAATCGATGCTTAAAGCTAAATAATCTCTACGCCCTAAAGAAGTAATAAAGTGGTTCGAACGTGCTTTCGAGTTTCGGTTAAACCTTTCGTAAAACCGGCAATTATGGATTTTAATAAAAACGAACTGCACAAATCTATTGTGCTACTAAGATATAATCATTTTACTGCGGGAAAACAACCACTAAAATTTCACGGTGTGTACTTTTATATGAGACTCGACGTTTCGAGCTCTTTACAGCGCTCGTGGTCACGGGCAAGACTAAAGATGACAGTTGTCTTTATAAGAAAGTTACTACCACCATTTGGTGAGATATTGCGTCAGTTCCGGTTAACGCACACAGACTGCCTCTCCAACCATCTTCCCTATTAAATTTTATCAGTTGCTTGGGATCCTATCATGAAGACCATAATATCTCCGGCCCGTCAAAAACAACAACATAATTGCAAGACCAAAGGATGTTGTGAGTTCTGTGTGCGTGAACCGGGACGCACAAAATATCTCACCAAATGGTGGTAGTGATTAAAAATCTTATAAAGTCAAAGTCAAAGTCAAAGTCTAAATTTATTTATTTATATAGGCATTCACATGCACTTATAAATCGTCATAAATAAATAATTAATGGATAAGTGATTCTACCACCGGTTCGGAAAGCTGGTTCTACCGAGAAGACACCGGCAAGAAACTCGATAATTACTCTTTTTAACGGATTATCCACATAACCTTACACACACACACATATATTTAATGTATAAAGACAACTGTCATTAGTCTTACCCGTGACCACGAGCGCTGTAAAGAGCTCGAAACGCCGGGTCTCTAAATAATATGTTAGAAGAACAATACACGCGAGTTTAATCCGTAAAATTAGTTTTATTTCAAAACTAGCTGTGCCCGCGACTTGGTCCGCGTTTTCCCCCGGTTTTTACACATGTTCCATTGTTTCTTTGCTCCTATTAGTCGCTGCGTGATGTTATAAAGCCTTAAGCGTTCCTCGATAAATGGTCTATCCAACATAAATATTTTTTAAATTCGAACCAGTAGTAAACAAATAAACAAACAAACGAACTCTTCAGCTTTGTAATATTAGTATAGATGTGTAGAGTTCGCGCAAATAAATAGACAATACTATTAATTACTTTTTTTAAAGTACAGTGGGTAAGATAGAGTCCTTTTTCGGGCCATATACTTACTTTTCATTAAAATCGGTACTTTTAGATAGAGCGTGAGACAGATAGAGTTACTTTTGCATTTAGACTAGAACCCTAATTTAATTGAACACACGCTTCCTTCTTATTTTAACATTTTTTCTGCGTGTTTATACTAAACTCAAAAGGCCACTGTTCTATTACACGAATCTGAATAACAAAAGCTTTTGCTCGAAGATAATGATGTTGTGCCCCGGTTTTATACTTTCGATATTCAATTACTTTCGGTAGCGCATAAAAAACCGGCCAAGTGTAAATCGGAATAGCATACGAAGGGTTCCGTACTAATATTGTTAAAAACAACGTTTTTTGTTTGAGAGGAATTCCCATTAAATTCTTTGTTTATTTCTTACTAGCTTCTCGCCCACGACTTCGTCCGCGTAGAGACATTTAACGGGTAAAACATTAACTTCTTTATAGCGCAGTCGGTTAAAAAGTAGCCTATGTCAGGTTCTGGACTATATCAGTTTTTCATTTACATCGGTTCCAGTATTCTATGCGTGAAAGTGTAACAGACAAACAGACAGAGTTGCGTTCGCATTTATAATGTTAGTAAGGATAGCAGTAACCAAAATACATAATTCAGTCTTTGTTTTTATGCCAATAGGTTCAGAAATAAAATAGTTATGCTAACTTAAAAGATCTCGTGAACTGACTGGGCGTTTGAAGGCGCATGTATATTCAAAAATGCTACCTAAAGTCTCTTTTACACGCGGACGAAGTCGCTGGCAAAGCTATATGTACTCTTTTTCAGCTAAGATGATCCCTGTGACACTTCATTGTGTTCTGAATCACGCATTTCACGTTTGACAAACGAAAATAATTTTATTGCACACTTTTTTCATTTTATTGCGGCGTCATTAGGAAAAATATTAAAATAAATATTTTTATACTTTTAAATGACAAACAGTATCGTTTAGTTGAATTTAATGTAATAGAACATTTTTTAAAAATACCTATGCAGTTCGTATACGTAGAATGGAACGTAGTTACTCTGACTAAGTTCCATTCTACGTAATACGAACTGCATAGGTATTTAAATTAAAGTAAAAATTTAAAGTAAAAATCTATTACTTTACGATACTATTTCCCTTTTAAAAGTTTAAAATTATCAATTTAATATTTTTCCTAATGAAGCCGCAATAAAATTAAATAAGTGTGCAATAAAATTATTTTCGTTTGTCAGTCGTAATATGCGTGATTCAGAACACAACGAAGTGTCACAGGGATCATCTTAGCTGAAAAAGACTAAAGTAAATAAACTAATATTATATTAAGCCAGAACCCAAATAGACACAAATCGTTTCTCACACGATTAGTCATGTTTTTATAAGATTTTATTATGGCGCGCGTACATTATCGCATGTTTTTATTGCTGTAAAGTTATTTGGTTAAGTTATTTACTCATTTTTGTGCCTTCTTCTTTTTTATATCTATATTTTTAGAATATGTCTGTACTAACTACCTATTGTAGTTATATTCCTAGGTTTGCTAAGATTCACTAAATAAATAATGATTCTTCGCAATGAATTTTATGGCACAAATCGACGCATACTCGTAATATCATCACATATGTCTTGGAATAATCTTCATTTTGGACTACAAAATAATGATAATTACGCAAAAAAATATTCGGTATCCTTACTAATATTATGAATCCGAAAGTAACTCTGTCTGTCTGCTCACGCATAGAGTACTGGACCGATTTAAATGAAATTTGGTACAGATATAGTCCAAAGCCTAGGTAAGGTTATAACCTACTTTTTAACCGACTGCGCTATAAGAAAGTAATGTTTTACCTGTTAAACGTCTCTACGCGGACGAAGTCGCGTGCGGAACGCTAGTTTTTATATAATTTAACATATTATTTTTTATTCTGCAGGCAAAGATCAATATTGACTCATCCTTTTAAGACGTGCTAGCAAAAGAAAAATCTTAACAAGAACTAGAATTCACTGGAATCCTCTGTATTTAGCATATAAAAAGATTCTGTATAGTTCGTGAAACGAAAAACAGATTAAAAAGAAGCCAGCAGACTGAAAAAAATATCGCTCCATTGCCCCGATTCTTATTTAAATAAAAAGAAAAAAACTAACACTTTCCTTTTCTACCACAACATACACAACGATTTTATATCACTATTTATCAAATAAAAAGTATAAAACCTTCAGACCATAAATAAGTCTAGCATCTGAGATCTAAGATTATTATTAAACTAGTAACCTCGCTTGCTTCGCTTATTATACATAAAAACCTTCCTCTTAAATACCTCTACGTTGTTTAGTTTAAAAGATTTAAGCATACACACATACAGACAGACGCAGGTAGTGATTCATCCATTTTGAGAGCTAGTTTTAGCAAAAACGAGTTTTGATATCTATAATTACATTAAATTATGTTAGATTGTAAAGTGTAACAGTTTTTTTGCAAAAAGTTATTAGTTACGGTTTTGGAAAGCGCACCTACTATTCTTTTGTGAAATGTAACTAACCTAACCCAACCAGTTTACAGTTTAGGCGGTTTACGTTATAACTGGTTCTTGGCTTTTGGTTGCAAGTGCCATGTGAAGAGAGTTATAGGGTTCGCAACCCGGAGGCCAAATTCTTTCTGAAATTGGGTTTCTGAGAAGAAATTACTCTGTCTGTTTGACCTGCCATATAACGCCACCATAATAGTATTTATAATAAATTTTGTCCAAGGCTATCATCTACTAACGGTATTATAAAGGGGAAAGATTTTTTTAAAGCTATTGCATAGCTTTTATCGCGGGCTTTGAGCGCGGCGACCGAACCAAGAAATTCCGTAACGAAAAAAACCTCTCAATCGTCTAACGTCGTTTCAGTTCGGTAGACTTCGGCACGGTGTTTGTGTGCGTGCGGTTAGGCGTATTGTACGACTCTACGAAACTCGCACGAATCGAGACGAGCTGCTCCGAAATCGGACGGTGCTATGCAGTAGCTATACCGCGGCAGTCTCCGAGTGCCACACGTCTTTTATTTCTATGTCACGAAATGACTAAGGTAAGGCCCTAGTTTAGGGTAGGCCCGTGCCCCAGCAGTGAGGACGTATATGGGCTGATGATGATGATACGGTAATCCTCCTTTTTGCGTCGCCGTAGTCTAGTAAAATAGATTTGAAAACTAAAAAATCCGGGATATTGACCAAAAATATCGAGTTACCGATATTTCAACACTGTTGAAAGCTTTCGATCACGGGTCTACTGAAAAATCGATTTAATCTTTTTATTTATTTTATTTAGGACACAAAACAGATAACAGTCGAAAAATGTTGTACAATGCACACTTATGAGATAACTTAAGAGCTAAACTATTACCTAAAACATGTGTCCCTGACATGACAAGATAGAAAAAAAGTCGGTATAACAAGACGAGAAAGGTGCCTAAAGGGCTGTAGGTAAAAAGAAAAAAAAATGCTATTCAATTCTTATTTTTGATCTTCATAGGAGGGTTCTGACGGCTCTCTTGAAGATTTTTGGACTAACAGAAAATATATCAATATCGTGATTGTTCCGAGCGAGTTCGTTGTATTGGCGACACATACGGACTATCGGGTTGAAGAACGATGTGTTGTTGTGGTATACACGAAGGGAAAATATTTATAAATGGGATTACGAATTCTAAAAAGAGTGTTGAAATTTTAAGCAGATAGGAGTGTTGGGGAATCTATTAATCTTCTCACCTTAGCCGAGCTGACGGCAATCTTGAAGACCAGCAGCAGTAGACCGATGCCGACGGACTTGGCTGCGAGGAGTGTGGTGAGCAGCATCCAGGTGGAGGTGGCTCCCACGTGGAAGATGAGGGGGATGAGAGCCATGGACATCTTTTTCATTGCGCGGCCTTCTGCGGGGGGAAGGGATGGTTAGACTATTTAAATACATACATCTATACTTATAATAAATCTGTACAGATGTGAATTCCGTACATTAAATATATTTTCAAAATAACTATAAGGGGTAATAAGTGATCGATACTGATGCCAAAAATGCAATGAACTAACATTTTTGTCTGTCTGTCTGTATGTTTCTTATGGGCTCTTTAAAGTCTCTTTTTCTTAAAGTCTTTCCACGCGGACGAAGTCGCTGGCAACTTTAAAATCACTCTTTTTTACCAAAGGGCAGAGATCACTTCCTGCCATGTGCTACGCTTCTTAGATTATTATTGAAATATCTGGGATAAAAAAATAATACCTGGGACATTTCTACACACGGTCACCTGACCCCAATCTAATCAGAGCTTGTACTATGGGCGTCAGAGACTGATATACATACATAGATATTAATAAATACATATTAACACCTAGGTTCAGAACGAACACAAATGTTAGTCACATGAATTGTTACTTTGACAGAATTAAGCGTTAAATATTAGTATTTATATTACGTTACGCATAAAGACTAATATTTAGTGTAATGGAACGCGAAAGTCTAAAATCATACGGAATTTAAGCGTTGCCTATTATAAAAATCCTTACTAATATCACTTAAATGTAAATCTCTGCCTGTCTGTCATTCTGTCTGTGCAGTTCAATCCAATTATTAAATCTAATATTCTGTGGAACACATTTGAAGATTGGCTGGCGTTGAATATTCTAGTAAAATTATAATTGCAATTAAAAGATACAAATCTTTTAATTATATTTCAGCGTATGACTAACCCATGTCAGGGCAAATAATACATTCGAGAGTTGGCTAGGACGTAGAGCTGTTGGTTACGTGTCTAATCACTACATAGTATAAAACGAAGTTGCTTTTTCTGTCCTTATACACCGTGAAATTTTAGTGGTTGTTTTCCCGCAGCGAAATGAAACCTTAGTAGCACAATAGATTTGTGCAGTTATTTTTTATTAAAATCAAGAAATGCCGGTTTTACGTAAGGTATAAGGTATATATAGTAGGTACGTTCGAACCACTCACTTTATTACTTAGTAGTCCAGTCAAATTAGCTCTTTAAACACCAATCTGCGGAAAAATTACTAGTGAGCTGAATTTTGGTACACACCTTTATTACGGCATTGTAATGAAGGTGTGAAAAAATCGACATTCATATCGTGCCGGCTTAAAAAGTTGTAGGGGTCAAAGGTCGCGAAAATCAGTTTTACGCGACTATTTCGCGATGTATTGCTGGTAGGTTAATTGAGGGCATTAGAAAAATTTTTTGTTATAAAATTATCTACAAAAAATATCCTTTCCATTTTTTTGTAGAATTGAAAGTTTTCGGAGGAGAGCGCCGAGAAAGCACTCACATACGGTATTGTATACCAAGGCGTACGCCCTATGCTTTTCATTGATATTTGTAAGCGTGTTGTTAGTAAAATCTACTACATACAGACATATAGCATTAGTAATACTAGTACAAAGTTTTCCTTTTTGGAAAAGGAAAACTGAAAATCATGAAGATGTTTAAAAAAAGATTTGTAATTGTACAAAAAATTGCAGCAGTAGAAAATATGTCCTAGCATTGACAATGCATCTCGAGAGCAATTTTCTTGTTGGAATATTTCTGCAAAATTGTTTAAATCAGATCGTTTTTCAAACATCTTCATGATTTTCAGTTTTCCTTTTCCAAAAAGGAAAACTTTCTGTACTAGTATTACTAATGCTATATGTCTGTATGTAGTATTACTAATGCTATATGTCTGTATGTAGTAGATTTTACTAACAACACGCTTACAAATATCAATGAAAAGCATAGGGCGTACCTTGGTATACAATACCGTATGCGAGTGCTTTCTCGGCGCTCTCCTCCGAAAACTTTCAATTCTACAAAAAATGCAAAGGACATTTTTTGTAGATAATTTTATAACAAATAATTTTTCTAATGACCTCAATTAACCTACAAGCAATAGATCGCAAGATATTCGCGAAAAACTGATTTTCGCGACCTTTTGACCCTATAACTTTTTAAGCCGGCACGATATGAATGTCGATTTTTCACACCTTCATTACAATGCCGTAATAAAGGTGTGTACCAAAATTCAGCTCACTAGTAATTTTTCCGCAGATGAAACCTAATTTGACTGGACTATAGGGCGTAGAGCTTCTTTAGCTTTAAGCATCGATTTCATGCAGCAAGCAGTACCTGAATACGTCACATCTTAAAAACAACGATAGCTTCACTCGTTCTCGAGTTGGAAAATCATTATTTTGAAAATTCGTTAAAAAAAATTTTTTTTTTTCGCTGTATAATTTGCATGATTCGATAGTATTACGAAAGACAAATCGTTTTGCCACGGGAAAACAACTACTCAAATTTCACGGTGTATGTATGCTACTACCCCACTTAGATATTTCGAAAAGTCAGTGAGCCAACAATAATATCCAAACTTTTTCATTCACCATGATGCCCACTAAAGCTACCATAGCTTTCCAACAAAAAAGTCAAAAGGTTTGATAAAAACAATACCCCTTTCTTCGGCAGTCGGGTAAAAAGTGCCCATGCTTTTCTTGATTACAAATCTAATTAAAAAGGTTTCTAATCTTTTTTTCTTTTTAGCAGCTACAGAATGAAAGTAATTCGATTTCAAAACTTTTAAATTGTCACTTTTGAAATCTGCAAAAGAAATGTTTTGCGTACATCTAGTTACTTGCACACTTCACTTTTCAATCAAGAGCCAAGATTATATTGATAACCGGCATAATAAGAACCATTGATTTAGAATAATCAGCTAATTGAAATCTAAATCATAACAGTAACTACTATTTAATGATTGTGAAAGGTTTCTGAAGATTAAGATAATTTTTGAAGGACAAGTGGAAGACGCTTTGTATACCTAAACAATGAATAGTACTAACTATAAGTAGTCTAAATTATAGTGTTTATGGGTCCACAGTCCACACGCGTTTTTAGCGTCGATGGCCGAGTGGTTAAGGTCGTTGCTTGCCATGCGAGAGGTCGCTAGTTCAAACCCCGCCAGGTACCAATGTGTTTTTCAAATTTGAAATTCATATGTATCTTAATTCGACGCTTTAACGGTGACGGAAAACATCGTGAGGAAACCTGCACGCCTATGAAGAAATTCTAATATACTCTTAGAAGATACTGTATGATCTAAGCATATATTATAATGACAGACAAACTGAACGACATTGTTATATACCTTGTAGTGATATCGAAATTCAAAAGATTATCGGTAACATAATGGACTCAGTAAATAACTATATTGCGTGTTTATCAGCAATTTCATTGAGCTTTTATTTACAGGAAATGACATAGCAAAAGTACAGTCATCAGAAAAAGTGATTCACGCATCATAATGTAAATTGTCAATCGCCTTCACATAGTATAAAGTCGCGTCCCGCGTGTGTCTATGTATGCTTAAATCTTTAAAACTACACAACAAATTTTGATGCCGTTGTTTTTAATAGATAGAGGGAATTAGGTGTAATGTTTTTATGTGTAATATACCCCAAGTGAAGCAAGGGCGGGTTACTAGTTAAACAAAAAGTAGTGACGTTCACTTAATAACAAAAGACGTGTGGCACTCGGGGACTGCCGCGGTATAGCTATTGCATAGCATCGTCTGATTTCGGAGCAGCTCGTCTCGATTCGTGCGAGTTTCGTAGAGTCGTACAATACGTCTAACCGCACGCACACAAACACTGTGCCGAAGTCTACCGAACTGAAACGACGTTAGACGATTGTGAGGTTTTTTTGTTACGGAATTTCTTGGTTCGGCCGCCGCGCTCAAAGCCCGCGATAAAAGCTATGCAATAGCTTAAAATATACTGGCTCAATGGCTTTTTTGGTAGTGCCCCAGTCTCTCGTACCAAGGGTCGTGGGTTCGATCCTCACTCGACATAAACATTTGTGAGTAATCTCATCTACTATTTTTTTTAGGTTTAGTATGTCCGTTGACCTACGCGGTATCATTGTTGGTACTGATACCTGTAAGACAATTGCTTGAGCGACTTTTGAATGGATTCAGAATAATGCGTAAATAAAATCATCATCATCATCATCGGCCCATATACGTCCCCACTGCTGGGGCACGGGCCTACCCTAAACTAGGGCGATAAGGGCTTAGTCGACCACGCTGGCCAAGTGCGGGTTGGTCGACTACACAACCTTAGAATTTCTTCTTAGGTGTGCAGGTTTCCTCACGATGTTTTCCTTCACCGTTAAAGCGTCGAATGATATACACATACATATGAATTTCAAATTTTAAAAACACATTGTTACCTGGCGGGGTTTGAACTGGCGACCTCTCGCATGGCAAGCAACGACCTTAACCACTCGGCCATCGACGCTTTTTTCATAAAATCACATTGAGCGATATTCATGTACATATGAATGCCTTTACCCTAGAGGGTATGCAGAGATCACTATCTGCCATGTTCCTGGCACACCACTTTCGCTTATTTCACATCCATCCACCTCTTCATGCACGCAGGTACTTATGATATTCATGTGTAATAAATAGAATTAGGATAATACTAATACCATAAACGCCAAAGTTTGTATGTGCGGATGGATGAATATAATGTATGTAGTTTTTTATTATTTCACGAAAATTAACAACAATATTATAGCCTACACACACCTTTCGGAATAACAAATATGTTAGAAGTCAAAATCATTTAAATTTAATTATCAAAATTATAAAGATAACTAACTCTACGCGTTCGAAGTCACGGGCGGCAGTTAGTCGATTAATATTGGATTAACTTAACACTTCTTCACCCCACTGTACCCACTTAAGCAAGTGTACAAATGTCAAGCTTCCGTTCTCAATCGTCTGGGACAAACAAAAAAACATCATAATCTGTGAAAGTATTTGAGAACGTCACTTTCACAGTTCGGCTGTCAATGTCATGTTGATTGCTGATGATCTTGTTACGTCTGGTAGTGAGGTAGGTCCGGGGTTCAAAGTAGTTTTTTTTTTCCTATCTGACATACGATGATGGCTTGGAGTAGCCTCGTCATCATCACCGGACTAGCGGGGGAGCGGAAGGCCAGACATACGATGATGGCTTGGAGTACCCTATTCATCATCACCATACTTGCAGGGGGAGCAGATGGCTCTCATCCCTATAGGTCCGACATACTATAATGGCTTGGAGTAGCCTCGTCATCATCACCGGATTTGCGGGGGAGCGGATGGCTCTCACCCCTAAATCTCCGTCATACGATGATGGCTTGAAGTAGCCTCGTCATCATCATCGGGGGAGCGGATGTTACGGAGTCCGGTGACGATGTCAAGGCTACCTAGCCATCATCGTAGTCAAGTAGAAAAAAAATAAGAAAAAGGTATGCGGGTGGCAACACTGTCCACACGTCATCTTTAGAAGTGGAAAGGGAAGGGCGGTATACGTCATTAGTTAAGTATTTGCGATCTCTTGGTTATCGGTGAATGAAAACAAAACCGGCCAGTAAGCAGAATCTAGTTGGAAATTGTAAATAAAAAAAAACAAAGGCCTTTTTATTTTCTCTAACAGCCGAAACGAGTACGAGACGCCAAAAAAGGCGTCGAAATCGAAATTGAACACAAGAAACAAGAGGGCTTTTTTTGTTGTCTCCCAAATTATTCAAGTGGAACGAAAAATTTCTCGCGCCTACTGGAAGTTTTTTTTAAAATTGAAACGTGACTATATGCCTGCCTAGTTTTCCAACCATCTTTATTTTTAATGGGGTAATCTACTTTGAATGAAGACTACTTAGGTAAGGTTTTGGCTCGATTGCTATGGATCGATGTCGCATTCATGGATACGAATTTCAGTTGGACAAATATTTGTGCGCTAGGTGGTGATTAATAAATAAATATCTGAGACATTTCCACACACGGTCATCTGATTCTGACCCTAAACTAAGCAGAGCTTGTACTATGGACGTCAGAGACTGATATACTTACATACATATATATTTTTAAATACATACTTAAATACATAATCACACCCACTCACGGAACAAACACCGCATCACACAAATATTTGTCCCGAGTGGGAATCGAACCCACGACTCGGTGATTGTTCCGTGTCTGGGTGTGATATTCATATATTTCAGTTTATTTGGGTATACCACTCTTATTGCCTATATTTGTCAAAGAGCTTTAGCAGCTTACCACGGAATCAGATCAACGTACGTAATGTTGTGTTTATTTATTTATTTAGGTACTAGTGACCCGCCCTCTCTTCGTTTCGGGTATTATACATATATGAAAACCTTCCTCATAAAACCCTCTATCTATTAAAAAAACCCGCATTAAAATCCGTTGTGTAGTTTTAAAGATTTAAGCACACATAGGGACAGAGAAACGCGGGAAGTGATTTTGCTTTATACTATAAGTAATTTAGGTGTAAATGTGTTTATACATAATTTTCAAACATAATAATTATATCTACACATCTCAACTTAATAAGATTTATTCTTCTTATCGTATGGTTGATGAACAACCTGGTGTCAGAGTTTTTAAACCGCCCGTAGGCCTCTGACATGGCTTCACACACCGTTGAAAAATTTCTCAGGTGTGTTGGTTTCCTCACGATGTTTTCCTTCACCGTTAAAGCGTCGAATGATGGTACATATGAATTTCAAATTTGAAAAACACATTGGTACCTGGCGGGGTTTGAACTGGCGACCTCTCGCATGGCAAGCAACGACCTTAACCACTCGGCCATCGGCGCTTTTAAGATAAGATTTATTATAAACACAATTTGATTACACATATATAAGCGGGTAAATTAGCATTGTAGTTTAATCAATCATAAACATTAGGAATTAGAAATTCACATTCATATTTTAACCTGTCAGGTAGACTAATGTTTTCTGGTCTAGAAATTGTAACACTAATTACTTGTGCATATAAAAAAGATAATGATTATGTAAGGTTTTAGACTTTCGCGTTCCATTACACTAAATATTAGTTTTTATGTCTACACTCGTTATTAGGAGTAGCAAATACATAGCTACTTACTGCCCGACGTTTCGACTGGGTTGCACCAATCATGGTCGCGAGCGAACACAACCCAGTCGAAACGTCGGGCAGTAAGTAGCTATGTAATTTGCTACTCCTAATAACGAGTGTAGACATAAAGACTTATATTTAGAGATAATGATTATATTATACTCCATTCTAAAAAAAAATCTACCTCGGTTTTTTTTATATGATTCGACTTTCAGGATGACCTCACCCCACCTGATGGTAAGCGGCTGTGAGGTCCATATATGAGGTCGACAGGCACGATAGACCACACTGAGCTTGTCGGCCTTACCCTGAAGGTCAAAATGGATGCCGTATGACTTTTCATCTGGATAGGTCAAGGATAAAAGGGTCCTAATATAGGTTAACTGCCTCGTTGGTCTAATTGGTAGCAAGCGCTGCGTAAGGACCGAGAAGTCCCCGGTTCGAGTCCGAGGTCGGGCAAAGCGGAGTACCCTTGTCATCATCACCGGACTTGCGGGGGAGCGGATGGCTCTCACCTTAACAAAGAATGTATCATTAAAATAGCAAACCCGGTGGTCAGCCATCATTGTAAGTATACTAAAATTTTTTACAACATTGAATACTTTTTATTTGTGTCGGTTGAAATGATAATCATCATTTGATTGCTGAAACTGTTGTCATCTGACATTCTGTCTTGTGAAGTTAATTATGCGCTATCAAAATGTGTGTGTGGGTGTTTGTTTGATTGAGATGTGACGATTAAAAAGATGTTATGGAGATTATACACGTGTTCTTTGCTTTCATAATAATTATCAGTTTTGGTCAATTTGTAGGGTCTAATAACAGGATGTATCGCATTTAACAGATCGTAGTATTCTTTGCGTGAGTAATAAAAATACTCATAACCACTTTTGCTGTGCTTTGTTTCTTTTAAACACTATATTTATATGTACATCATTCGACGCTTTAACGGTGAAGGAAAACATCGTGAGGAAACCTGCACACCTAAGAAGAAATTCTTAGGTTGTGTAGTCGACCAACCCGCACTTGGCCAGCGTGGTCGACTGAGGCCTTATCGCCCTAGTTTAGGGTAGGCCCGTGCCCCAGCAGTGGGGACGTATATGAGCTGATGATGATAATGATGATGACTATATACCGTGAAAGTTTATTGGTTTCACGTAGTAGAACGATTTCCCTGTAGTTGAATTAAAATATGTATGTATAACAAACACACCCAGCCACTGAAAAAACACAAATCGACGAATATTTGTCCATCGCACAAATTTTTGTCCCCAGTGGGAATCGAACCCAAGTGCTCTATCGAGTCAGGTGACGAGTCACACGAGTGTGTCCACCAATCCAGTGGATACAGAGTTGACGTTAGATGTATATTATTATGTACTCTGATGCGTGCGATAGATAAGTAGATGTTGAGTTAGATATGTAAGATTTGCACTCATTTTTTAAGCCTATTGCATAGCTTTTATCGCGGACTTTGAGCGCGGCGACCGAACCAAGAAATTCCGTAACGAAAAAAACCTCACAATCGTCTAACGTCGTTTCAGTTCGGTAGACTTCGGCAAGGTGTTTGTGTGGTTAGACGTATTGTACGACTCTACGAAACTCGCACGAGACGAGACGAGCTGCTCCGAAATCGGACGATGCTATGCAATAGCTATACCGCGGCAGACCCGAGTGCCACACGTCTTTTTTTTATAATAGGCTAACAAGATGACCACACTCCGCCTGATGGAAAGCGATAGTGAGAGCCACATATGAGGTTGACAGGCACAATAGACCATATCATGTTTTTGTACCGTAGTTTAAGAACATGTTAAAAATAAATATATACTATTATTCTAGACGACTAGTATAAATCACTATGTAGCATATTATAAAGGTGACCGATTCTGTATTAGCTATTATATCATTGCAAATGACTGAATCAAGAGAAAATTATTGGGTATAATTGAACAATATTTGTGGAATTTAATTTTTTAAACTGTAGACTATACAATTTAATTTATATAATAATGATTGTTTCTTTTGCATCAATAATTTGCATATTTATGCCCAGTGTCGTCTTAAAATGAGGAGTTACATTACTCTACCTAAATTAAATATCTATTATGTAAAACGTGTAAATGTGTCCGTATATTATTTATTTAACTCATGTAGCGTGATCAACAATACAATTTCCCGAGGTTATTCCTAAAGGCTTTCAGAAATGCATGTTAGCTCTCTCTAGGACGAATTAGAATATTTTAAATTAATATCTGGCTGTAAATATTTTCAAAAAAAAGTTTACTCACTATTTCCGGTTTCCGTCACTTTGGCCTTGATGTCTTCGTAATGCAAAAATCTTCCCACCTCACTGTTCCCGCCCAAATGTTTGTCATTGAATTTGGCTAACCAATCCGTAATACCATTCGCGTACTCCGCAAATTTCAGCTCTAACTGATTTTCAATTACTGCCAAAAATCCTCCGTCCCCATTTTTCTGTGCCTTAGCAGTATTCGTGGTAGAAATAATTAAAAATAAAACTGTCAAAACTCCCGCGCGTACGGACATTTTTTCGAAACACGTTCGTCGGTTATCGTTTCGAAAATGTGACTACAAAATTGTAAAGCGCGTGCCTTCGTAAGTATACTTGTTGCGGCAATTTAAATTTGCGCGTGGTGGAAATTGGAACTAAAATTATGCGTACTGTTTTTAAGGTTTGCGTTGACAGTGGCGCCGAAGACGTCGGCAAAGGAATGTGGCTGTACTGCCTATGACGCTTTGTCGCAATCACGAAGCTTTACAACCAGATTAGGCAGAGCTCTATCACTTTACATTAGAGAATTAAGTTAAGTACATTATTTTTACGCTGAGAAAAACAAGAGGGTTCTTTTTGATCTGGACGCATTACGTAGTTGAAGTTGAAGTTTTTTTGAGTCCGCATTTTTGCCTAATGTATTTTTTTATAATGGTTGACGGATGTAGTTTCACGTTGTGATTAGATTAATTAAAAAGTCTTTTCGGATCTGGTTTTATTTACCTACTTGATTATTTGATGGCGGATAATAACCACCATTAAACCGTTACAGCTTTTTTTATGGTTTGACATAAATCTTCAAGGTAGTTATAAATGCGTATTTTACATTGTTTATTTGATTTAAAGTTATATTAGGTATTACGTATGTTTTACAAGATGTTTATTAAATAATCTGATATGACAAGCTAGCTTAGCACTTATGTTACGGAAATGAGCCACAAGAGTGTTTAGGTTTTACAATCTTTTAACTTAGGTGTAGAGTTTCTGTTTTGCGTTTTGCGTCGATGGACAAGTGGTTAATAATAATAACTTTATTTACAGATAACTGAGATCCATTTATTACAATGAAAAATAATAATTAAGGTTAACGTCGTTGCTTGCTATGCAAGAGTCAAAGTCAAATGCAAAGTTTTTATTACGAACTAAGTGTTGTTACAGGTGTTACAGTTAAACAGGATCTTTAATAGGTACTGAGTCGCCAGTTCAAACCCCGCCACGTACCACAGTGTCATTAAAATTTTAAATTAATTTGTACGATTATAAGTCGTTTCAACGGTAAAGAAAAAACATAGGAAACCGGCACTCCTGCGAAGAAATTCGGTTGGTAGTTGACCAACCTGCACTTGGCCAGCGTGGTTGACTCGCGGCCTTATCGCCCTAGTTTAGGGTAGTCCCGTGCCCCAACAGTGGGGACGTATATGTGCTGGTGATGTAGAGAAGTTAGGCTTTGTAGAGCTAATCTAAATTTGTAATCAAAAAGACGTGTGGCACTCGGGGACTGCCGCGGTATAGCTATTGCGTAGCATCTTCCGATTTCGGAGCAGCTCGTCTCGATTCGTGCGACTTTCCTAGAGTCGTACAATACGTCTAACCGCACGCACACAAACACCGTGCCAAAGTCTACCGAACTGAAACGACGTTAGACGATTGTGAGGTTTTTTCGTTACGGAATTTCTTGGTTCGGTCGCCGCGCTCAAAGCCCGCGATAAAAGCTATGCAATAGCTTAAAAAGACAATTAACTTTAAATGTAGCTAAACTATTTATGTAACCTATTTGTTTATATATGTGGCTCGATGGAACAGTGGTTCGTGACCCAGGCTCACTACCTACGGTTCCAAAAGTCAAGTCCGGTTCGATTCCCACCCGGTACAAATATTTGTGTGACGAACATAGGTGTTTGTTCCGTGTCTGGGTGTGTTATTAAGTATGTTTAAGAAAATGTGTGTGTCCATGCTTGCTTAAGATTATTTACCACGGGACTATATCAATGTATGTAAAGTATAATATTTATTTATTTATTAATTTTGGTTTTGGGCGATTGCTCTTTATATTTGAAGTCCTGGCTAGAAAGAAACATAGGTATACCAGAGCCGCTCTAAGTTGACTGATTTGACACATGTCAGACTGACTGCACTAGTGAGAGACAACGGTAAAATTGCCGAAGTATATAAGTAACAGTTATTTCCACTTTATAACCAAGCAAGGTCTAATTATAACAATTTTTTATTAAAAACATTTATTCACATCCAGAAGATTGAATTGAAGTTTCTCATTTAAAAATATATTTATTTTTAATATACAATACTTATTAAATCCTTCATCCTATTTTAAAAAAATACCTGATGAGTATTACCCACTACGTCTTTATGAAAACGTGTCAAACGGCGTAACCTTGTAAAAGCGTAATACAGAGTGGAAATTTTACGTTTTCTTTTTATAAATCAATTATTTTAGGTAATAAAAGACAAACAATTAGATAATTAGGTACATATTATGACATTTTGAAATAACGTCTTATTTTTTAAAGTTGTTCGTTATGATTCGCTAAATATGTTCCTCTTAACAAGGATAAATGCAAAATATAAAATAAAAAGTGTCAAATCGGTCATCTAAGAGCGGCTCCGGTATAATGAATGAAATATAATTTTATTTTAACGAAAGTGAAAATGACAGCTTTCAATAAATTGAAATGAACATTTAACATACTGTTAATGATTAAAAATGTATATTATAAAAGGAAGTGAAGATACTTTATCAATGAAAGATGATTTTTTATAATCTTGTTAGATGACGTCACCTTTTTATGTTAGTCTTGGAGACAGGAGTATTTTTCATGAACATTATCTATGATGCATCACTACACAGTATAAACAAAGTAACATCCTGCGTCTGTCTGTCCCTATGTATGCTTAAATCATTAAAACTACGCAACAGATTTTAACACGGTTTTTTTAATAGATAGAGTGATTAAAGAGGAAAGTTTCTCTGAACAAAAGAAAAAACCCGATGCTCATCACACAAAATGTATACGATGAAACCTTTTTAATTACACTAGAATTAGTCTTTATGGGTCTACACGCGATATTAGGAGTAGCAAATTACATAGCTACTTACTGCCCGACGTTTCGACTGGGTTACACCAATCGTGTTCGCTCGCGACCACCATTGCGTGTTGATCTAGATCATAAAGACTAATTCTAGTGTAATGGATCGCGAAATTCTTAAAACCTTTTTAATTGACTGGAATGATCGTGCATTGAATAGTACTCCTGTCTCATGCGCCAAGAAGCGTGGGTTCGATTCCCACTCGGGACAAATATTTTTGTTATGATCATCGATGTTTATTCCGTGTTTGTATATTTGACTTCATTTGTGCATCCGCTACTGATTCAGATATCCGAAAAACATGTGCTTAGATAATCTTTTTATTACGGGATCATAACAATGTCTGTGATACGGCTCCACTCGGGATTCAAACCTGGACCTTTTAGTCCTTACGTGGCGCTTACCACCAATAGACCAATCTGAGGGCCTACCATGAGTTGTCCATCGAAAACTTACGTATGTTAAAAACCTATCGAGTTGTTTTTTTCATTCGGCCGATTTTAGTTCTTCGCGTAACCACCAGTGGCGCCGTACAAGTTTTTCATAGACATATTTACGTAGGCGATATCGAGTGCGTAAGTTTTAAACTCATGGTAGCACTACAGGTGGCCAATAGTCGAACAAGGTAGCCAATAGTTAAACTTATTGTAAGTATGGCCTCACGACTAGTTCTCAGTAGAAATGTATCGATATACTTTAAATCTATTACCTACTGACATTCAAAATAACTATTCACAATTAGAAACCTCGTTTGGCAAGTCATTTATTAATCCTTCACGCTTCGGCAATATTTGGTAAGTGATTTAAATGGCGTATCATTGACTTGAATGAAGTGTCTAAAAGCTTTATTCAAGATGGCTGCCATTGTCGGTTTTGTGATTTTCAGAACCTTTCAAGTGTTAAAATTCGGTCTTGTTAATAAATAAGAGCTCTCTGTACATACTCTACGCTTTATCATCAGCCCATATAAATTCCCACTGCTGGGGCACGGGTCAACCCTAAACTAGGGCGATCAGGCCTTAGTCAACCACGCTACGCAACCTAAGAGTTATTTCTTTGTAAGGTGTGCAGATTTCCTCACGATGCTTTTATTTCACCGTTAAAACGTCGAATAATCAAATAGGTACACATGAATATCAAAATTGAATAACATGTTGGTACGTGGCGGGATTTGAACTGGCGACCTCTTGCAAGGCAAGCAACGAACTTTACCACTCAGCCATCGACGCTCTTACGCTTAGCTCGCAATAAAATATAAATTAGTTGGCTAAATACCTAGAATGCAAGTTAATCTATACTAGAGTTTGTTTGTACGCGATAATCTCAGGAGCTACTGCCGAATCGATTTTTTTATTGAATCCATTTTGTATTGTATAGACCATTTATCGAGGTAGGCTTTAGGCTATTTAACATCACGCCGCGACCAATAGAAGCAAAGAAACAGTAGGAAATGCGTAAAAAACGAGGGAACATGCAGACGAAGTCGCTGGAACATCTGGTAATTAATAAAAAAATTGTATAGGTACCTGCCTCGATAGCGCACTAAAAAGAGTCCAAGTTTCTTGGGTAGATACCTTAAGTTTATTCTAATTTAGGACAATTAATAATTTTGTGATTTATCATGTGTGTTTTTTCCGAAAGTTGACCTGGGACCACTCGGTCATCATCATCAGCCCATTCCTGTCCACTGCTGGACATAGGCCTCCCCAAATGCACGCCACCTCTGTCTTTCTTCGGCTACTCGCATCCAGCTCCTACCAGCCGTCCCGCGCAGATCGTCACTCCACCTGGCCTGCGGGCGTCCTACACTACGTTTGCCGAGACGCGGTATCCACTGCAGAACTCGTCTACCCCAGTGGTTGTCGGTTCTACTGCTGATGTGGCCAGCCCACTGCCACTTCAGCTTGCTTATACGATGAGCTATGTCACTCGGTTATCACTAGCCACCAATCATCATTCTCCGGCCCTTGTTCCACGCTAAGTGGGTCGGCGCAACATACATATATATTTCTTCCACTTGGTCCTGTCATTCGTCAGCTCTGCGTCTACTCCTTTCACTCCCATATCACCTCTCACGCAATCCATCCATGTCTTCTCCGTCTTCCTCTACTATTATGTCCGTTGACATTCATACTCATAATTCTTCAAGTCACATGGCTTTCTTCCCTCCTCATAACATGCCCGTACCAAGCTAACCTTGCACTTCTTACCTTTTCTAAAATTGGTGCAAAAACCGTTATAAAAAACTTCTATTGGGCCTAATTAGGCAGAGTGTGTAATTAACAAAAACGGCATTTACATATAAAGCATGCCACCATGACACTTTTGATAAGACGCCATAACTAGTTTCATTAAACAAGTACACACTGTTGTAAATGGGTAAATGGATTAAGGTAACATTAGAAAACGGAAAGAGTCGTGAGTTCGATTCCTACCTGTGACAAGTATTTGCGTAATGAACATCAGATTTTGTTCAGTGTTATCTATTTAAGTTTATTAGATAGATTCCAATGTAGTTTATAGCAATTCGATAAGAGCCTTAAGATACTTACTTACGGAATCAGAATAAGTAATGTTCTGTTGTTATATTGGTTTATTATCACTACCTCCATAGTATAAAGTTTTACAGGTGGGAGACATTTTGCCGACCGGATGCTGTTACCACCATACAGTTGCGTAAAACCCGCCAAGTGACTCTGATCTCTCTCGGTCAGGTCGCGTTCCGGGATCAGCACTGTACGAACCGGAGCCAGGTGGGACCATTGTTGCGGCAAGCACCGGACCAGTGGAGTCTTAGCGGCGGTATTGTGCGGGCGGAGCGGGTCAGCCCGGCGGCCAGGGAGAGCCATAAAAACGGTGGTCCTTACGTCCGGCGGACTGACCAACTCCGACCCGCACAACTCAATACCAATGCGAGACTCCACGCCTTGTCTCGTTGTTGCCGCAGTAATGGTCTCCTCTTTCACGTCCCCTTTTCCCTCTAATATTGATGATCCTGAGCTATTCAAGCCCTTGATCATTAATATTACTAATAATATAGGCGGGACGTGAAATGGCATTTAAGCATGCCTTCAGGGTGAGTGCGACAGGCTCAATATGATCGCCCCCCTCCCCCCCAATGCCAATGACCGCCATGAGGGTTGAATTAAAAAAAAATAGCGCTGGTGTCTCTTCGGAGTGCCAGCTACCTCCATACCAAGTTTTATAAAAACCGACGAACACGTAAGAATTCTCCCATACTAATTGACACCCCCCAATTAACAATATGGGGGTTCAATTTAAAAAAAAAGTAGCCTACATGTTATTCCAGAGTGCCAGCTACCATCATACCAAACTTCATGAAAATCGGTTCAGAAGTTTGAGCGTGAAAGAGTAACAAACATCCATCCATACATCCATTCATCCATACTTACAAACTTTCACGTTTATAATATTAGTAAGGATGATGATGATGATGATGATGAAGTAGTACGTAACCCTACATCCGCGAGACCTACTCGCACTTAGCCGTAACTTTTGCCGTTGGGTAACCCTAAAAAGTTATATCAATTAACGAGTTCACGCTACTAACTGTCAAAACTAGTTCAAAATTCTTACATACGACACTTTCTAACGCGTTTTTTAATTATTACTTGCGACAAGTAATTTTGAAAAAGTCAATTTCACTCCTAAACCACTTCCGAGGTACGCTAATCAATTCAAAAATGCTAATTTGAATTGACATTATTAATCTCTGTAGGCTTTGTTGGTGAAGCTTTAAATTGTAGCAACTAAAAACTGTTCGCTCGCGACCATGATTGGTGCAACCCAGTCGAAACGTCGGGCAGTAAGTAGCTATGTAATTTGCTACTCCTAATATCGCGCGTAGACCCATTAAGATCAATATTTAATGTAATGGAACACGAAAGTCTAAAAAATAACTATAGAAAAGTAGAGTCATGATCAAGCTATTTGCGAATCTATGTACTTACATATTATAAAGCTGAAGAGTTTGTTAGTTTGTTTGAACACGCTAATCTCAGAATCTACTGGTTCGAATTAAACAAATATTCTTGTGTTGAATAGACTATTTATCGAGAAAGGTTTTAGGCTATACTAGCTGTGCCTGCGACGTCGTCCGCGTTTCCCCTCGTTTTTTACACATTTCCTACTGTCTTTTTTTGCTCCTATGCTCCAATCTGCTAAGCTTTTAGGAGTTACACGTGCTATTGTGAGTCAACCATAAAAGATAGACATTATGTTGTTACGGGAAATTTTTAGACAATTTTATGTAAAAGATTTCCTTCTTACATAATTTCTATGTAACTTTAACCATTAGGACACGCGACGGAAATTTGAGTTGAAAAAAATAGTTAATTTCTTTTCCCGTTTTCCCAACATTTCGCTTCACTACTCTGCTCCTATTGATTATAGCGTGATGAAAAGTATACTATAACCTGCCCAGGAGTATGAAGAATAATTGTACCAAGTCTCGTTTAATACGTCTAGTAGTTTTTGTTTCTATAAGGACCATACAGACAGACAGACAAAAATTTTACTAGTTGCATTGTAGTTGTGTATAATTGTAAATGTGTGCATTTTTATTATTTATTGTTTTATTATTTATGATAGTATTTTTTTATTTTTATTTTTTTTTATCTTAGTTTATTATGTCACTCGGGGTACGGCCAGAATAGCAGCGCTGCAGCTGCCCTCAGGCTGATGTAGCACATGCTGAGGCCTGTACCTCGTTGACCACATCTTGTCCTTATCTGTGTATATGTGTGTTTTTCATATATGTGTGTTTTTGCTTAAGTTTTGTGTTTTGTATTAATATAATTAGTTGTATACCTATTTGTTTAAGTTATGTGGTCAATAAAAGTTTTCTATTCTATTCTATTCTTTTGGCATCAGTATCGATCACTTATCACCCCTTGATAGTTATGATGAAAATATATTTCATTTACAGAATTGACGTCTTTATAATTACCTTACATTAAATTATTATATACAGATTTATTATAAGTATAGATAACATCAATCTGCGAGCAATGGGAGCAAAGAAACAATGGAAGATGTATAAAAAGTATTACTACAAACTTAGGATATTAAAAGTGGTAATTAATCACCATTAATTCACAATTTATGACATACTTGTGACCCGCCTGTATATATCTTTAATATAAAAATGAATCGCAAAATGTGTTGGTAAGCACATAACTGAACAACGTCTGAACCAATTTGGCCAATTCTTTTTTTTAAATGTTCGTTGAAGTCCAAGGATGGTTCTTACGGCGAGAAAAAATCGAATAATTGCCGGGAACACCCTAAAAACAGCCCTTTTTTTTCACATTTTTTGACAGAACGAAGTCTGTCGGGGCAGCTAGTTTTACATAAAAACCTTCCCCATTTCCCCATCAAAATCCGTTGCGAAGTTTTAAAGATTTAAGCATACATACATACAGACAGAGACGCGGGAAGCTACTTTGCTTCATACTATGTATGTAGTGATTTTGTCAATACATACTAATTTTGAGTTACTAGCCTAGTAGGACCATAATATTAAAAAGTACCTTGGGCAGCGTGATTGACTAAGACCTGAGGGCCTACCATGAGTTGGCTATCGTAATCTTACGTACGTTAAAAACCTATCGAGTTGTTTTTCATATGGCCGATTGTAGTTCTTCGCGTAACCACCAGGCGGCGCTGTACAAGTTTTTGATAGACATATTTACGTAGGCGATATCGAGCGCGTAAGTTTTAAACTCATGGTAGCCCCACTGATCGCCCCAGTTTACGGTAGGTCCATGCCCCAGCAGCGGGGACGTATATGGGCTGATGATGATGACAATGTTTCTCCCATTCAGCTCAGCCATTAAATAACTCTTTTCCCATGAAGAAATGCTATCGCTATTGCGAATAAAGAGTAATTAGATAAAGTTACAGAGCGTATCAACAATTAGTTTATTAGTAAGCAGTTATAATGTGACTGGAATTTCTAATTAGAAATGCAAGTAATTAGTAAGGTTTCTGCGAAAACGAAACTGAGTTTGGAAACTGAAACTTAGTAAAGTTTCAGATCTAACTTTTTATGTTATTTTTTTGGACACAGAAATCATTCGTGCCGTACTTACTGATAGATGGAGCCAAAACAATGCACTCGGGGACTGCCGCGGTATAGCTATTGCATAGCATCGTCCGATTTCGGAGCAGCTCGTCTCGATTCGTGCGAGTTTCGTAGAGTCGTCCAATACGTCTTACCGCACGCACACAAACACCGTGCCGAAGTCTAACGAACTGAAACGACGTTAGACGATTGTGAGGTTTTTTTCGTTACGGAATTTCTTGATTCGGTCGCCGCGCTCAAAGCCCGCGATAAAAGCTATGCAATAGCTTAAAAAGGAGCAACGAAACAAACACCAATCGATGTTTGTCACACAACATTTGTCCCGGGTGGGAATCGAACCCACGACTCTTGGAACTAGGTAGTGAACCTGGGTCACTAACCACTGTTCTATCGAGCCAGATATATGGAGCCAGATTGTCCTTACCAATATTATAAATCCGAAAGTAACTCTGTCTGCCTGTCTGTCTGTTACGCTATCACGCATAGAGTACTGGACCGAATTAAATGAAATTTGGTACAGATGTAGTCCAGAGCCTAGGAAAGGTTATAGGCTACTTTTTAACCGACTGCGCTATAGCGCAAACGTGCATAAGGAAGTGTATAAGGAAGTAAGGTTTTACCCGTTAAACGTCTCTACGCGGACGAAGTTGCGGGCGGAAAGCTAGTCTACACTAATATTATAAAGAGGAAAACTTTGTTTGTTTGGTTGTAATGAATAGGCTCCGAAACTACTGGTCCGATTTGAAAAATTCTTTCATCGTTGGAAAGTTACATTATCCCCGAGTAACATGGGCTATATTTTATATAAAAAAAATTAGGGATCCTTACTAAAACCCCAATAATGTAAGCAAAGGTTAAAAAAATGACCTGAAAAATTCCTTACGTCGCGTGCGCTGCGAAAACTATTGATGATAGAACAAAATCATTTATTACGACTTTGCAGAACTCATCATTATCTACAAAAAGTGTGGCGACAGCATATGTCTAAATATTATAGTTATGTCACAGTAAGCGGTTTTTAAATCTAAACATATAAATTAGTTGCCGCCGCTTGAAAGGGCTCTTTATTTGTACCTTGGTATTAATCCTTATCAAAATAAATTACTTTATGTTCAAGACGGCTTCAATACCTTTTTATTACTTTTTGAATTATTCAATTCGGACATTTAATTCGGAAGATATCACGAGTTTAAAAAATTGTAAACAAAAAAAAAACCGCCTTCAAAAACCCGACTCACTAAAAATTACAAAATAATATAATACGAACAATAATCTGGGTATGAATTTGATATGTTGTTGAAGGCGGTGCCAATTAAATTTTTGAGGAAAACTGCGTGAAATATAAACGGCACCGCCTTCAACAACATATCAAATTCATACCCAGATTATTGTTCGTATTATATTATTTTGTAATTTTAAGTTATTAGTTTTTTTGAGGGCGTTTTTTTTTTGTTTACAATTTTTTTTCATCCTTTTTAGTGTTATTTTTTTTTACACCCTATTAGTTAAGCTCACCTATAATTCTACTGATATTATAACCAGTAGTATCAATATGTACACAGATTTGAAAGAATAATCCCTTTACTCCCAACTATTAAGGAGTTGACCTTCCATCATCAGCTCAGCATCATAACATTATGATTGCCAGAAGCAAATGCCAATATAACTTCAGAAAATATGTAAAACGCGGTACATGTGCCTATAAAATTTGAGGGTTGCCCTCCATTTCTCCTGGATCCCATCATCAGATCCTAGACTGGTCAAAAAATTTTTGAAATCCGTCTATAATTGACGAAAATATCGGTGAACATACATAAAAAAAAAAAAAAAAAAATATTATACATACAGACGAATTGAGAACCTCCTCCTTTTTTTGAAGTCGGTTAAAAATGCAAGTATTAGAAAAAAGTCGCCTGGTTGCCGCCACCGCGCTTAGCTAGCCAGCATGCGATGTAGGCTCCATGTAAGCGGCACTGGGGTACGGGGGAGTCAATGTAATCTTAATATATATAACTCAAAGGTGACTGACATAGTGATCTATCAACGCACAACCCAACCCACTGTATGGATCGGGCTGAAATTAGTATCCTATAAGATGATTGCTTTTAAGCAACTTACTTTGGGATCGGAACAATGTAAGTGGTGTAAGTGTGATAAATATTTTATTAAAATTAAGACAAATTATGGAGCCGACAGAAAATAAGCTGTAACACGTAAAACAGCAAATCTTCATATCTTAGAGCAAAATGGTCCCTATTATTGAGTTATTTAGTCATTACATCAGACAGACAAGCCTATTTTGCTCGTTGCCATTTGTAACTTTACACAAATGGTCTTCCCATTTTCTAAGATATGATTTATATTTAACACTAGCTGTGCCAGCGACTTCATCCGCGTCGAAAAGAGAGTTTAGGCAGCATACGCCCAGCAAGTTCGACAGGATTGTTTAAAAAATTGTAAACAAAAAAAAACCGCCTTCAAAAACACGACTCACTAAAAATTACAAAATAATATAATACGAACATTAATCTGGGTATGAATTTGATATGTGGTTGAAGGCGGTGCCAATTAAATTTTTGAGGAAAACTGCGTGAAATATAAACGGCACCGCCTTCAACCACATATCAAATTCATACCCAGATTAATGTTCGTATTATATTATTTTGTCATTTTTAGTGAGTCGTGTTTTTGAAGGCGGTTTTTTTTGTTTACAATTTTTTTCATCCTTTTTAGTGTTAATTTTTTACACCCTATTAGTTAAGCTTCACCTATAATTCTACTGATATTATAACCAGTAGTATCAATATGTACACAGATTTTTTTTTTTTTTTTTTATAAAAGGCTAACAAGATGACCTCACTCCACCTGATGGTAAGCGGTAGTGAGATCCAAATATGAGGTCGACAGGCACAATAGATCGTATTGAGCCTGTCGCACTCACCCTGAAGGCCTGCTTAAATGCCGTTTCACGCCCCGCCTGAAGAGCCCGGGATCATAGGAGGGAGGGAAAACATGAGCTGGAAGGGCATTCCATGCCTTAATGGCACGGGGCAGAAATGAGGAGCTAAACCTCTTTGTCCGAGCCACCAGCGCCTGCATTGTATGTGGATGGCAGCGCTGTCCAGCACGTGTCGTTCGGGAGTGGAAAGGGGAGGGAGGGACTAGCTGGAATAGCTCTTCAGAGCATTCCCCATTATAGAGACGGTAGAGAACACTTAGACCGGCAATGTCTCTACGTAGCTGGAGAGGCTCTAAGATCTCGGACACCTCTACATCACCGACAATACGGATAGCACGTCGCTGCAACCTATCGAGGGCGTCGAGCAAGTATTTTGCGGAGCCATCCCAGAGGTGACAGCAATATTCCACACATGGGCGAACTTGTGCCTTATAAAGAAGGCAGAGTTGCACCGGTGTGAAAAATCGCCGCACTCTGTTCAGGATCCCCAGTTTGCGGGAGGCTGTTCTAATGACGCTCTCGATGTAATCCCGCTGGTTTAGGTCGCGGCGAACATCCATGCCAAGGATGCTAAGGCTATCCTGTATTGGTAAGGGGTGCTCTGAAGAGTAGGATGGGAAAGGAAAGGAGACACTTTACTAGAAAAACACACACCTGTGTCTTCTTGGCATTGAACTCGACAAGATTGCATGAGCCCCATTCGGAAATGCGGTCCAAGACCCCGTCAAGCTCGGCGACAAGAAGGTTCCTCTTTTCCTCGGTTTCGGTCTGCTTTACCCCAGGTCTTCCGAAATAACGTGCGTGGACAGTGCTGTCATCCGCATAGCAATGAATGTTGCCTAGTGACAACATGTCATTGATATGCAGCAGAAACAATGTCGGCGACAAAACGGAACCTTGAGGTACACCGGAATTTATTGGGTGGAAACAAGAAGTGCGTCCGTCACAAAGGACACGAATCCTGCGCCCCTCCAAAAATCCCGCAACCCATTCGCACAAGCGAGGTGGCAGACCGTATGCCGGGAGCTTGGAGAGAAGCGAACGATGCCATACACGGTCAAACGCTTTAGCGATATCAAGGCTAACTGCCATAGATTCGCCATGCTTCTCCATAGCCTCCCCCAGAGGTGCGAAACGTACGCTAGAAGATCACCCGTGGACCGTTTTGGTCTAAAACCGTATTGACGGTCATGCAGCAGCGAGTGATCCTCTAGGTAGCGGATGAGCTGGGCGTTAATTATCCGCTCAAACACCTTACCCAGTACTGAGGTTATAGCTATGGGCCGGTAGTTGGCAGGATCGGACGTGTCCCCTTTTTGGGTACAGGTTGAACATTCGCCTCCTTCCAAGCCCGGGGCACGATGCCCGAGGTATAAGAGAGGCGGTACAGGCGTGTGAGTACTGGAGACAACTCCGCTGCGCAAATTTGGAGTACTAACGCTGGAATACCGTCCGGGCCACTAGCTTTCCTTACATCAAGTGACTGCAACTCAGCACGTATATCACATTGCCTGATTCGGATCTCAGGCATATGTGCACCGCAATGTGGAATTTTAGGCGGCTGTGCTCCACCGTCATCGATGCAGTGAATTGGCCGCAAAAAGATTGGCAAGCAGATCTGCCTTCTCCTGCGGTTGATGAGCTAGCGAACCGTCAGGATATTTCAGCGGGGGCAGCGAAGGCAGACAGAAGTTGGATTGCACATGTTTAGCCAGGCGCCAAAAGGAGCGGCTACCCGTGGAATGCCTAATAAGGTCCTGGCCAACACGTGCAACTCGCTGGGCATCTGCTCTGTTGTATGCCCTTTTGGTGGCCTTGGTGGCTTTGTTGTAGGCTGCTTTAATCGAGGCAATATTAGGATCCCCAAGTGCATGAGCCCTGGCCCAGTTGCGGTACGCCGTCCGTTTCAGTTCAACGGCTGCGGCGCACTCACGACTGAACCAGAGATCATCTTTGCGACCGCAGGTGACATCAGTAAATGGAATGTAATACTCCATTCCAAGACTGATCTCACCCGCAATAGCCGCTGCACACTCCGTGGGATCACTTCCTCCAAAGCAGCTCTGCCCCCAAGGGATGGATGCGAAGTATTCACGCATACCATCCCAATCTGCCGACGAGTAGCGCCACAGTCTCCGCGTCACCTCCACGGGTTGTGGGGAGCGGTGCATGGCACTGTTGCACCCACCAGGCAGTGGTCGGAGGACCCAGCGGGGCACAAACCGACACTAGGTACCCGGATGGGTGGCTCGTCAGCAGAAGGTCCAACAAGGAGGGCGCTTGACCGACAATATCAGGCATCCGGGTGGGCTGGAGTACCAATTGCGTCAGGTCATGCGTGAGAGCAAATGCGTGGGCGGTCCGGCCAGCATGGTCTGTTTTAGGGAGCCTAACCAGGTGTCATGGTGGGCATTAAAGTCCCCTAAAAACACCAGCACGCTATTGGGGAACGCCGCCTGAGCGATGACTGCCGCCTGACACAGATGGTCGAAGAGTCGAGTTGTCTCAGTGTCACCTTTATGGGACCGGTATATGCACACGTAGACTCTGCTCACAGAGCCTAAATCCACGTGCACACCAAGGATGGAGAGGGATGGGTCTTCGAGGCAGTGAAGACGGACACAACAGACGTCCGCCCTGCCGAAAGGCACACACCCGCCTTGGGCTGGAAGGACTCTTCCAGCTCATAGCCCGGATAGCGAAGGTATGCCGTATCGGCAGGGCAGCCAATCTGAGTCTCCGTCAGAAACAACATCGCAGGCCTCGCCGTCTCGAGGTGTTGGTGGACGGCGTTGAGGTTTGCATGGAGTCCACGGATGTTAGTGAACTCCACCTCAAACAGCGAGGGGTGGGGAGTTGGGGTGCCGCTGTAGAACGATGTTGCGTTTGTTGTACTGCCATCGAGATTAGAGGGAAAGGGGGACGTGAAAGAGGAAACCATTGCTGCGGCAACAACGAGACAAGGCGCGGAGTCTCGCATTGGTATTGAGCTGTGCGGGTCGGAGTTGGCCAGTCCGCCGGACGGAAGGGCCCCCGTACCCCCGGAGGCGGACACGCCGGGTCCCACTCCGGGCACCACCCGGCACGACGAGCCGCTCCGGGATTATGCGCGACCTGGTGGGGCAGCCTTCGGAGGTGGTTAGTCTCCGTCGGGCCCCTGTACTATGCCGCGGGCGGCCAGCGGCACCACCGTTTCTACGGGTCTCCTGGCCGGCGGGCTGACCCGCTCCGCCCGCACAATACCGCCGCTAAGACACCACTGGTCCGGCGCTTACCGCAGCAATGGTCCCCCTGGCTCCGGTTCGTACAGTGCTGATCCCGGAACGCGACCTGACCGAGAGAGGTCAGAGTCGCTTGGCGGGTTTTACGCAACTGTATGGTGGTAACAGCAACCGGTCGACAAAATGTCTCCCACCAGCACAGATTTGAAAGAATAATCCCTTTACTCCCAACTTTTAAGGAGTTGACCTTCCATCATCAGCTCAGCATCATAACATTATGATTGCCAGAAGCAAATGCCAATATAACTTCAGAAAATATGTAAAACGCGGTACATGTGCCTATAAAATTTGAGGGTTACCCTCGATTTCTCCTGGATCCCATCATCAGATCCTAGACTGGTCAACCTAATAGTTTAGCTCACCTGTAATGCTACTGATATTATAACTAGTAGTCTTAATATGTATACAGTATTAAAATAATTATTTTTTTACTCATAACTATTAAGGAGTTGACCTTCCATCATCAGCTCAGCATCATAAGATTATGATAGCCAGAAGCAAATGCCAATATGACTTCAGATAATAATTATGCAAAACGCGGTACATGTCCCTATAAAATTTGAAGGTTGCCCTCGATTTCTCCTGGATCCCATCATCAGATCTGAGACTGGTGAAGATGGGACCACCTCGGAAGTGAACTCTATCCAACCAAAAAAAAATTTTTGAAATCCGTCTATAATTGACGAAATTATCGGTGAACATACATAAAAAAAAAAAAAAAATATTATACATACAGACGAATTGAGAACCTCCTCCTTTTTTTGAAGTCGGTTAAAAATAGCATTACTTTTAAATGTATGAACCGATTAATATAAACAAAACACTAAATGTTAGTTAAACTTACCACAATATACATACACCGTGAAATTTTAGTGGTTGTTTTCCCGTAGAATGATTCTGTCTTAGTCGTACAATAGATTTGTGCAGTTCTTTTTTATTAAAATCAACATATGCCGGTTTTACGAAAGGTTTAACCGAAACTCGAAAGCACTTTCGGACCGATTTATGACATAGGGCTTGGAGCTTCTTTAGCTTTAAGCATCGATTTAAGGCGGCAAGTAGTACCTGAATACGTCACATCTTAAAAAAGAACGATAGCTTCTCTCGTTTTCGAGTTAGAAAATTATTATTTTGAAAATTTAAAAAAAAAGTTTTTTTTTTTCACCGAATAATTTTCATGATTCGATAGTATTACTAAAGGCAAATCGTTCTGCCACGGGAAAACAACCACTAAAATTTCACGGTGTATATCTGAAAAACACATCTAGATCGAATAAGCCGTTTCTGAGATAAGCGTGTACAAACGCACAGACAAACAAATTAACAGACAGACAAAAATCCAAGAATACCTGTTTTGGGTACTCTAGTGTTGATGAAGGTCTTCTATTTTATTATAATTATAAGTTACTAGCTTTCCGCCCGCGACTTCGTCCGCGTAGTGAGGTTTAACGGGTTAAACATTACTTCCTTATAGCGCAGTCGGTCAAAAAGTAGCCTATAACCTTTTCTAGGCTCTGGACTATATCTGTACCAAATTTCATTTAAATCGGTCCACTACCCTATGCGTGAAAGAGTAACAGACAGACAGACAGACGGAGTTACTTTCGGATTTATAATATTAGTAACACTAAATAACGTTTCTTTCTTTCTACAACATTTATGTACAGACAGCGATCCGTAATGTTTTTATTATATGTAGTACAAATAAATGTACTACTACCATTCGTAAGATGACAGGTGCTTATTTAATCCATATCTAGACACGCGGTAGCGTGTCAAGCCAAGGTTCAAGAAACAGAACTGGCGAGCCACACCGTGTGTAATATTACACGAACCATTTGGAGCCACTTTTGAACCCCTCATAAATCAAAAACTATTTCACATAAACGTATCAAATTTGGCTCATATATTGTGACTTGCGAGATAAATACGTGTTCTAAATTTCATAAGCTTATCTCAAACAGTTATTTAGATATTAATGTCCAAAAATCCTCATTTTTATCATTGACTGACTGACAGATCAAAATTCTAACCCAGTTCCAAATGACCTAGAGAGTTAAAATTTGGTATGCAGATAGGTAATTACATGAATACAAAGGAAAAAATAAAAAACTGGCAACTTTTTAATAATTAGGTTAGGTTCTATTATGAACGCTTAACATAAATACCTAATTAGTGCCTAATAACGCCTATATACCGGGGAAGGCAGAGCACTAAGTATATATTTAGGTATACTTACTTATTTACAATTAAGAGTAGGTACTTATAGTCGGTTTTCATATTTATTACTTAGGATAGGTACCTACATAAAGTCTAGTTTTAGTTTTGAATTTGTCCTTTTCAAAGGACCCACGGCGTTACGATGATATATACTTTTCTACAAAAGTAATGATATACAATCAAAAACATAAATGTGAAATGAGAGCCAAGTTCAATATTGCCATGGTTGTTGACTTCAGCGACAAAAGAAGTGAGATCTAAATGGGTGCCAAGTTCAATGGTCAACCCAGAAATTTATTTATAAGTAACACTATAACATACCTATCATATCTTCTTATAACATAAGATAATGTATGGTGGTAGCCTATGAAGGTCTGTCTTGGCTAGATCTCATATATGATATATAGATACATATATTTATAGCCGTCGCAAGTTCTAAGCCTACAAGTATTTGTCGGTTTTTATTTTATAATTCCGAAAATTTGGTTTGATGGTAGAAACTAGCAAGCGAACATAATAATACGTTGGTAGGTTTATAGAAACTAGCCAAGACAGACCTTCATAGGCTACCACCATACATTATCTTATGTTATAAGAAGATATGATAGGTATGTTATAGTGTTACTTATAAATAAATTTCTGGGTTGACCATTGAACTTGGCACCCATTTAGATCTCACTTCTTTTGTCACTGAAGTCAACAACCAAGGCAATTTTGAACTTGGCTCTCATTTCACATTTATGTTTTTGATTGGATCTAATGTTCTCGCTGCCTCCAACTACCTATTGAGCTAAGTATACCCTTGATAGGTGACCTAGAACACTTAGGTCCTGCGTTTAAGCCCTAATCGATGTAGACTTGATAGTAGAGCTAGCGGCAATTATTGATCGGCCACGCGGTTTGAAATCACGATTCTAAGCCTGTTTGAATGGTAGTTGTAAATGGCTCTTATTAACTATTTTATCTGTATAAAAGCAACATAGTATAGTTTAAATTTTTTGACTTGCGGGGAATAAAGTGCCAGTGTTCCAAAGACTATTAACTAATGAGAGATCAAATCAAAAGTACCCGTAATCGACGAGCATGCATGAAGAGGTTGATGGATGTGGATGAAGCGAAAGTGGTGTGCCAGGACCGTAGCACATGGCAGGAAGTGATCTCTGCCTACCCCTCTGGGAAAAAGGCGTGATTTTATGTATGTACGTATGTTATAAGGTTGCCCTGTATGTACGCAATTATGTAACTATGTAATCAAATACATATAAGAACACTAATTTAACCATCTTCTACAGATCGTTATGCGTAGCGTTATGAAAATTTTCAGATGTATATGATTTTGATGATAATACAATTATATAGTACCTACTTTCGAGCTGATCTGATGGAGCCGGAAAATATGAACTGGAACTTAGTGATGGATGATTATGTCATAGCCATGTTTGGACTTGTTAGAAAGGTCTTTTTTCTTTATCTGAAAGAGTTGTTAACTTGTTACCCAATCATAAATAATAAATAAATATTAGACAACATCACATACATTGATCTGATCCCGTGGTAAGTAGCTTAAGCACTTGTGTTACAGATATCAGAATCAACAGTGGAGACACAAATATACTTAAATATATTTAATAATACACCCAGACACGGAACAATCACCGATATTCGTCACATAAATATTTGTCCCGGGTGGGAATCGAACTCACGACTCTTGGAACCGTAGGTAGTAAACCTGGGTCACTAACCACTGTTCTACCGAGCGAGTGTCCAGTCAAAATAGACATTTAACCTAGGAAAAATTCGCATAGAGCTGAAAATTGGCATGCATGTTGGGAACACTATTACAAATAATCTGTCAAAAGTCCCCATCGATCCCACGTCTGCAAAAAAAAATAATCAAGGTCAAATGTCACAAATATCAGTTTTATGCACTTTTGAGCGAAACGGTAAGTGTAATCATAAAAGTATGTATGACAAAATTACTTATCACGTAATTATCTATAAAAATGTCCAAACACTTTGTTCCTTAGATTCATCATTTCAGAGATATAGCGATGCACAAAGTTGAAAAAGTTGTATTTTCAAATGATGTGTCTCAGTTGCCTCTACAACATCCAATACTAGAAACAACATGACACCAACGTGTAAAGTGGGTTCTCATACAAAACCTATGTTTTTTTCTCACACTTGGGCGGTTTTTAACGTGGTTACCCTAGTGAACCTATTCCAGGTCATATATCGATCAAAAAAGATATCAACAGATGAATGCATATTATGTAAAATATGAATTTTCTAATGATTAAAACCACGATATCTCGCGAATGGTGAGTCGGAAAAGAAAAAGTGACTGGACCATTTTTGTAGAAAATTGTATGATCTACAACTTTTGTTTGACCTATTTTTACGATAATACTTACTGTTTTCGAGAAAAATGGAAAAATCCTTAATTTTATACTTTTGACCTTGAATATTTTTTTTTTGCAGAAGTAGGATTGATGGGGATTTTCGATATTTCGTTTATTATGATGTATTTAACGTCTCTGGCAATTTTCAGCTCTATGCGAATTTTGTCTAAGTTAGCACTTATTTTTGTCTATTTTGACTGGACTATCAACATTCATAATTCCGTATACAATCAAAAATTTTGAGTCATTTCATAAGTGAATGTGTTATTTATATTTTATGCACGAAGACAATTAGGTAACCATTAGGTTTACTAATTATCTTTTAAAAGCTGTTGCGTAGGCCTTTTAGAATAAGTAATTTGTGTAGGTATGTAAAGTAACGACTTGAATAGTAAAAAAAAGAATAACGTTTCTATTTTGTTTTCGTAACTGATATACTTGACTACTGATGGCTTGATTAACGGTGAAGGAAAACATCGTGAGGAAACCTGCACACCTACGAAGAAATTTTAAGGTTGTGTCTAGTCGACCAACCCGCACTTGGCCAGCGTGGTCGACTAAGGCCTTATCGCCCTAGTTTAGGGTTGGCCCGTGCCCCAGCAGTGGGGACGTATATGGACTGATGATAATGATGGCTTGGAGAAGCCTTGTTATCATCACCGGACTTAGCAGATGCCTATCACCCCTAGAAGTCTATTGTAGTACAAATTATTGTCAATTTACAAATTTTATCCCAAAACATACACACTCAAAAATTATTCAGACCCATCTTAATACATAATGGCCGCACGCCTTTTTCCCAGAGGGGTAGGCAAAGATCACTTCCTGCCATGTGCTACGATACTGGTACGCAACTTACGATTCTTATACATCCATCAATGTGTTCATGCATGCTCGTGGATTACGGGTACTTTTAATTTAACCAAGTAGGTAAAATTTTCTTCAACATTTTACCAGCTTGGTTTTGGAAGATCTTTCTTGGTCTTCCCCTGACGACATTCCCATTTATTCCTCTATATATTCCTTTCGTTAATCTTATTTCATTCATTCTCTCAACATGACCAAACCATCTAAGCATATCTTTCTCAACTGCCACGTTGGTCCATTGGTAGCAAGCGCTGCGTTAGGACCGAGAGGTCCCCGGTTCGAGTCCGGGGTCGGGCAAAATTTGTGTGAGTTTTTCTGTAATGAAATTACTCAGCCCGAAGTTGGCGGTTGGAAGTTGGCGGTCGAACGCTCGTGCCTCGGAAAGCACGTTAAGCCGGTGGTCCTGCGCCCGATCTCTCATCGGTCATGTCGGATTGCCGTCTCACCGAATTGTGAGAGTAAGGGAATAGAGAGTGCACTTGTGTTTGCGCGCACACTTGTGCACTATAATATGTCCTGCGCACTTGGCTGATCTCAATTGAGATCGGCCGCCATGGCTGAAATCGGTCGGACGCCTTATCTTTCTCAACCTTAGTCACTACATCATCTTTCACACCACAACGAAAGTAGTAGGTTTTGAAAATTGCTTTGAGATTAGAATGAAACATTTATACACAAAAACTTTCTAAAATAAAGAACATAATTAAATTTTATTGCCTCAAAAAGGAATATTGATCACGTTAAAATAGAAATGAATACCTTAAAGACGAGTGAATAAAAATTTATTGTAGAGCATTTACCATTTTTGACTACATCACTTTCGCTTTTTGAGTGAACTCAAATTTTAAAAAAAAATGTGTAATTTGCGATTGGAATATAAACTGGGTTCTGTTCACTTTTTTTTTACTATCATCATTAAATATACATACCCACTGTTGGGGCATGGGCCTACCCTAAACTAGGACGACAAGGCAATATTTATAAACACAGACTTACACCCATACATATTTACATGTTAACACCCAGTTAGCATAAAAACATCTGGATCTAGAAACGGTAGATCGCATTTATTTTTTTGATCCCTAAATCAAACCGAGTAACAAGATGCAATTAAGAAGTATTTTCTGCAACCATTAGATACATTGCCATTTGTAATACTACTTTTGTGATGTTACGATGTTACGATTGAACGATTTTTCAATTTTGGATCATGTAAGAGAAGTTATTTATTTGAAATAAAACTAGTACGGATTAAATAAATAAGTAAATCCTTACTTAATATTATAAATCCGAAAGTAACTCTGTCTGTCTATCTGTCTGTTACGCTTTCACGCATAGAGTACTGGACCGATTAAAATGAAATTTGGTACAAATATAGTCCAGAGCCTAGAAAAGGTTATACATAGATACATACATACAATCACGCCTTTTTCCCAGAGGGGTAGGCAGAGATCACTTTCAGCGATCCACTTTTCACCTCTGTGGGAAACGTGACGTGACGGGTTGTGAACCAAGTCGCCGCCATTCTGCCTTGTGCATTGTTTTAACAAGGTCATTCCGTTCCCAAGAGAAGCAAGGATATTTGACGGGGGAAGGAAAAGGGGAGGAAGGATACTATCGCCTCGGATGATTTGGACTGAGTCGATAAAAGGTTATAGGCTACTTTTTATCCGACTGCGCTATAAGGAAGTAATGTTTTACCCATTAAACGTCTCTACGCGGACGAAGTCACGGGCGGAAAGCTAGTAAATAATAAATATTACACAACATCACATACATTGATCTGATCCCGTGTTAAGTAGCTTAAGCACTTGTGTTACAGATATCAGAATCAACAGTGGATACACAAATTAACTTAAATTTATTTAATAATACACCCAGACACTGAACAAACACCGATGTTCGTCACACAAATATTTGTCCCGAGTGGGAATCGAACCCACGACTCTTAGAACCGTAGGTAGTGAACCGGCTCACTAACCACTGTTCCACCGAGCTAGTAATTAGCGTGTATTGTTATTATAATTTTTTTATTTAGAGACCCGACGTTTTGAGCTATTTACATTGCTCTCGGTCATATTTTCTTAGTATGGTCTAATTATTTGCGCGTCACTACACATTTGAAATAATACTTATTGGCGGTAGCGATAAAACGAGCGCTGTAAAGAGCTCGAAACGTCGGGTCCTTGTGTATTTAAGGTAGATAATAAAATATTTTTATTTATTTTTTTACTACTTATTCCAACGCTATGCGTGTTACAGTGAAGTTTTAAACACCTGAAAAACAGTATTTTGATTTATTTTGTAATTTTTTTTACCATATTAGCATTTATTTTATAAAATCCTTAAACATGTTGGGTGTTTAATAGATCTATATTCTCATTAAACTCAATTAAAGTTCAAATTGAAAATCAAAATATTTATTGCAGTCACATGAAAATAAATAGAGTAGAGTGTTATCTCGGCATCGGTAGAGTTTTGTTATCGTTCGTTGACTCTTCACTACATAGTATAAAGCAAAGTCACTTCCCGCGTCTGTCTGTATGTTGTATGTTTAAATCTTTAAAACATCGCAACAGATTTTGATTGTTTTTTTTTAATAGATAGAGGGATTCAAGAGAAAAGTTTTTTATCTATACTAATAATAAATCTGTAAGGGTCGGTCATGGTAAGTTAATTTGTTTTCAGAGATATTGTGTTTATAGGCTCAATATATGATACCTACTGATACTAATTTCACGATTATTTGAATTTTTTTCTGTATGTGTGTATGTATGTATGTTCCTCCATAACTCTTAAACCAATTATCCGAATTTGATGAAATTTGGTATAAAAACACATAGACATCTGGGACACAGGATAGGCTATTTAAATTCTAGCTCCAACGCGAACGGAGTCACGGGCAAAGCTAGTGTATAATACGAGTATACCGGAAGCGAAGCGAGGGTGATAAACTAGTTCATGATAAATACAAGAGTTAAACTGTTTTTAGAGATTTTAAACCACACTTATCCCATGTTTAAACTGTAAAGAGCTCGAAACGTCGGATCTCTAAATAATGTCTAGAATACCAACACACGCCAGTTTAATCCGCAAAATTACTGACATTAGGAAACTCAAATATTTTTTCAATATTATGAAAATCGGAATAATTATAGTTTGCTCCACTGCTGACCGGAGGATTTGAACACCAGTACTTTCAGGAATCGCGCCCAGACGTGCAAACCATCACTCCAACCTACAGCTTATTGAACGAACAGCTTATTGCTTATAGCTTAGCTTATCGATTTATTCTCGCATATCACCTCAGCAAACCTAATAATAGGAAAAACTGACTGACTGGCTGACTGACATATCAGCGCAGAGCCTAAACAGCTAATTGTAGACACTTGAAATTTCAATTGACGTAGTTTAGGTAATGTAGTGGTGCATTAAGAAAGAAAATTCCGAAATTCCCACGGGACCGGGAATAAGCGGGAAATTCCTTTTGTATGAAAAATCTAAACCGCCTAAATTAGGCGCTTGAAATTTAGCATGCAACCTTGATAAACTTAAAGCTTAGTTGCAATAGGATATTGCAAAAATTTCCACGGGGACGGGAGTTGCCGGAAAAAAACTTTTGTATGTAAAATTCTGTAGTCCACGCGAACGAAGTCGCGGGCACAGCTAATGAATTATATCGACTGAAATTATCTATTGGTTCAAGTATAGACCACCAGTTGAAAGTGACCATGGTTAGAACCACACAACCACGCACAGACCACTTTCACCGTTCAAAATGTGGTCGCATTTCGAGTTTCGGATTTTGCGTTTTTTTTTTACTAGAGCGGAGAAAGGAATCGGATATCTCTTTTTAATTCAAAATTCGTGAATTTTTAATGTGTTTAAGACGATTTTAAGTGGTTTCAAGTAGAAGTAGAGAAAAAATGGTTTTGATATTTTTTTGGTGGGTGTTATGGATTTTCTTATGATAATGTTGTATTATATATTATTAGTTAGTTCCCCTTATTTAATATATGGGACTAGTTGGAACTGTCTTTTAATGTTCGTGTGAAAAAGGGAAACTTATATTTAAAACTAGTGGTCCCGGCGAATTTCATACCGCCAATACTGATTCTTTTTCTATATTTTCTCATTGAAACCTTCCCTGGACTACGACGAACATTTTAAAACCAAAATTACCTAAATCGGTCCGGGCGTTCTCAAGTTTTAGTCAGACTAACGAATAGAAATTAATTTTTATTTATAAGAAGAAGAAGAAGAAGAAGATTATTTATTTTAAAAAACCAAGTAATTACATGTCGGTTATTAATTTATTTACTCCCTAGTTAATTGACATACTTAAAAATTTACGTTATTATCAATTCTAACAACATCTAACAGTGACCATATCAATAATAAAAATCTTTAACGTTTTTAAATAATATAAAGACAATTGACAGTTCTTGACAACGACAGATACTTATACAAAATATTTTAGAGCTTCTCGCAACATTAAAAAGTTAAGTTGACTTTAATAAAAACTAGGATTTGGGTATTCAGCACGTATTTCTGAAAAACATCAACTTTAACTTTAATGAATGGACTTTTTACGCCTAACTACTGACTTTACTTTAAACTTTTTATTAAAAACGTGTTGTTTCATTGAGCGTTGATGGCCGAGTGGTTAAGGTCGTTGTATCGTCAGGTAGTTAGTTCAAGCCCTGTCATTCACACAGTCTGTTAAAATTTTATGAAAATTGGGAATCCGTTACAATTTGAGTTACGGATTCTGACGACGCGTGTGAAAGACAGTCAGTCGGCATTTTGATAAAGTTGATTAGATACAGAAAAGTACCAGGGACTCATAAAACAGTAAGAGGTGGTACCATTTAAAATCTTTATTAGCCGACTTCAAATAAAGGAGGAGGTTCTCATATCGTCGGTGTATATTTTTATGTATGTTCACCGATATTTTCGTCAATTATAGACGGATTTCAAAAATTTATTTCGGTTGGATAGAGTTTTCTACAGGGGTGGTCCCATTTTTACCAGTCCCGGATCTGATGATGGGATCCAGGAGAAATTGAGGGCAACCCTCAAAATTTATAGGGACATGTACCGCGTTTTACATATTTTTTAAGTTATATTGGCATTGCTTCTTGCAATCATAATGTTATGATGCTGAGCTGATGATGGAAGGTCAACTCCCTAACTGTTTGGAGTAAAGGATAATTCTTTCAATACTGTATACATGTTAATTCTACTAGTTATAATATCAGTAGTATTATAGGTGAGCTGGACTAAGAGGGTGAAAAAAATGTAACACTAAAAAGTATGAAAAACGCCTTCAAAAACATATAAAATTCAAACCCAGATGATTATAAATGTTCATATTACCTATATTATTTTGTAATTTTTAGTGAGTCGGGTTTTTGAAGGCGGTTTTTTTTGTTTACAATTTATTTAGCAATCTCTCTATCATTAACAACAGTAATGTTCCAACTAGGACTCCCTTGGCGGGTCTGGGGCGGACCCCGAGGTGGAGCGAACAGGGCGGCGTCGTGGTAGTTGGAGGCCCAGCCTATTAGCTGTATCTCGGTTCTGATGTTTAAGGGGCCTCCATACCAGTTCTTCAAAACAGAGGCTCTACATTTGGATTTTCATTTTTTTTGCTAATTTAAGCCTATTATTTATTAAAATTGAGAATCCGACGAGAGGTGAGAGACAGTCAGTAATTTTGATAATGTTGGTTCATCATCATCATCATAAGTATGTACTTCATAAGTATACGGATACTTCCCCACTGCTGGGGCACGGGCCTACCCTAAACTATGAGGGCGATAAGGCCTTATGCAGCCACCCTGGCCAAGTGCGGGTTGGTTGACTATACAACCTAAGAATTTATTCGTAGATGTGCAGGACTCCTCACGATGTTTTCCTTTACTAGTCCAGTCAAATTAGGTAAAAATCTCGGAATTCGAGATACCCAGCTGTAATAATAATAATAATAATGATAAATTATTTATTTCAATTTGGTTACATTAACAATAACAGTGGCTGATACCTCCTTTTAAGCATATAATTGCCTGTGTCAGGAGGCACCGCTCTTCGATATATATTGCATAATAACATAAGGGAAACAGATATGAACATTACATTTTATAAAAGTTGAAATTGAACATTAGAAATACAAAATTAATGTTTTGAAAGTGACAGCTAGTGCATGTGGTGTGGTGTGTATATTTGTGCGCGCGCGTCGGTATGTGTGGGCGTGTGGGTATGTGTGTGTGTGTGTGTGTGTGTGTGTGTGTGTGGGTGTGTGTGTGTGTGTGTGTGTGTGTGTGTGTGTGTGTGTGTGTGTGTGTGTGTGTGTGTGTGTGTGTGTGTTTGAAAGAATGCATTGTGTGAATAAATTAAGATAATGTTTCAAGTATTCTCTCAGTCTCGTCATAATTTTTAAGCTGAATCCATTTCGTTAATACTTCCTTACACTCATGATAACACTTGCTATAGATGCCTAGTTCTTTATTAACTGAGTTATAGAGAAAGGCCGCTCGATAATTATATTGTCTTTTGGCAAATAGAGATTTAGTTTTAGGCAGTTTTATGACTTTATCCTTTCTTCTTTTACCCAATATGTTTGGATCGTAGGTGACTGACTTATGCTTTTTTAATATTAATTGAGTTATGTATAACTGACGAACTGTGAGAAGGGAAGATTCTTTATATAGTGATTCAGTTGGGAATCTCATATTCTTAAAATACATAACCTTGATAAGTCGGCGCTGGGCACGCTCCACTTCGAGAAAACGAGACTTCGCTGCACCTCCCCAGATAGAAATGCAGTATACCAATATCGACTGAGCTAGTGACATGTAAATCTCATTTAGTAAATTTCTATGTGGAAGTTGCCCCCCAGCCACCACTCTTGGCACTACATGTCTGAGTGTTTTGAAGATCCATGTTAATTTTCTAACTCTATTTACCACCGACTCAAGATGCAGGTACCAAGACAGTCGCTGGTCCACAACAACCCCTAGATATTTAGTGTGCGACACCTTTAACAGATTTGGACAGCTACATTTCACATCCGACAATACTGTCAAGTCTTCATCGCAATTGTGTAATTTTATAGAAAAATCCTTACTTGGTTGTGAATCATTATATATGCTAAAACATATGAAGTTGGTCTTGGTCGTACTAAGAGTTAGAATATTACTTTGTAACCATTCATTAATATCCTTCAGTCCACGCTCCGCACAAATCCTAGCATCACTCCAAGACTCGCCACACAAAACCACTGCCGTATCATCAGCATACGAAACGATTTTAGCTCCATTTATCAGCATACCACAGAGATCATTTATATAAATGAGGAAGAGTGTGGGACCAAGGACACTGCCCTGTGGGACGCCGAATAAGACCTCTGCCTCCTCACTCAAACAATCCCCAAGTTTGACTTGCTGCTTTCTATCGGATAAATAGCTAGTAAATAGGGCAAGTGGAGTTCCTCTAATACCAATTTTCTGTAATTTGTGAACAAGTATGGGGACAGAAACGGTGTCAAATGCCTTCTTTAGATCTAAAAATACAGAGATGCATTTCCTTTTATTTTGCAACTGTTCTATGACAAATGAGCTGAGTTCTGAAATAGCATCTTCCGTAGATCTACTTTGCCGAAATCCAAATTGGTATGGTGATAATATATCAAACTTATCTAGGTAGTTTAAGAGTCTTACATTGAGAAGTTTTTCAATAATTTTGGATATCACAGGCAACACCGAAATAGGCCTGTAGTTACTGATATCGTCCCTGTCCCCACTCTTGTACACCGGTGTAATGATGGCACGTTTCAAAGCTGATGGAAAAACTCCAGTGGCAAAGCAGAGGTTTGCAAGATGCGTGATAGCTGGAGTTACGTCAGTACTGGCCAATTTTAAGAAAGCAGTTGGAATGCCGTCCCAACCCGGAGCACTCTCTGTTTTTAGGTTCATAAGAATGTTATACACCTCTTCATGATTAGTATCGAGCAGGACAAAGCTCTTTAATTGAGTCTGAGACCTGAATACACTATACGGTATGGATGTAACTGGTAAGTTTAACTGATTATGTAGTATATTTTCAGCTAGTTGTTTACCAATGTTTGCAAAGTAATTATTTGAAAAATTGGCTGATTCTGTTGGAGTTGATTTTATGTAAAGCAACTCGGCATTTGTACTATTATTATTATTGGTATATGTGATAGATTTTATATTTTTCCATAATAATTTAGTATTTTTTACACTATTTGTTATTAATTGTCTTTCGTAATCTCTTTTCAATTTTTTTATAATTTTATTACAATAATTCCGATATCTAATATATGAAATCTTTAATATTTCATTAAAAGGTTCACTACGAGCCTTTTTTTGGAGTTGATTGCGGTTCCTTATGCAGCGCAAGATTCCTGGAGTGATCCACGGTTTGATGATACGTAGTTTTCTGGGAGTGGTGCTTCGGGTAGTGTGCAATTTTATTGACTCCGTTAATTTATGAACCAAACCATCAATTACTGCGGTTGGATCATCACAGTATAGTAATTCAGCAATATTGGATTGTTTCAAATATTCTAGTGCCTTGTCAAAGTCGATCTTATTCTTAGTTTTAAGTTTGTTAGGTTTAACTTTTATTTTTGATAGACATAATAGTGTAGTAAAATGATCTGTTATTGTTGTATGGAGAACTGCTATCGTAGCTAACAATTTCGTTCTCTTAATTTTGAGCATAATATGATCCAAACAATGTTTCTCTCGTGTAGGAATATAATGACCTGCTAATATACCATGCGCAGCTAAAGTGTTTAAATAATTTGTTCTATTTCTTTGTTCATGTAAAGGTTCATTTAGTTTGAAATGTATGTTAATATTTATATCACCAGCTAGTATAATGTTTCTATTATTTGATTTTAGTGTATCCATATGAGCGTCTAGCGAATTAACAAAGTTGTCTGTGTTACTGTTTGATGGGGATCGATATATGCATAATACGGTATTATTTAGAATATCTAATTGTAAGCAAGATGCCTGTAATAATTTAATTTCTTTAATATTATGTTTTAGCGTGCTCTTGGAATAAACTACAACTCCGTCATTTTGATTAAGCTGGTACGTAGTAGAATAGGCACAGTAACCAGGTAGTTGCGGGATAGGCTTCTCAGGGGTGAGTCTGCACTCCGTTAGAACAATTACATCAACATCGAGTTTAAGGTCTGATAATGTTATCACAAAGTCATCAAAGTTCCGGTATATGCTGCGTATATTTTGTGATATTAAGGTAAAGTCTGAATTCCCTACACTTACATGATTTTTAAATCTTTTCCTTCACATTCGAATGAATTTGCTATTTCTAGATTATCTATATCTTTAAGGGTTTCCTTTGCATTATTCATAATGATTAGTGTCAGTATAGACGACGTATGTAGAATCTGAGAGTATTACTTGTAAGTCTGTAAATACTTGTATATTGACGACCTAAAAGTTGTCTCAAAACCTACATATTGTAGGGTGTCCGCAACTATAAAATTTTCAAAGTCAAATGTCACAAATATCAGTTTTATGAACTTTTGAGCGAAACGGGAAGTTTTATCATAAAAGTGTGTAGGAGAAAATTACTTATCTTCTATTTATCTATAAAAATTGTCTGTACGTTTTATTCCTAAGATTCACCATTTCAGAGATACAGCGATGCACATAGTTGAAAAAGTTGTATTTTCAAAAGCTTCCAGGCCCACGTGCGATTGTGCTAGACAGTTAAAATTTTCACGAATGATGTATTTTAGTAGCCTCTATAACATCTTATACTAGAAAAAGCTTAAAACCAATGTTTAAGTGGGTTCTCATACAAAAATTGGGTTTTTTTTTCTTACACATGGCCGGTTTTTAACGTGGTTACCCCAGTAAACCTATTCCAGACGACACAAATAAGCGTCAAATAATCGTGCATATAAATTTTGAAGAAAAACACGTTGTAACGTGGCGGCGTTTAAACTGGCGACCTCTCGTACTGCAGCAACGAACTTAACCACTCGGCCATCGACCCTTTTTTAATGTTTATATTAGTATAAATGATAAGTACCAGGAACTCATGAAACAGAAAGAGGTGACAACATTTAAACTCTTTATTTCAGCAATCTCTCCATCATTAACAACAGACATGTTCCAACTAGGGCTCCTGCTGGCGGGTCTGGGGCAGAGCCCCGAGGTGGAGCGAACAGGGCGGCGTCGTGGTAATTAGAGGCCCAGCCTATTAGTTGTTCATCTCGGTTCTGGACGCGAAGCCACAGCTCCAGGGGTCTGAAATATCTGTGAAGCGAAACGGGGGTGTTAGATAACAAAGAAAGTCCAGAAACTACCAAGTAAATTTGAAATTTAGAGAAATTCGCATTCATGATCCCGGCTGAACGGGGACTTGAACCACCGGACTTCCGCTGCTCTGACCACCTGAATAGCTCAGTGGTTTGAGCAGCCGACGCCATATCTGAAGACAGGTGGAACTAAGTCCCCGTTCAGGCGGAGTCATGAATGTGAATTTTTCCAAATTTTAAATTAAGATTGGAGCTTTAAATAGCATTAAAACAACAAATATAATAAACCACTAAGTAGTTGTTCTTATCTATTTTTATGGAGGGAGAAAGAGTTAGTCCCAGTTCCTCCAGTTTCATGGGTCTATTCTTTTTAGGCTTCTAAAGCCTAAATAGTAGTATCACAGCAGTATTTAAGGAGCTATCCCGGTTTAAATGAAGGAGTACACATCCTCGCTACTTTCGATCCCGAAAATGGAAACTACACATGTTTAAGCAGCACTATAGATAAATTAAATACTGATGGGATTTAAACGTATTTGGTGCAATTTCGAGTTAACAGTTGTACCTTTAAAATGGTACCATTTCTAATATAAGTTACTTAGTATTCAAGATCACGCGGAATCGATTCTAACTAAGTGATTCTTTTGCTCCCGGGTGTGGATAAGTCGTCCGACTGATTTCAGCAATGGCGGCAGATCTCAATTGAGATCAACCAAGTGCGCAGGACATATTATAGTGCACAAGTGTGCGCGCAAACACAAATGCACTCTCTATTCCCTTACTCTCATAGTTCGGTGAGACGGCAATCCGACATGACCGATGAGAGATCTGGCGCAGGACCACCGACTAACTTCCTAACTCCGGCCTGAGTAATTTCTTTACTGAAAAACTCACACAAATTTTGCCCGACCCCGGACTCGAACCGGGGACCTCTCGGTCCTTACGCAGCGCTTGCTACCAATAGACCAACGAGGCAGTTAACGGGTGTGGATAAAACGACACATAATGTAATACTTACTTGACGAGGGCTTCGGGAGATATTCTGTTTGTTTTTCCTTTGGTCATAGTCCGGATTATTTCTGAGGCGGGTTTTGATGAGCCTGGTTGCATGATTTCACTGTAAAATTAAAACCAGTATATACAAATTAGTTTCATTATCAAGTAGTTACAATAATTGTTTTCAGGGTACCGTTATTCACACCCAACATAATCTTATATGTATTTGTGGGCTAAATTTGCTACTTCGTGCCGTTGCTGGTTGCTGCTGAATTAGATACTAAATGAGGCACCAGGTCTACCTTAAAAACCTCCCTACATCACATTAGATATGACTCGTGTAGAAATTTCAAAAGATTTGCAACTCGAATACTCTTCTGCTCTGCCTTTTGCCTGCAAATGTCTTTCAAGATTCCACCTACTAGGGTCCCATAAAACACAAGGGGCATGGCATTAGGTCTACCTCAGCAGTCTCCAGCTTTTCAGCACCAGTAGCTATTACACTCGAAGATCTTTATGAAGATGTAGAAATCTATGCTGAGACTCCTTTGGATCAGATAATGGGTAGAAGGCTATCAGTGTACCTCAAAACATCTCTGCTTATCGGCTTCGGTAAACATAACACTTGGAGATGTCTTCCAATATTCTAGCTACCAGGATCCCATAAAATACTGATGGATGGTCAAGTCCTAGTGATTACCTCAGCAGCGTCCTCCTCTCTTAGATCTCTCTGTCTAGAAGATCAGATCTGATCTAGAAGTTCAGGATGCTCGAAAATACCGGATTTTAGGAACCAGGTTTACCTCAACAATTTTTCTGTTTCTCGGCAAGTCTAGGATGTCTTCCTGGATATTCCACCTGGCAGGGTCCCATAAAATACTGGTGGAAAGTAAAGTCTACCTCAGCAGTCTTCCAGCGTCGCGGCTCCGGTAGATATCGCATTCATGCAAGTGTCTCGCGTGTCCCGCGTGTCCCGCCGCCGCAAACAGCTGATCAAAGATCTGGAACTCCTACTGATTCTCATCTGGATTAGACACTAAGTGGAAGAAGTCAGGTCTGCCACCGGCTCCAGTAAAAATAGGCACTTTTGAACTCTTCCTTGGAGATTTGGACGTCCGTGGTCCATGGTTTAACTTAGTAGCGTCGTCGCTTCGCTTAGATCTCTGCTTTGAAAATCAGATTTGATCTTCCTAGATCCAGGAAATATTCCAGGAGATTCCAGGAGTCCAGGATTTTTGAGAAGACTGAGTCTAAGCCGGCAAGTCTAGGATGTTTACCAGGAAATTCCACCGACTAGGATCCCATAAAATACAAGGGGCATTTCATCAAGTCTACCTCAGCAGTCTTCCAGCGTCCCGGCTCCGGTAGATGTCGCATTCATGCAGGTGCCCGGCGTGTCCCGCCGCCGCACACAGCTGCTCGAAGATCTGGAACTCCAGGATAGTGGCTAGGAAGTATTTGATGTACTCCTGTGGGACAGATAGAGAGTTATCAATATTGGAGCGGGAAAGACGAGGGTAGATATTGAAGTTGGATTGCGGGTATGTTAGTTGAAAAAGCAAACATAAGTTCAGAGAATTCAAGGTAGATTTCATTTACGGAAGTCATAGGCAAACTCGAAGAATTTATTGATTACTAAATCCCCGATTAGTTCGAGTTGCTTAAATTGTAGTTGGATGTTGACTGCCTCGTTGTTCCATTAATAGCAAGTGCTGCGTAAGGACCAAGTTGGCGTATGCACGCCCGTGCCTCGGAAACCGCCAACATCCCAACTCCGGGCTGAGTATAATTTTTACAGAAAATCTCACACAAATTTTGTCCGACCCTGCACTCGAACCGGGTACCCCTCGGTCCTTACGCAGCGCTTGCTACCAATAGACCAACGAGGAAGTTAAATAGCTGTACTAGAATGTTTAATATGTCAAAATTGTTTATGTATTTTTGTTTCTAAGATCGAGAACGCCAAACTTGGTCTTCTCAAGCAAAAATGGTGCTATGGCTCTTAAATAAAAGTGAAGTCTTAAAAAGTGCAATCATATTTCGGAAAGAGCTTTACTTGGTCAGATATAATGTGGTATTTGGAGCCTGGATCGAAGTCATTCTCGGTGCGTGGCATTGGAGGTATCACGCCCTGAAATAGAAAGAAAACAATATACCTATGACATAGAAATCTTGGACATAAAACTAAGGTTACAGTTTAAACTCGCGTTTATTGCTATTCTAAAGATATTATATAGTTTTGAGTTCTTTACAACGCTCGTGGTCACGGGCAAAGATCTCAAGTTCGAAACATCGGGTCTCCAAAAGTTTGGAGATCCGAATGGTTTGCTGTCGAAAACTTACGTACTTGAAATAAAACTAATTTTACGGATTAAACTCGCGTGTATTGATATTCTAAACATTATTACCTCAAAATCATTATTAACTTACGGACGTTAAAAACCTATCGAATTGTTTTTTTTCATACTACCGATTTTAGCGTAACCGCAAGCCGCGCTGTACAAGTTTTCGTAGACATATTTACAGAGGCGATATCAAGTCTGTGACTTTCAAACCCATGGTAGCGCTGTGTGGCTACCATGAGTTTAAAACTTACGCACTCGATATCGCCTACGTGAATATGTCTATGAAAAACTTGTACAGCGCCGCTGGTGGTTACGCAAAGAACTAAAATCGGCCGTATGAAAAAAACAACTCGATAGGTTTTTAACGTACGTAAGTTTTCGATAGCCAACTCATGGTAGGCCCTCTGAACAGCAATACGCGCGAGTTTACTCCGTAAACTAAGTTTTATTTCAAACTAGTGGTCACGGCGAATTGCATACCGCCAATACTATAGTATTAACCTTCCCTGGACTATCATGAACATTTTAAAACCAAAATTACCTAAATCGGTCCGGGCGTTCTCGAGTTTTAGTCAGACTAACGAACAGCAATTCATTTTTATTTATAGGAAGATGTGTAGTGATCGCGCAAACAATAGACAATACTATAGAAAGTTTTCTACAAAGAAAGAAATCAGGCTAACCTTGGTACCTAAAAGGGACCCGTTTTTACTCCCTTAAAAATCATGTAGAGCATTAAGTAAGAAATCAAAATAGCAAGTAAAAATTGTTCTACTAACATTACAATTACTCGGACAGACCCTTTCATTGTACCACATTACATTACACCATAATAAACCACCTGTTCAATCAATCAAAGTTAATGAAGAAGAAATCAATTGACTCGTATGATGCAGCGAAAAGAGCTCACGGACGATACATTTAATTTTGTAACACAAAAAAGAGCAATCTTACTTCATTATCACTCTGTTGATTTTTTTCTGTTCACTACCACATAATTCAATTATTTCGCGTGGGTTATTTATTATGGATTTCTTTATTTGTTTCACAGAATCGATAGATTCTCATTCATTAGATACGGCAGTGCTGTAGATTGATAATATATAAAAAAAAGACGTGTGGCACTCGGGGACTGCCGCGGTATAGCTATTGCATAGCATCGTCCGATTTCGGAGCAGCTCGTCTCGATTCGTGCGAGTTTCGTAGAGTCGTACAATACGTCTAACCGCACGCACACAAACACCGTGCCGAAGTCTACCGAACTGAAACGACGTTAGACGATTGTGAGGTTTTTTTCGTTACGGAATTTCTTGGTTCGGTCGCCGCGCTCAAAGCCCGCGATAAAAGCTATGCAATAGCTTAATACACAGCATCACATAGATTGATATGATCTCGTAGCAAGCAGCTTAAGCACTTGTGTTACGGATATATCAGAAACAATTCAAAAACATATCAAATTCCTACCCAGATAATTATAAATGTTCGTATTATATTATTTTGTAATTTATAGTGTGCCGGGTTTTAGACGGCGGTTTTCTTTTAACTGAGATACATTGATGGCTTAAAAAGTTAAGCAGTTATTTCAGGCAGTTCACTATAGTCAAGTATGTACTATAGGTAATATTACTGGTATTTTAATTGTGATGATACCTGATATCTAAGCTTCATCTGCCACCATCTGTTGTTCATATTCTTAACACCATCTTCGAATACTGACCACCGCCACTGAAAATCAAAAGGATTTGAGTGTTTAACTACTTACAAATGACTCGTTGAAGTCACTATAGTATTTTTCACCTAAGATGATCCCTGTGACACTTTATTGTGTTCTGAATCACGGAATGTAGTAAGTTCCATTCTACGAATACGAACTGCATAGGTACTTTTTTAAATTTTCTATTACATTAAATTAAACTAATCGATACTATTTGTCATTTAAAAGTATAAAAATATTTATTTTAATATTTTTCCTAATGACGCCGCAATAAAATGAAAAAAGTGTGCAATAAAATTATTTTCGCTTGTCAAACTTAGAATGCGTGATTCAGAAAACAATGAAGTGTCACAGGTATCATCTTAGCTGAATAAGAGTAAAGTAAATAATAATACATATATCTAATACATCTACTTTACAAGATTCAATTATTACTTAGGCTGAACTGAACTCATACTAACGAAACTATGGATGAAGTTTGGGAATAATGATAATGATCCTCTTCCCACTAATCTGTAAAATGTTTATTCTTTATGATTTCAAAAATTAAATACAAAATCTCAATAACTCAAATAAATTTGCTGATTTCAGTTAATTTTCATATGGATTACTAAAATCAACAACAACGGCATATAGTACAGTCTGTGGGGACATATAAAAGCCTCTGGTCTGCAAAAGGTGGAGTAGAAAATGTTTTGGCGTTATATTGCTTACGTATGGCAGTTTAATAGAAATCCAAGTTTTCGACCTCGGGGGGCGCATGCGCGAGCCGCTATCTTGAATTAAAGGTGCCGAAATTCGTATTTTTCTGAATAACGTCTAAACAGTTTACTTTATGACTAAAGTCTCTATGAAAAGCATAAAGAAGACAAAATTACTTACATTTCCTTCATATATATCTATTCTGTAAGTCTTATAGGTAAAAGTTTACAAGCGATGGAAAAAAAACGAAAAAAATTATTTCAATCTAGTATGAATTTGTTACTACGTGTTTGGTCTGGGATAAAAAAACCCCGAAGACTGGGGCTGGAGATATAACACCAATGGGCTTAGTCCAATAACAACAACTGAGAAAGCTGCACCCCCAACGCTTTTAAAAGTAATTTCTTGCCACTGTAAAAAAGAATGCAGTAAAGCATGTAGTTGCAGAAAAGCTGGATTACAATGCTCTATTGTATGTGGGTTCTGTAGTGGTCAGTCCTGCGGAAATGCGGTAGAGATTCGGATAGATAACGAGGACAACGATGACGACGAAATTTCATTGCTGGTACCCATTTTTTTAGAAACAGCGACATTGAAACTGAAAATTCTAGCGAGATTAATGAGGATGTCGACATTCACCTACCTGGGCCACAAAAAAGGTTTAAAAAATAATTAGTAAATTTTTTAACCAAAATTTTAATTAAATTGATGATTTTTGTAACTTTTTATTTTCAACTGCTTTTATGTTTTTACCTATAAGACTTACAGAATAAATATGTATGAAGGAAATGTAAGTAATTTTGTCTTCTTTATGCTTTTCATAGACACTTTAGTCATACAGTTAACTGTTTAGACGTTATTTAGAAAAAACGAATTTCGGCACCTTTAATTCAAGATGGCGGCTCGCGCATGCGCCCCCCGAGGTCGAAAACTTGGATTCTAATTAGGCAGCCATACCCAAGCAATAGGATGCTTAAACCTTTTCTACTCCACCTTTTGCAGAGCAAAAATACCTGCGGACTGGATTAATAATTTACAGATTTAATGTAATCAGTTTCAGTTCTAGCTAGAGTGCCTGCAATATAATGGTTTTCTATAAGCATCGATATGATCATATCGATATACTCTATGGCTTACCTGATCCACCATAAACGCGAAGGGCAGATAAGCCACCTTCTCCAGAGCCATCGTCATCAGGAAGTTCATGCTCACTTCGTAGGGGTCGTGGGTTCTGAAATCATCACACTGGTTGTATAACTTAACTGGAAGTTAAGTAACACTTAGTTGTAAGTGCTTTAACTCAATCCCATATACAAATGTACGCTAAGTAAGCAGATAAATGATGAAGTAAAAAAAGACGTGTGGCACTCGGGGACCGCCGCGGTATAGCTATTGCATAGCATCGTCCGATGTCAGAGCAGCTCGTCTCGATTCGTGCGAGTTTCGTAGAGTCGTATAATACGTCTAACCGCACGCACACAAACACCGTGCCGAAGTCTACCGAACTGAAACGACGTTAGACGATTGTGAGGTTTTTTCGTTACGGAATTTCTTGGTTCGGTCGCCGCGCTCAAAGCCCGCGATAAAAGCTATGCAATAGCTTAAAAAAATCTGCCAACAGATTTACAAGTCATACTTTTGCATTTAATTTAAAACTTAAGCACTTGTGGACTTGCGTCTGATCTCTCAACGATTATGAAGTATTGCCGTTTCACCAAACTACGAGAGTGAGGGAACAAAGTGCATTTGTGTTTGCGCTCAAACTTGTAATATTATGATCATACATAAGACCAATTATGTATGTTCATAATGTGTATCTAACACTTAGTTTAACTGCCTCGTTGGTCTATTGGTAGCAAGCGCTCCGTAAGGACCGAGAGGACCCGGTTCAAGTCCGGGGTCGGGCAAAATTTGTGTGAGTTTTTCTGTAATTAAATTACTTAGTCCGGAGTTAGGAAGTTGGCGGTTGAACGCCCGTGCCTCGGAAAGCACATTAAGCCCGTGGTCCTGCGCCCGATCTTTCATCAGTCATGTCTGATTGCCGTCTCACCTAATTATGAGAGTTGTGTTTGCGCGCACACTTGTGCACAAAACATTGACTTTGATATCCATTGAAACCATGGCTAAAATTGGTCGGACATGTTATACCATATACACCGTGAAATTTTAGTGGTTGTTTTCCCGTGGCAGAACGATTTGCCTTTAGTAACACTATCGAATCATGCAAACAATTCCTCGAAAAAAAATGTTTTTTTTTCAAATTTTCCAACTCGAAAACGAGAGAAGCTATCGTTCTTTTATAAGATGTGACGTAATCAGGTACTGCTTGCCGCATGAAATCGATGCTTAAAGCTGAAGAAGCTCGACACCCTAAGTCATAAAGCGGTTCGAACGTGCTTTCGAGTTTCGGTTAAACCTTTCGTAAAACCGGCATTTATTAATTTTAACAAAAAAGAACTGCACAAATCTATTGTGCTACTAAGATAGAATCATTTTACTGCGGGAAAACAACCACTAAAATTTCACGGTGTAGAATAATAGACTTCAGTTACATTTTACTTCAATCGTAAACGGAAGTTCTTTGCTAGATTTCTTACTTGTTCTGGTAAAGCCCGACTCTCTGTAGATGTGGCAGGTTGTAGACTGAGAGCGAGGCAGCATTCGCCACCGCTTCGTGAAACGCTGAAAAGTGATGGCAATCATTAATGTAACATTTTCTGTTTATGGGAAGCTTCCTAGGAGGCTATAATATGAGCTTCGTAAACTATAAAATCATGACTAAGTGCATTACATACATATGTACAATCACGCCTTTTTCTTAAATGGTTAGGTAAAGATCACTTCCTGAAATTATAAGATGCTCTTCCAGCTCATGTTTTCCTTCCTCCTTTGATCCCGGGCTCTTCAGGCGGGGCGTGAAACGGCATTTAAGCAGGCCGTCAAGGTGAGTGCGACAGGCTCAATATGATCTATTGTATCTGTCGACCTCATATGTGGATCTCACTACCGCTTACCATCAGGTGGAGTGAGGTCATCTTGTTAGCCTATTATAAAAAAATGAGAGGGAGGAGGAAGGCGGTGTGTCCAGGGTTTCTTGGTGACTGACCAGGGTTGGCTCCGTCACGGAACAGCTGTGGCTGGTCAGCGTATTGCAGGTAGTACTGGATGTGAGCCATCTCGTGGTGCGTGGAGACGAGGTCCTGCATCGTCACCTCTGTGCACTGCTTGATCCTGGAACGAGAGAAAATAAATACCATGACATGTTAAAGGGACTACTTGGATGAATCCAGGGTACGTTTATAATTAATGAAATATATATTTGTAATTCTTTTTCGTATTATTTCGTCGTTGTTCTGAAGAAAATAATCAACCGGAAGCCCAGGAGTAGGTAAAGTCCAGGTTCTGTAAACATCTACTGACTCGGGAGTCATCAAGGTGGTATTGTTACGTCCTTGTGACTCCCAGAACTAACGGTAATGGGATTAACTTGTTTAATTCGTGATCAGGCTTGTTTGATTTTCGTCGGACCAATCTATGACATTGATGGCAGAGGAAGAACACAAATTAGTGCACTCGTAAGTGCACATGTGCACAAGGGTGTGCACTATAATGGCACCGCACCTGTAGTCGATTCGGTTGCAGAAGTCCCAGGCGCTGGCAGTGCACTGCGCGCTGCGGCTTGGTGGTCGCACCAGCATTGACCCGCGCCAGAACTCTGGGGGAGCGGGTTTGAGACCCAGCGAGGTGTAGAACTCCTCGGCCATTTGGAACATCCTGGATTTGGAAGGAGATATTGGTTAAGAGCACGGAAGGCCAGACACTTTTAAAAATTTAAAACGAACATGACCTGCCAGTCTTCTAAAATCTGTGATGTGTATTGAAATAAAACAAATTATACGAATTAAACTCACGTCTATGCATTGTTTTTCTAAACATATCATTATTATTTAGAGACCCGACGTTTCCCGACGACCCGACGCTCATTACAGCGCTTGTGGTCCCGGGCAAGACTAAAGATGACAGTTGTCTTTATAAGAAAGTTTAATCACAACCGTACCCACGACCGCCCGAACGTAGAGTCTCTAAATAAAATGTCTAGAATATCAATACACGCGAGTTTGATAGACAAAACGAAGCCTTACTTGCTTCAGAGAACGAAACCGTTTTCCAACATGTTGTAAAAGCATATCCAACCAAAAACATAAATGTGAAATGAGAGCCAAGTTCAATATTGCCTTGGTTGTTGACTTTAGCGACAAAAGAAGTGAGATCTGAATGGGTGCCAAGTTCAATGGTCAACCCAGAAATTTATTTATAAGTAACATTAAAACATACCTATCATATCTTCTTATAACATAAGATAAAGTATGGTGGTAGCCTATGAAGGTCTGTCTTGGCTAGTTTTCATATATGAATTATAGCCGTCGCAAGTTCTAAGCCTACAAGTATTTGTCGGTTTTTATTTTATAACTCCGAAAATTTGGATTGTTGGTAGAAACTAGCGAGCGAACATAATAATACGTTGGTAGGTTTATAGAAACTAGCCAAGACAGACCTTCATAGGCTACCACCATACATTATCTTATGTTATAAGAAGATATGATAGGTATGTTATAGTGTTACTTATAAATAAATTTCTGGTTTGACCATTGAACTTGGCACCCATTCAGATCTCACTTCTTTTGTCGCTGAAGTCAACAACCAAGGCAATATTGAACTTGGCTCTCATTTCACATTTATGTTTTTGATTGGATATCATTACTTTTTGTAGAAAAGTATATATCATCGTAACGCCGTGGGTCCTTTGAAAAGGACAAATTCAAAACTAAAACTAGACTTTATGTAGGTACCTACCCTAAGTAATAAATATGAAAACCGACTATAAGTACCTACTCTTAATTGTAAATAAGTAAGTATACCTAAATATATACTTAGTGCTCTGCCTTCCCCGGTATATAGGCGTTATTAGGCACTAATTAGGTATTTATGTTAAGCGTTCATAATAGAACCTAACCTAATTATTAAAAAATTGCCAGTTTTTTATTTTTTCCTTTGTATTCATGTTATTACCTATCTGCATACCAAATTTTAACTCTCTAGGTCATTTGGAACTGGGTTAGAATTTTGATCTGTCAGTCAGTCAATGATAAAAATGAGGATTTTTGGACATTAATATCTAAATAACTGTTTGAGATAAGCTTATGAAATTTAGAACACATATTTATCTCGCAAGTCATAATATATGAGCCATTTGATACGTTTATGTGAAATAGTTTTTGATTTATGAGGGGTTCAAAAGTGGTTCCAAATGGTTCGTGTAATATTACACACGGTGCGGCTCGCCAGTTCTGTTTCTTGAACCTTGGCTTGACACGCTACCGCGTGTCTAGATAATTCCATCTATTGTTAATACGAATAAACTATTACGTTTATACCAGGGTCATTTCTAGTATTCCTCAATTATTAATTCCTCATTCAGTAATTCTTAGGCCTAGTCTAGTATGGATCATAATCATCATCATTTCAGCCCATTGTCACCCACTGTTGAGCATAGGCCACTTCCAAAATGTTCCAGCACGACCGGTCTACGGCTACCTGCATCCAACAAATCCCAGCAAGTTTCACCAGGTTGTGGGTCCATCTGGTACCTACCAGATGGCCGTCCCACACTGCACTTTCTAGAACGTGCCCTTCGGCCCTAACGACCGTCCAATCTTCGTGCTACGGGGCCGGCCCATTGCCACTTCTGACCTACAACCTTCACTAGTCTGGATGCTAATAATAAATACCTGAGTGGAGTGAATCCTTGCCGTAGCATCTCAGCTGTGACGTCCACATTCGGTGACTGCGGGAACGGCATCACCAGGTCCATGATTGACTTCCAATTTTGGGCCCACATGTTTCCTGAAGAAATTCAGGAAAAAAATCAGAAGAACACTCTTGTGCCTGACTGCGGAGTTTGGGCAAGAGACTTGTTTGATTCCAGGAATAGAAGATACACGGGATTTGCGGTTAAGTCAGCCTATGATTGTCAGAGATTGTATACACAACTTCTCCAGCCAAGCTGACCGGTACAAGTCTCGATATGTATTTTTATGCCACAGATGACGCTAAAAAGCGTCGATGGCCGAGTGGTTAAGGTCGTTGCTTGCCATGCGAGAGGTCGCCAGTTCAAACCCCGCCAGGTACCAATGTGTTTTTTTAAATTTGAAATTCATATGTACCATCATTCGACGCTTTAACGGTGAAGGAAAACATCGTGAGGAAACCTGCACACCTAAGAAGAAATTCTAAGGTTGTGTAGTCGACCAACCCGCACTTGGCCAGCGTGGTCGACTAAGGCCTTATCGCCCTAGTTTAGGGTAGGCCCGTGCCCCAGCAGTGGGGACATATATGGGCTGATGATGATGAGATGACGCTACCAATCAATACTCCATATCATTTTTCATCATAAAAGAGTGGAGGTGGAAATCTAAAAGTTTGAAGGGCTAAATCTCCGAACACCTTCCGTCTTATCATACCATAAACTAGAATAATGAAGAAATTGCAGTAAGAAACCTAACACTTGGCAATGTATTAAAATAGTGACTAGTATCCTCCATCCCCCTTCGGTCGGACCCAGCTCTGGGACTGGCCGGCATATTATGCTGAGTATTGTTGTTTTTTTGTATTGTTGATATTATTTTGTACAAGCTGTGCCAGCGACTTCGTTCTCGTTTCCCCCGTTTTTCACATTTTCCATTGTATCTTTGCTCCTATTGGTCGCAGCGTGATGTAATATAGCTTAAAGCCTTCCTCGATAAATGGTCTATACAACGCAAAAAGATTTTTTCAAATCGAACCAGTAGTTCCTGAGATTAGCGCGTTCAAACAAACAAACAAACAAACTCTTCAGCTTTATAATATTAGTATAGATTAATTCTTATGTACTATTTTTATGCATACACATATATTTGGATTATGATCTAAATCAATATTGCCTGTATCATAAATTTACATTTTATTAATTGAAATCTGTCATGTGTCATCAAAAATAAATGTCTAGATTTCATAACTTTTTAAAGATGAACAAACAGCTCCATCTAGACTTGGCTAGTTTTTTTACGGATGTTTTTGTGTTTTTACGGATGATTTTCTTTAATCTTTTGACAATACTTCAATCTTGGTATATTATTAAAAGCAATGAAACGCAAAGCTTTTAAATCTCGAAATGCCTTTTCTCAAAAAGATTAACTTACCCAACAAATGACTTGGTATCGGCCCGTCAGTCCTCACAGTGGTCTCCCCATATCTTTGTACGAGTCGCCGGCGCACGTAGGTGAACAGCTGTTTGTACAGTGGCGCCACCTGGTTGTACATCTCTTCAGCACTGGCTCTGAACGAGGGGTCGTCGTAGGCCGCCCGCATCTGGTCTCCTGCGTCTCTATATCCTGGAGAATAAAGCGGTAATATTGCTCTTCTTTAAGTCACAAATGGTATTTTTTTCATCACATACATACATAAAATCACGCCTTTTTCCCAGAGGGGTAGGCAGAGATCACTTCCTGCCATGTGCTACGATCCTGGCACACCACTTTCGATTCTTTCACATCCATCAAACCTCTTCATGCATGCTCTTATCACATTTTACCCGTTAGCCACGGGTGGCGCCACCACCGGTAGTGATCAAACACTAATGTGATGGAAAAGGATGGATGGCTCAGTTGGTTAGAGCAGCCGACGCGATATAGGAAGACCGGTGGTTCAAGTCCCCGTTCAGGCGGGGTCATGAATTTTTTTCAAATTTTAAATTTTCATCAGAGATTTACATAGCATTAAAACAACAGATAAAAATATTGCTCTTCTTTACCATTTTGTGTTAGAGGACAAATGTACAGTCTACTTAACGTGAAGTGTAAAACTGACAATTCGATATTATGCTTATTCCCACGACATATATATCATAGAGGCGATAGTATTTCCGATGTGCATAATGAGCTGTTGGCACATAACAAATTTTTAGAGATACAACGGCATGAATGCTAAAGCTACTGTGCACTGTGATTTTAACTATATATAAATATTATACAACATCACATAAATTACTTGTATTTAAATCAATGAACTATGATATTAACCAAAGTACTTGAATTTAAACCAAAGTGGGTCGATCTTACCGGTCTCAACAGCCGCCTGGTTCGCGAGTTGCACATATCTCATGAATCGATTCTTCAGCTTAGGCCCCGTCTGCTCTCGGAAACTCTTCCATACGTATAGCAGTTCACTCTCTATCCTTGAATGTGCTGTAAAAATTAAATAAATAGTTATTATTCAACGAGATTGAATGCAACTTTACCACACCCGAAAGGTAAGAGTAAGTTCTGATTGCAGCCAATAGATGGCGTTTTCAGAGAATCATCACACTAAAAGTAGTATAAGTATACAATCTTACATCGTGCATTCAAAATAATGCATTTGTTAAGCTAATAGTAAAATCGGGAGGTTTTATTGTAATAAGTGGGGGCAACAATGGGCGTTGAATTGTAATAAGTGTACCTTTGAATTGTAATGACAGGCTAACTCTTAAAAGAAACTATGAAAATATAAAGAAACGATCTTTTAAATAATATCAGTTTCAGAAAAAAAACACATTTAAAAAAACTCTTACAGACAGTGCCGTAACTAGGGCGGTGCCAGCGGTGCCCAGGCACAGGGCACAGACCCTGGAGGGGCGCAGAAATGACCAGACCTGTATCTAGTCTTATTTATCAAGGGCGTAATTTTTTAAAGCTCGTACCGGGCGCATGGAAGGCTAGTTACAACACTGCTTACAGAAAGGTAACCTGACTGAATACCAACCCAAAATCCTCGATATCTCAGGATCCAACTGCATATCACAGTAGTTCGAGTGCTCAGTATTCTCCTGGTAAGATTGGTAATGCTGGTAAGGCTGGTTCGCTAGCTGGTACTGGCTACTCTGGTACTCTTGACTATAATTCGGTATCCTTGGAATGTGAGGGTCGTATGGCTTCTGGCCGTATGGACATATCTTGGCTGAGTTGTAAATTTCTTTCATTTCTGTTATGAGTTGCTGGATCTGTAGAAAAGATAAGGGTTGAATATTTGAATATTACATGTAAGTTTCCTTGATAAACAAGCTACCTACATACCTAGCACATAATGTTATCAATGTAACTGATATTTATCTTTACTTACTGACATATATTAATGCAAAAGTAATTATGTCGCATGAAAACGTCAATACTACTTTGAAATGATTGAAATGTAATATACAACGTTACACATATCGTTTAAGGCTAAGAAAGGACATCCTTTCTTCAGAAAATCTGTGTATTGTAGTTAATTACATGAAAGCCTATTTAGGCTTTATAACAATTTTGCTATAAGGGAGTAGGTAATGTTCGACGACGATTTCACGACCGGAGCGAAATTGCTTAGGCAGAGGCTGCAAATTAACTCATTAAACTTGAATTTTGACTTTGACTTCTATTATTAACAAGACTTATCTCTGATATACTTAGAAGATGAGGATACCTCCACGTCTTCCTAATAAATAAACTGTATATTTCTGATAATAATGTTTAATAAATGATTATTTAAAACACAAAGCATGCTGTATATGTCACCGTAAAATTGTAACTAACGCTAGATTGCAATCTATCTCGCGTGATTGTGAACTGTCGAAAAATTGTGAACCAAACATACTGCTTACAATTAAACGTATTATTGGTCGGCAATAGGCATAGTTCAGTAACAGTTTCACTTTGATAGATTGTAATCTAACGAATAATAACACGTTAAATTGTAAGTAGTACGTTATGGTTCACAATTTTGCGACAGTTCACAATCTCGCGAGATAGATTGTAATCTACCGTTATTTACAATTTTACGGTGACATGTACACTGCTTAGGAATACTGTCTAGACTATGTTCAATTGTTACAACCTACCTATTCCAGTAATGAAAGCAATCTGTCTGTGTACCATAATAAATAAGGTGGTCTACCAGATCAGCTAATTCTTACCTCTGAAAATTTCTCATCGGCCAGTGCAGCTCTACTCCCCTGCACGATCTTGGCGAGCTGCCTTCTCCCCTGAGCGTCGGCCAATCGGGAGCCGTCGAAGGCTGCAGCCTTCCTCCAGGAGAGCCTCTCAAACTTGGAGCTGAGGGTCAGCTCCTCCAGCATTCGGCGGCGGTTGTACTCCGTGATGTTGGTCACGAACCGCCATTGGGATATCGTTACCCTGGAATTTGAAGGTCGTGAAGTACAATCTATTTCGTAGAAGTTAGTTCGGGCAGCAGCTAAGAGATGGCGCTTTCAAAACAACTCCATAGTAATGTCAAGTTTTGTATGCTAAGTCTGCATCTCGCTATCAAAGTTATTCCTGCTATTAAGCTTTCAACAAAGAACCGGTTGCTTCATGTAACATCATGAAGCAACCGGAGTGGCAAAAGTGACATGAGCCGTAATGGCGTGGCTCAATTGATTTGGGCCACTATACTCTATTTATATCGAACTGAAAATACCATTAACTGAATATTATCTGGGGGTGGTAATGGTGGTGTTTTTTTTAAGTTCGATGGCGAGCGTTAAACAACGGTAAATAGAACTCGATGGGCGCGATTCCCGGAAGGACAGGTGTTGAAATCTCAGGCTAACAGTGGAGCAATGATTTTTTTCCGTTATTCAAAATATTAAATCAGCAAGTGCAAGCTTTATCACTCAAAAATATATTAAATATACGATGGTTCCGGATATAAAAATAAGGCTTCAAAAACAAATATGTAGTAAAGTGCTTATTACCTGTAGCACATTCCAGATGCTTCCCTGTCGTATTCACGTAGAAACTGCATAGCTTCTGCTGAATTGGTGTTGACGCCCTGAAACAAGTATCGAATGGATTCGAATGAAACGAGTTATTTAACAGTAATAATAAGGTTTCACCGATTTTGGCTATGGCGAATGATCTCAGTGGATCTCCACTGAGATCGTTCGCCAGCGTTGTTTTATCTAAAACAACTGCGCAGGACATAAATAATAGTGCCTATGCGCGTAAACTTAAAGTGTACTCAGTGGTGAGTTAGTCTTATAGGATATCGGAATCAACAGTCAAATAATACTTCATCATCAGTCCATATACGTCCCCTCTGCTGGGGCACGGGCCTACTCTAAACTAGAGCGATCAGGCCGTAGTCAACCACGCTAGCCAAGTGCAAAATTTAAATTCATATGTACGCTTATTCGACGCTTTAACGGTGAAGGAAAAACATCATGAGGAGACCTGCACATCTACGAAGAAATTCTAAGGTTGTGAATTCGACCAACCCGCACTTGGCCAGCGTGTTTGACTGAGGCCTGATCGCCCTAGTTTATGGTAGGCCCGTGCCCGTCGACCTCATACGTGGATCTCACTACCGCTTACCGGTGGAGAGAGATCATCTTGTTAGTCTTTTATAAAAAAAGCTTTTAAGCTATTGCATAGCTTTTATCGCGGGCTTTGAGCGCGGCGACCGAACCAAGAAATTCCGTAACGAAAAAACCCTCACAATCCTATAACGTCGTTTCAGTTCGGTAGACTTCGGCACGGTGTTTGTGTGCGTGCGGTTAAGCGTATTGTACGACTCTACGAAACTCGCACGAATCGAGACGAGCTGCTCCGAAATCGGACGATGCTATGCAATAGCTATACCGCGGCAGTCCCCGAGTGCCACACGTCTTTTTTTTCCTAGAGTGATCAACCTACGACTGTAGACGAAACAAAGGAACGATGCGATATAATTACAGTCTGTAAACTCCTATGAACTTTCAAACTATATCTTCAAAAATGTAATAGTATAAGTAACGATTGTCCTAAGTATTAAAGGTACAGTCATTATAAGTAGGTCATTCTTTGTTTTGGCAAAGTAGTTCGTTCTGAGTAATTACTCTTTGTGAGTGAAGGGTCTACGCCGTTATTTTGATGACAAATATAAACAGTTATGATATGCTTTTGGATACTGTTACATAGAATAATGTAGAGTCGTCTGATTTGGAGGGTAACATGTTAACACAACAGAAAAGTCTTCTATATAGAGTTTTTCCGTGTATAATTACGGATAATCTATCCATCCAATCTGTATCCAATTTGTATAGCGTTGATGGCCGAATAGTTAAGGTCGTTGCTTGAGGTCGACAGTTCAAACCCCCCCGAATTTGTAGAAAGCGCAGGAATAGTAAATAAATTAATATTTTTATTACACAACAATGTATTTCGATCAGTCAGGGGATACCAGTCACAACTATCTGTCCGGTGGTTGGTGAACGGTATACGGGTAAGCGACCCCGGCTCCTCGAGCTACTATCGACTCAGTCCAAATCATCCGAGGCCGAGATAGTATCCTTCCTCCCCTTTTCCTTCCCCGTCATATATCTTTGCTACTCGTGGGAACGCAATGACCTTGTTAAAACCATGCACAAGGCAGATTGGCGGCGACGTGGTCCACAACCCGTCACGTCACGTTTCCCACAGAGGCGAAAAGTGGATCGCTGGAAGTGATCTTTGCCTACCCCTCTGGTAAAAAGGCGTGATTTATGTATGTATGTATTTCGAGCTAAGATATTTAAGCACTTGTGTTACGGATATCAGAAACAACAGTGAATACATAAATATACTTAACAAACCCAGACATGGAACAAACACTGATGATGATCATCACATAAATATTTGTCCCGCGTGGGAATCGAACCCACGACTTTGTCCATGAGACAGGGGCACTACTCGCCCGAGCCGGTAGGTAGGACAAATACCGGCAGGTCCCGGGTTCGAATCCCGAGCAGGGGTAGTGACATTTTGGTTATGAAAGTACTCACTACTCAGCCCGGAGTCAGTCACCGATTATATCGGGCTTACTCGGGCAGCATAAGCCGGTGGTCCTGCGCCTGATCTCTCATAGGTCATGTAAAACTTTAATTTATAATAGCGGCCGCCGATGACTTCGTCCGCGTGTAAATGGTTTTCAACAATAATATATTTAAATAGCATAAAATATACCTTATAAAATTAGCTATTTATAAGTGAAAGTCCCGTGAAAATTGGTCGAGCCGTTTCGGAGATTAGCGGAAACGAACAGACAGTCAGTCAGACAGACAAAAAATACCAATTTTTGTTGTTGGTATTCGATAAAGATTTCTACACATTTAGTATAAACTCGTTATTTTGATATTTTTCGTCATTTTTTAGTTGTTATAGATTAAAAGGATATACATATCTCGACTGGCTCGGTGGAACAGTGGTTAGTGACCCAGGTTTACTACCTACGGTTCCAAGAGTCGTGGGTTCGATTCCCACTCGGGACAAATATTTGTGTGACGAACATCGGTGTTTGTTCCGTGTCTGGATGTATTATTAAATATATTTAAGTTTATTTGTGTATCCACTGTTGATCCTCATTTCCGTAACACAAGTGCTTAAGCTACTTACCACGGGATCAGATCAATGTATGTGATGTTGTGTAATATTTATTTATTATTATTTATTTATTTTATTACATATACCTATCACTGAAATAGTAGGTATACTATATTTGAATGGCAGTGTCCTAAAGATTTTCTCTTCATTGTTCTACAATCGTCTTACGTCATTGATTCAAGTATGGACAATTGATACAATGTTTTCTCTTTCATTGTTGTTCGACACTGAAAATACACAATACGTAGGTAAGTATCTTTCTATAACCTATACACTTGATTCTACTATACATTAAGTATAAAAATAACAATGTTTTCTAACTTACTATAATTATGGGCCAGACTTATTTATTTATTTATTGAAGTCCACACATCATCATCAAAGCTGCATATTTAGCTAAATTCGTGAACATTCCCCATTGTACGGATTAAACTCGCGTGTATCGTTATTCTAAACATATTATTCAGAGACCTGACGTTTTATTTCAATGTGTACCTTCAAATAGAATTTACTAAAATGTAACTTGACTGGCTCGGTGGAACAGTGGTTATACCAGAGCCGCTCTAAGTTGGCCGATTTGCTACATGTCAGACTGACTGCACTAGTCTTTGAGTATAAAGCCACTGGAGATGCCTTACACGGGCGACCCTCCGGCAAAGTACATTGGTCAACTGTTCAAACACGTTTAATAAAACTACTTGTCGCTGCACCACCGCCATTTTGCATTGATCCCTGTCGCGTGACGTTACTCTTGAAAAATGGTTAGTTGTGCAGTATTCTCATGTAAAAGGCGATCGAGAGCTCAAATTCGCAACAAGAGCGCGTTTAGTATCATATCTAAGTGTTTTTATTAACTTTTAAACGTGTATTTAAGAAGAATTGCCATTTAAATAAAAAGTCGTTGCGATACGTAAACGACAGAAAAAATAAACAAGAATACAGTGGTACGGGGGCTAGTGATGTCACAAAGTCAAAAAAGCGACTCGACATTTGAATGAATCATTCACTCCCTGCAGTTAGTTGTATAATCCGTTTTTTACTTTAATTTTGAATTTAATAAAAGGTCTAAACATATGTTATATTTAAATCTTGTAAGATGAATTAGAAAAATTACTTTTCTTTCCTCTGGTCATACGATATTGAAATTTAGTCTGAAAATGAAAATAATCCCTTAGAGATATTTTTAAAGACATAGATATTTTAACCGTATCCTCTCAGTACATTTTGGACTGTATCTTATATGTTTACAAGAACATACAATCATTTAATATCGGATCCTCACCATTTTAACACCAGTAATAAACATAAGTTTGCCGTTTCAAGGCTCAGGCTTCAAAAGACTGGAAAGTCGTTCTTGGGTTTAAGCACAAAATTGTTTAATAAGATCCCACAAAATGTTATTGAATTACAATAATCAGTACAAGATAGTTCAGTTCATTCACCAAACTGATTTTATTTTATTCTTTGTGTCATCACTATTTTTTTCGTATGTGTGTTGCGTAGTTACGTGAAAACTTTGTTTGTGTGCGTGTATTGTTTGAAGTGTTGAACATTTTTGTAGTGTGCGTTTATCGTTACAGCAAAATTTGTGTCTGTTGAGTTATTAATTTTTGGTGGTGTGCTGTACGTGTTTACCTCGCCCCCGCTAAAAGTGGCGAAAAAATTTGTTAGAAGCGTTGACGTTATGGCATCTCCAGTGGCTTTATACTCAAAGGCACTAGTGAGGGACAACGGTAAAATTGCCGAAGTATATAAGTAACAGTTATTTCCACTTTATAACCAAGCAAGGTCTAATTATAACAAATTTTTATTAAAAACATTAATTCACATCCAAAAGATTGAATTTAAGTTCCTTATTTATAAATATATTTATTTTTAAAATACAATACTTATTAAATCCTTCATCCTATTTTTAAAAATACCTGGTGAGTATTACCCACTACGTCACTATGAAAACGTGTCAAACGGCGTAACCTTGTAAAAGCGTAATACAGAGTGGAAATTTTACGTTTTCTTTTTATAATTCAATTATTTTAGGTAATAAAAGACAAATAATATAACATAGGATGAAGGATTTAATAAGTATTGTATTTTAAAAATAAATATATTTATAAATAAGGAACTTAAATTCAATCTTTTGGATGTGAATTAATGTTTTTAATAAAAATTTGTTATAATTAGACCTTGCTTGGTTATAAAGTGGAAATAACTGTTACTTATATACTTCGGCAATTTTACCGTTGTCCCTCACTAGTGCAGTCAGTCTGACATGTAGCAAATCGGCCAACTTAGAGCGGCTCTGGTATAGTGACCCTGGCTTGCGGTTCCAAGAGTCGTGGGTTCGACGTGGGCTCCCACTCGGGACAAATATTTGTGTGATGAACATCGGTGTTTGTTCCGTGTCTGGGTGTGATTATGTATTTAAGTATGTATTTATAAATATACATATATGTATGTATATCAGTCTCTGACTCCCATAGTACAAGCTTTGCTTAGTTTGGGGTCAGATGACCGTGTGTGGAAATGTCCCAGATATTTATTTATTTATTTAACTAAATTAAGGTAGCATCATCATCAGCCCATATACATCTCCACTGCTGGGGCACGGGCCTACCCTAAATTAGGGCGATAAGGCCTTAGTCTACCACGCTGGCCGAGTGCGGGTTGGTCGACTATACAACATTAATAAAAAAAACCCCATCGAAATCCGTTGCGTAGTTTTAAAGATTTAAGAATATACACCGTGAAATTTTAGTGGTTGTTTTCCCGCAGTAAAATGATTCTATCTTAGTAGCACAATAGATTTGTGCAGTTCTTTTTTATCGAAATCATTAAATGCCGGTTTTACGAAAGGTTTAACCGAAACTCGAAAGCACGTTCGAACCGCTTTATTACTTAGGGCGAAGTGCTTCTTAAGCTTTAAGCATCGATTTCATGCGGCAAGCAGTACCTGATTATGTCATATACTATAAGAAAATGATAGCTTCTCTCGTTTCCGAACAGGATATTTTTGAAAATTTGACAAAAAAAATTTTTTTTTTCTCGAAATACCTAATTTGAATGATTCCATAGTATTACTAAAGGCAAATAGTTCTGCCACGGGAAAACAACCACTAAAATTTCATTGTGTATAGGGACAACAGTCGCAGGAAGCGACTTTGCTTTATACTATGTAGTTATAATAAAATCTTAGAGGCTCCTATTGTCCTCCTTAAGAAAACAATTAACTAAGCTAAGTTTTCCTGCAATAACTCAATTTAAAGTATTATGTACTAAAACCCAACTACGACAAAAACGACGCTGAAAAAGTATAAAACAAGACTTTTAGAACACTGAACTGAACAAAGTTGCTTATGTAGTTCCAAGTAAATGGACACAGTAGACTCTACCAAAATGCTTATGTTGAAAATTGACAATAATGTCATACAATACTATTTTGAAGTATGCAATATTTACTATGTAGAGATAAGTTTTCATGTTTGGAAAACCGCAGTCACACGTTGTCAAAGTGCTACGGTAGGTAGGTACTTGTGTATGGAACGTGTGACTACGCCTTTCCAAACATGAAAACTTATCTCTACATAGTAAATATTGCATACTTCAAAATAGTATTGTATGACATTATTGTCAATTCAGTCAGTTCAGTGTTCTAAAAGTCTTGTTTTATACTTTTTCAGCGTCGTTTTTTGTCGTAGTTGGGTTTTAGTTTTTAACTTTTTATTATTTGTACTATTTTGGTGTTAAAGTGTATTTGTGGCGCATAATATTATCAAAAGTTAAATTGATGAACCAACATGTTTTATATTTTATCAGTCCATGAATATACGTAAAGTCACATGCAAATGCTAGTAATATATATATATTTAAAATGTACAAGTAAAGCGCTTTCCAATGATACCAAACACGGCGTATTTATCTTAACTTTATTTTTTACTCTGTATGTTTTGTCCGCTAGTGGGCGCCACATTAGATTTTGTGAAACCCTATATAGCCTATAACCAGCGGACAATTAAGACGCTTCTAATGATATGTCATTTGTCGAATTCTGACAAGCAATTTAGAAGTTATGTGGAAACAGATGAACATACATACATACATACATACATACATACATACATACATAGCCTGTCAAAATCATAACCCTCCTTTTGCTTTGCCGTAGTCGGGTAAAAATAAGGCGTCCGACCGATTTCAGCCATGGCGGCCGATCTCAATTGAGATCAGCCAAGTACGCAGGACATATTATAGTGCACAAGTGTACGCGCAAACACAAGTGCACTCTCTATTCCCTTACTCTCATAATTCGGTGAGACGGCAATCCGACATGACCGATGAGAGATCGGGCGCAGGACCACCGGCTTAACGTGCTTTCCGAGGCACGGGCGTTCAACCGCCAACTTCCTAACTCCGGGCTGAGTAATTACTTTACAGAAAAACTCACACAAATTTTGCCCGACCCTCTCGGTGGTTACGCAGCGCTTGCTACCAATAGACCAACGAAATATTATGTACTAGCGTAATAAATAACTAAATGTAATCTCCAAACTCGTGACAGGGCACAATTATGTCGCCGAGTAGCAATAATAAAAATAATTTCGCAAAATCGCCGGATGTCTTAAGAAAGATTACTCGAATCAAGACCATCACATTCGTAACTAAATGTGTGTCGACCTTCGTTACAGGACGACAATGAATTACGTTGTTATGTGGATCAAAACATCACGTATTGTCCCGTTTTTTCTACGATGATGGCTTGGAGTAGCCTCGTCATCATCACCGAACTTGCGAGGGAGCGGATGGCTCTCACCCCTACGATGATGGCTTGGAGTAGCCTTGTCATCATCACCGGACTTGCGGGGGAGCGGATGGCTCTCACCCCTACGATGATGGCTTGGAGTAGCCTTGTCATCATCACCGGACTTGCGGGGGAGCGGATGGCTCTCACCTCTACGATGATGGCGTGGAGTAGCCTTGTCATCATCACCGAACTTGCGGGGGAGCGGATGGCTCTCACCCCTACGATGATGGCTTGGAGTAGCCTTGTCATCATCACCAAACTTGCGGGGGAGCGGATGGCTCTCACCCCTACGATGATGGCTTGGAGTAGCCTCGTCATCATCACCGGACTTGCGGGGGAGCGGATGGCTCTCACCCCTACGATGATGGCTTGGAGTTGCCTTGTCATCATCACCGGGCTTGCAGGGGAGCGGATGGCTCTCAACGACTTCATTTGTATGTAGGTAATAACTGCTTCGTTGGTATATTGGTAGCAAGTCTTATGTAAGGACCGAGAGCTCTCTAGTTCGATGGACAATGCCGGATTTTGTACGGGAAGTGGCAATTTTTTTGCTTCATGTAAATATAGAGCATATGAAGTTAGACCTGATAAAGCAAGGGCGCATTGATCAAGAATCTAGGCTCTACATGAGATCTAATAACTTTTTTTACAGGGTAAGCTACGTAGAATCATCATATCCATCATCATCAGCAGCCCATCGTAATTCACCTCTGGACATATGCATATCGTTTTGGCAAAAATAATATGAAAAGTTTTTGGTGGGATTTAATATATTTCTAAGAACCGAATGGAAATTAACACAGTACCTAGTATGTAAGTATCTATATGTATACAATCACACTTTTTCCCCAGAGGGGTAGGCAGAGATCACTTCCTGCCATGTGCTACGGTCCTGGCACACCACTGTCTCTTCTTCCACATTCATCAACCTCTTCATGCACGCTCGTCGATAACGGATACTTTTGATTTGATCTTTCTTTAAAATGTGTGATTTGTATGCAAATAGGTGAGAGCCATCCACTTGGTGAGAGCCATCCGCTCCTCCGCAAGTCCGGTGATAATGACGAGGCTATTCCAAGCCATCATCGTATGTCAGTTAGGGAAAAAAAAGTTACGAATATCTTTTAAAACTCTGATGCTTCGAAATCACACCATGTTTTCCAAATTTTCTACTGTTTATACAAAGCATAGATGCAGCTTAATATTGAATCCAATTTTACAAACTCGATTTAAGACTTTTTTATAATTGTTTTTTTTTTAGGAAACACCTTCCATGACCAAATAGGTCAAATTTTGAAGAAGGGTCAAATCAGAAGTACCCGTAATCGACGAGCATGCATGAAGAGATTGATGGTCACATCCATTCAAGAAGCGAAAGTGGTGTGCCAGGATCGTAGCCCATGGTAGGAAGTGATCTCTGCCTACCCCTCTGGGAAAAGGCGTAATTTTATGTATGTATGTTATTAAGCTATTGCATAGCTTTTTTCGCGGGCTTTGAGCGCGGCGACCGAACCAGGAAATTCCGTAACGAAAAAAACCTCACAATCGTCTAACGTCGTTTCAGTTCGGTAGACTTCGGCACGGTGTTTGTGTGCGTGCGGTTAGACGTATTGTACGACTCTACGAAACTCGCACGAATCGAGACGAGCTGCTCCGAAATCGGACGATGCTATGCAATAGCTATACCGCGGCAGTCCCCGAGTGCCACACGTCTTTTTTTTTCTCTACAACAATGATGTGTCATACAAAGTCACGACATCTTCCACACAGCGTGAAGGTTGAAATTAGAACTGTCGCATGTGTTTAGTGGCTACACAGTGGAACGGTTCCGTTGTGCAGTGAGTTCGAAGGCCGGTTTGGGCAATTTTTGAAGGTGTCTTCGTAATTATAATAAATTGTCATCCGACCATGATTTTGGATGCGCAAAAGAGTTTTTGTGGGTGGCAGTAGGAACATAGTGGTATTACCCGGCTGCGAGACAAGGGAGTTATTTTAATATCTTACCTTTTATAGAATTCTAGACCAAATTATCATCTAAGTTTTTATTTTTTCTTTAAAGGTTTTTTGAAAAGTCGGTTTTTTTATTTATTATAAGTTAGTCTATTTGCTAATTGGAGCTTGACCTATTTCTCGAATATTTCGCGAATATTCTGACTGTCTGGCTGGCTGTCTCGGTGGAACAGTAGTTAGCGGCCCTGGCTACGGTTCCAAGAGTAGTGGGTTCGATTCCCACTGGGGACAAGTAGGTGTGTTACAAAGATCGGTGTTTGTTCAATATCTGGGTGTGTTATTTTATTGTTACCGATTATAAGCTACTTATACGGGAATCAAAGCATTGTTTTATGATATTATGCGTTCATTTAATCAATTTATTAAGAAACTAGCTTTCCGCCCGCGACTTCGTCCGCGTAGAGACGCTTAACGGGAAAAACATTACTTCTTTATAGCGCAGTCGCTTAAAAAGTAGCCTATGTCCTTTCTCAGGCTCTGGACTATATCTGTACCAAATTTCATTTAAATCTGTTCAGTACTCTATGTGTGAAAGCGTAACAGACAGACAGACAGACAGAGTTACTTTCGGATTTATAATATTAGTAAGTTCGGATTTATGATATTAGTAAGGATTGACTAAAACTATATATCCTAAAGGTAAATTGTCTTTTTTTCAAGGACCATAATTCTTTGAAAGAATCATGAAAGACCTACAGTCAAAATCACGTCAGGCGTAACAGTGACATTCGATCTTAGCTCTTATGCCTACGACATAAAGACGGTGCATAGTTCAAAGTGTTAGCTCTGACGAGCGGTTGACTATATAAGTACAGAACCAATGATATTAGCATTTTTGATGACCTCACTCCACCTGATGGTAAGCAGCCGTGAGGCCAACATATGAGGTCGCCACATCTTAGCATGTTTATATGTGAAGTTTAACGAAATGACGTCTTGGGTATGTAACCTAATTTTATACCAAGTGGAGTCTTTTTAGGAGACAATTGACTGTGATATAGTTAACATATTATCCTTACTAATATTATAAATCCGAAAGTAACTCTGTCTGTCTGTCTGTTACGCTTTCACGCATAGAGTACTGAACCGATTTAAATGAAATTTAGTACAGATATAGTCCAGAGCCTAGGAAGGATATAGGCTACTTTTTAACCGACTGCGCTAAAAGGAAGTAATGTTTTACCCGTTAAACGTCTCTACGCGGACGAAGTCGCGGGCGGCAAGCTAGTATGTATATATTTCAACTTTAACATAAATAACATTTTTCATACAAATAGATTGTTCTTACATTTAAAAGTCAACTTTGCAGGTATACCAATATAATGTACCTAGATTTTTCTTTCTGACTGTATTTACGATGTCATAATTTATTTATGTCTTTCTACATGTTCGACTCAACATCTGTGTCAACCGAGATGTTATTTTATTTTAGCTCTTTAGAAATCATTAGATACTACCATTAAATCGGCGATAAAATCTAAATTGCTTTAATTGTGAAACTTACCATTCTGAAATAATCTTGAGCGCTCGCATGCCATGTGCAGAAAGCAAAAAGTAATAACAACTCCGTCGCCCGTCTTCCGGCGACCATTTTGAAAAAAAAAACTGTCAATTCATTAATCACAACACTTAATACATTCAAATGTTATTCCAACCGACTTTCCACACACTGAAACAGCTGTTAACTCATCATTTTAATAACACATACGGACAGTCATAACGTTTATAATTTATTCGTTTGCATTTGATATTTTTGTTGCGTAAAACTTGCGTTGGCACTACGCAATTTTGGCGGGGATTTTGACAGCCCGCCCGAAAAAAAACAATGGAAACTTTTTAATTTTTTCTACTATTAATCAAAGGAGGTTGTGACGCGTGCGTTTTTGCACGGTATTTTTGTAAGTATGGCGCCGGTGTTGGTAGAAAACTGGACTGTTGGCTTTCTTGGCGTGGACTGGTGCGATATTTCCTACGCTTTTGTTTAGTGCACGCTTTGATGAGCACGACTGAGTTGGGTGGGGCACGCGCCGACGACGGATCTGTCTTAAGATATGTCTTCGAGTTGGAATAGGGGAACTTTGGATTTTTTTTTCTAATTATGTTATTGTCCGATACCGATACCATGCTACCGATAGCGATACGAATCGGAGCTCTTATGATTTGTATCGGGATTCGAACCTTAGACCTTTTTGTTTGTAATTCTCAAATTTTTCCCGCATTGTTTTCTTAATTTACTAAGTAACTGTATTATTTGCCATCTTTTTACTAATTTGATTGAATTTTCAAACGTAATTTCGATGGAATTACATATTAATGTATGTGATCAATGGCGGGCTCGATGGCGCATTTGATAGTGCTCCTGTCTCTTACAGCAGGAGTCGTGGGTTCGATTCCCACTCGGGGCAAACATTTGTGTGATGAACATCGGCATTTTTTCCTGTGCTTGGGTGTGTGTTATTTATTTGTTTAAGTAAGTATATTTGCGTATTCCACTATCTTTTCTAATATACCGGTTGCTGTTACCACCATACAGTTGTGTAAAACCCGCCAAGTGACTCTGGCCTCTCTTGGTCAGGTCGCGTTCCGGGATCAGCACTGTACGAACCGGAGCCAGGGGGGACCATTGCTGCGGCAAGCGCCGGACCAGTGGAGTCTTAGCGGCGGTATTGTGCGGGCGGAGCGGGTCAGCGCCGGCCTGGGAGACCCGTAGAAACGGGGGCCCTTCCGTCCGGCGGACTGGCCAACTCCGACCCGCACAGCTCAATACCAATGCGAGACTCCACGCCTTGTCTCGTTGTTGCCGCAGCAGTGGTCTCCTTTTTCACGGCTTTCAGGGTGAGTGCGACAGGCTCAATATGGTCTATTGTGCCTGTCGACCTCATATTTGGATCTCACTACCGCTTACCATCAGGTGGAGTGAGGTCATCTTGTTAGCTTCTTATAAAAAAAAAATATCCGTAACACTAGTGCGTGAGGTATACTACTTACATACCAGATTATCAGATCAATCGAATGCACTTTTTTTTCTAACTGGCTACGACGATGGCTTGGAGTAGCCTCGTCATCATCACCGGACTTTGCGGGGGAGCGGATGGCTCTCACCCCTAGATCAAATGTACGTGATGTGGTCTCATATTTATTTATATTATGATTATTAATTAAAAATCATTTGACATCTATCTCGTGTGGGTCCGTCTGTCTGTTCTATCGTCGCGTGCTCGATTGTCTTTGCGACATTACGACCAAAGAATAAAATAATGTGCAATCGTAGTTAAACGTTATTTATATTTCTATTACAAGATTATTTCCAATTTTCTTTACTTTTTTTACAACAAACACGAGAAGAATTGGAACATTTTCTTTTAATTTACTAACATTTTCCTACAATGAGATATGTAGGTGCCGAATCAAATATTATTTGTCGATAGATTAGATATCTATACCATAAAACGAGAGTAGACTACTTATTATTATTCAATTACCCATATTGTTTGAGCGTCTATGACCGTATGGGTAAGGTCGTTGCTTGCCATGCGAGAGGTCGCCAGTTCAATCCCCGCCACGTACCTACAACTGTGTTTTTCAAACCTAAAATTCATATTATGTACGATGATGCTTGAACGGTGTAGGAAAACATCGTGAGGAAACATCCACACCTGCGAAGAAATTTTAAGGTTGTGTAGGTAGTCGACCATCCACTTGGCCAGCGTAGTCGACTGAGGCCTTATCGCCCTAGTTTAGGGTAGGCCTGTGCCCCAACAGTGGGGACGTATATGGGCTCATGATGATATATCGTTTAAAATAAAAGTATTTAAAACGGGATGCCTTTAAAAAAGTTTTTTATTTATTTTACTTTATTTCTATCTTGTACATAAATGTACTTGGTTAAGTAAATCAGATATAACAGCATAAAACCCATGTAGTTGTTTATTCAACTCTAGTTAAGAAAATTAGCATTCTGTTTGTACTATAATCTACAAGTTAATTGCGCCGATTTGATATCAGATAATTCTAATGATGATATTTTCCATTTACGCTATTTACCTAAGAATGTTAAGTGCGATTCCATAATACTTACTTACATTCTTAATATAGTAATAATAAGACGTCCGACCGATTTCGGCCATGACGGCTGATCTCAATTGAGATCAGCCAAATGCGCAGGACATACTTATTATATTGCACAAGTATGCGCGCAAACACAAGTGCACTCTATGTTCCCTTAACTTCATAGTTAGTTGTCACAAATAATTATTGCCCCGCGTGGAAATCGAACCCATTACTCTTGGAACCGTAGGTCACTAACCACTGTTCCATGGAGCCAGTCAAAAGTTAATCAATAGAGAGTGTGCTTATGTTTGCGCATTATAGTGCACTATAATATTATCTAAGTCCAGTGTATTAGGCTGATTTTCTGAAATCGGTTTTATTACATATTTCTTTATACACCGTGAAATTTTAGTGGTTGTTTCCCCGCAGCAAAATGATTCTACCTTAGTAGCACAATAGATTTATGCAGTTCTTTTTTATTAAAATCAATAAATGCCGGTTTTACGAAAGGTATAACCGAAGATCGAAAGTACGTTCAAACCACTTTATTACTCAGGGCGTAGAGCTTCTTTAGCTTTAAGCATCGATTTCATGCTGCAAGCAGTACCTGATTACGTCACATCTTAAAAAACAACGATAGCTTCTCTCGTTTTCAAGTTGGAAAATTAAATTTTGAATATTAAAAAAATCAAATTTTTTTTAAAGGAATAATTTGCATGATTCGATAGTATTACTAAAGGCAAATCGTTCTGCCACGAGAAACCAACCACTCACACGGGGTATATGCTTTATAGACTTTTTTATGACTGTGTCGTTGCTCAATATCTAAGTAAGGACCGAGGTCCCTGGTCCGAGTCAGGGGTTGAGTCAAGTTAGTGTAAGTTTTTTGTTAAGAAATTGCTCAGCCCTGAGTCATGAAGATGGCTGATACATTCCCGTGCCTCGGAAAGCACGTTAAGCAGGTGCTCCTTCGCCATTCCTCGTCGGTAATGTCGGATAGCCGTTTCACCGAACTGTAAGTGCTTTTGTATTTGCATGCACACAAGTCCACCATTACTATATTATTGACTGGCTCGGTGGAACAGTGGTTAGTGACCCAGGTTCACTACCTACGGTTCCAAGAGTCGTGGGTTCGATTCCCACTCGGGACAAATATTTGTGTGACGAACAACGGTGTTTGTTCCGTGTCTGGGTGTATTATTAAATATATTTAAGAATATTTGTGTATCCACTGTTGATTCTGATATCTGTAATACATATACTTAAGCTCCTTACCACGGGATCAGATCAATGTATGTGATGTTGTGAAATATTTATTTATTTATTTATTATAAATGATCTGCGTAGTTGGCTGATATTCATTTCTTTATAATTGAAGTTCACTCCACCTGATGGTGAGTGGACCTCACGGTCCATACATGAGGACAACATGTTAAATATTACCTACCTACATAGGTCCTGCAGATTCCTATGCTGTTTCGCGCACCGCCTGTAGAACCTAAACTCCATTGAGATGGGCCATCATCATCATCAGACTAAAAGTTTGTCCACTCTTGGATGTAATGCAGAAGAATCCCAATGCACGTCGCTCCCACCTATCCTCGGCTACTCGCATCCAGCTCCTACCAGCCGTCCCGCGCAGATCGTCACACCACCTGGCCTGCGGGCGTCCTACACTACGTTTGCCGAGACGCGGTATCCACTCCAGAACTCGTCTACCCCAGCGGCTGTCGGTTCTACGGCTGAGATGGCCAGCCCCCTGCCACTTAAGCACGGTAAACCAGTGAGCTACGTCGATGATTATGGATCCCTGACAATCTTAGGACCCGCAGGTCGGATTTGAAAAGTCAGTGTCAGTGTTATATAGTCCATTAATCAAGAATCACCTATAGGTCTACTGGAAACTCATGGCATTTAAAAAATATTAAAAAATGTGATTTTCATATTGTAACACTCATGTCACCCGTCAATCATTAAGTCACTTGGTTGTCATTCGTTGCTAAAGGTTTGTTTGTTTTCGTAAATATTTCGTTATTATATGAGAAAATGTCGAAAAAACCCTCAAATCTCAAGCGAGATATATTGTTTTCAATGTCTGCAATAAAATTCGCGAGGGGCAAGGAGACAATCAAACACAATCTTCGATTATAAGGCGCGTCGTAGCTTTGACCGGTAAGTTGAACCGAGTAGTATTGATACATTTTATATATTTTTATAACATTAACTTTTATCTGAGATGTTTTTAACGGAAACTAGATGGTTTTGTATTTAATAGATTCTATGCATTTTTAGGTGTTTCCAGTAGCACTGTACGACGAATTATATGTGAAGACACATCAAATGACGGCGTATTATCTACGACCGGTAAAAAGATAAGAGGGGGAAAAAAATTGATAGATTTGATTAGGAACAAAGTTAAAGAATTCTATACAGTGCGAAAAGAAATTCTATTAGTTGTGAAAATTTTACAAATTCTTTGTAAACGTATACACTTCCATGTAGCTGAAAAAATGTAAATAGGCCTGCAACTTCCTGCAAGTGATTCCAAATTATGAACTGTGGAAGCTTTTTCGCAAAATGGTGTGGAGGAACGGCGAAAGTGTTGTTAACATGTCCAAAAAATCGAAATTTCATAGAAAAAGACAGGATACTTTAAGATCTAGAGGAAAGGTTTGTTATTACCTCCTTATCTTTGTCATCTTTTTCATCTGACGAAGAAAGCGAAATGGAAATTGAGTTTTTAGAGTCATTTTCTAGTTCCAAATAAACTACTTAAATAACATTACAAGAATTTTAATCATTACCTCTATAAAATTAAATCTGCGTTTGTATTATTATTATTATGAACATTATTAAAATATAAAGAGAAAAGATTTGTTTATTTATTTGGTACTTATTAATGTATAAAAAACTGTACAGATTAATCTAAATTTTTTTTCACCAATGAATATTGTGAACCAAACGAAGTTTATTAGGCATGAACCTACTTACTCCAAATCGGTAAAGCTAGTAAATGTACGTTACTAAATAAAAATTTCCATGTTCCTATTCTAATTTTAATAATTAATATTATAAGTATCAAGACCGTTTAGTCATAATTTTATGGTGTGGCAAACATCAAATTTTTATTTCCCTATTTGCCATGAGTTTCTGGTAGGCCTATAGTTTCTGATTCGATCCAGCAGTCGAGAAATGCCGACATGGGTTGCCATGGTCAAAATCGACCAGTCACATTATTAGACTTTGTCTTTGATCCAGGACTATATTTTGACTGCCTTGTTGGACTATTGGTAGCAAGTGCTGCGTTTGGACCGAGAAGTCACCGGTCCGAGTCCGAGGTCGGACAAAATTTGTGAGTGAAAGAAAATACTCAAGATATTGGCGGATGCACGTTCGTGCCTCGGAATGCACGTTAAGCCGGTGGTCCTGCGCCTGATCTCTCATCGGTCACTTGTGTTTGCGCGCACAGTTGTGCACTTTAAGACGTCCTGCGGGGCAAACATTTGTGTGATGAACATCGGCGTTTGTTCCTGTGCTTGGGTGTGTGTTATTAATTTGTTTAAGCAAGTATATTTGCGTATTCCACTATCTTTTCTAATATCCGTAACACAAGTGCGTGAGCTACTTACATACCAGATTATTATCAGATCAATCGAATGCATTTTTTTTTTCTAACTGACTACGATGATGGCTTGGAGTAGCCTCGTCATCATCACCGGGCTTGCGGGGGAGCGGATGGCTCTCACCCCTAGATCAAATGTACACGTGATGTTGTTTCACATTTATTTATTTTATAATTCTTATTTAAAAATCATTTGACATCTATCTCGTGTGAGTCCGTCTGTCTGTTCTATCGTCGCGTGCTCGATTGTCTTTGCGACATTACGACCAAAGAATAAAATAATGTGCAATCGTAGTTAAACGTTATTTATATTTCTATTACAAGATTATTTCCAATTTTCTTCACTTTTTTACAACACACACGAGTGGAACTAGAACTTTTTCTTTAAATTTACTAACATTTTCCTACAATGAGATGGGTAGGTGCCGAATCAAATAGATGTCCATAGATTAGATATCTATACCATAAATCGAGAGTAGACTACTTATTATTATTCAATTACCCATATCGTTTGAGCGTCTATGTCCGTGTGGGTAAGGTCGTTGCTTGCCATGCGAGAGGTCGCCAGTTCAATCCCCGCCACGTACCTACAACTGTGTTTTTCAAACCTAAAATTCATATTATGTACGATGATGCTTGAACGGTGTAGGAAAACATCGTGAGGAAACATCCACACCTGCGAAGAAATTTTAAGGTTGTGTAGTCGACTAACACGCACTTGGCCAGCGTAGTCGACTGAGGCCTTATCGCCCTAGTTTAGGGTAGGCCTGTGCCCCAACAGTGGGGACGTATAAGAGCTGATGATGATATAATCGTTTAAAAAGTAAGTATTCAAAACGGGTTGCCTTTAAAAATGTTTAATTATTTATTTTACTTTATTTCTATCTTATAGAACAAATTACATAAATGTACCTAGATAAGAAAATCGGAAGTAACAGCATAAAACCCATGTAGTCGTTTATTCAACACAACTTAAGAAAATTAGCATTCTGTTTTTACTATAATCTACAAGTTAATTGCGCCGATTTGATATCAGATAATTCTAATGATGATATTTTCCATTTACGCTATTTACCTAAGTATGTTAAGTGCGATTCCATAATACTTACATTCTTAATATAGTAATAATAAGGCGTCCAACCGATTTCGGCCATGGCGGCTGATCTCAATTAAGATCTGCAAAGTGCGCAGGACATTAATATTGCACAAGTGTGCGCGCAAACACAAGTGCACTCTATGTTCCCTTAACTTCATAGTTAGTTGTCACAAATAATTATTGCTCCGCGTGGAAATCGAACCCATTACTCTTGGGACCGTAGGTCACTAACCACTGTTCCATGGAGCTAGTCAAAAGTTAATCAATAGAGAGTGCGCTAATGTTTGCGCATTATAGTGCACTATAATATTATCTAAGTCCAGCGTAATTGGCTTGTTTCCTGAAATCGGTTTTACTACATATTTCTTTATACACCGTGAAATTTGAGTGGTTGTTTTCCCGCAGCAAAATGATTCTACCTTAGTAGCACAATAGATTTTTGCAGTTATTTTTTATTAAAATCAATAAATGCCGGTTTTACGAAAGGTATAACCGAAACTCGAAAGAACGTTCGAACCACTTTATTACTTAGGGCGTAGAGCTTCTTTAGCTTTAAGCGTCGATTTCATGCGGCAAGCAGTACCTGAATACGTCACATTTTAAAAAACAACGATAGCTTCTCTCGTTTTCAAGTTGGAAAATTATTATTTTGAAAATAGGAAAAAAAAAAATTTTTTCAAAGAATAATTTGCATGATTCGATAGTATTACTAAAGGCAAATCGTTCTGCCTCGGGAAAACAACCACTCAAATTTCACGGTGTATTATATGCTTTATATTGTTACGACCACGAGAGACCGTGCAAGCGGAATTAGTCTTATCGTCGTATGGATAAGGTCTATACTCGCTTGCACGATACTACGTCACACACTCTGGTCGGTCGGAGCGAACTCCAGCGAGTTCTAGAAATTTCGATCCCCGCGAGAAGATTCTCGACGCCACGCGAAGAGCTGCGTCCTCACTGGGTATAAAAGCGGGATGTACGACGCGACGGGACAGTTCCGATTTGGAAAGCGAAGCGAATCAGTCTCCTGCGAACTAAGAGTGATCGAGTGCGTTACCTGCGAATAGTCAGTGAAATTCAGTGTTTTAGTGTGATTCAGTGCTTTAGTGTAATTTAGTGTTCCGTGTTAAGTGTTGTAATTAAGTGTTTTTAATTGTGTTTTTAAGTGTTTAATTGTGTAATTGTTAGTCGATAAATAAATTAATTGTCTTTTGGTGACTTTTGGCGTATCTTGAATTAAACGTACCCCGTTCCCGCAACAATTGGTGTCAGAAGTGGGATTCAAGATGCCTCTTACACCACGAGAAGACAGTGAGGGTCGAGTAACAAGGAGTCAAACCGCGGCCCTGCAAGAGGGTGAAGGCTCTTCAACGGAGGGATCAATTCAAACATCAATTGGGCCTGTGGAGCTTGCAGACTTATTTAAAATGCTGCAGACACAAGCCCGTCGCCAGGAGGAGCAAGCCCGTGAACAAGCCCGCCGCCAGGAGGAGCAAGCCCGTGAGCAAGCACGCCGCCAGGAGGAGCTAGCCCGACTTCAGGAAGCACAATTTGCTAAGCTGAGGGAAGAACAAGCCCTTCGCCAGGAAAAGCAAGACCTTCGCCAGGAAGAGCTAAGCAAGAGTTTGTTGGGGGCTATTGAGAAGAAGCACGAAGTATTAGAAAAGCAGATTGATGCTCTCAAGGATGATGTGCTAAGCGTCAAGACCCAACACGAAGATCGACTCACCCAACACGAAGACCGACTCATCCAACATGAAGATCGATTCACCCAACATGAAGATCGATTCATCCAACATGAAGACCGATTCACCCAACACGAGGATCGACTGAGCCAGGTGGATGCTGAGATGCGACAGCTGCATACCAAAATGGCAAGAGTGGGGACCCGGGGTGCTACGGTAGTGTCGGATTCTCCGAAAATCGAAGTACCCCACTTCGATGGAACGACGTCTTGGGCAGCATTTTGGTACCAGTTCGAGACGGTGGCTAAAGGAAAGGGGTGGAACGAGGAAGAGTCCTTGATAGCTCTGACTCTGGCTCTTCGTGGAGATGCCCTGCTCACGTTGGAAAACCTGCCTTCGGATAACAGAACTTTAGGTGCTCTCCAAAGAGCATTAGAAGGCAGGTACAGCGACAAACACCTGGAACACGCGTATAGAGCACAACTCCGCGATCGACAGCAGAAGCCTGGTGAGAGTCTGCAGCAATGGGCAACGGAAATCGAAAGGCTAGTCAGACGTGCGTACGTGTCATGCCCGACAATGGTGGAATCAATGATCCCGCAAGCTTTCTGTGATGGAATTAGAGACGCAGACGTCAGACACACCGTGAAACTGAGCCATCATCAGACCTTACAGGAAGCTCTAGCCCATGCTTTGGAGGTGGAAGCCGTGCGTCAAGACGCTAGAACTCAACGACTTCGGGAGGTTGTGGTGAAGGAAAAACCTTCTTTGGGTCCGATGTGCTATGGCTGCGGCGAGAGGGGCCATATTCGGAGTAGTTGCCCCAAGCGAAGATGGCCGCGTAGAACGACAGTAGCGTCCTCTACACAGGTGGATGCAGAAGAGCTGTCAGGAGCCAGGGCCGTGGGGCGGGCGCTGGCTGGTCAACATCGAGCCCCTACCGTCACTGTTTCACAGATTGGTAATGGGAACAACCTTACAGTGGATGGACAGCTGAACAGCGTAACGTGTCATTTTACTATTGACACCGGTGCTTCAAGAACAATACTGCGTCCGGAGCTATTGAAAAGGACTATTGTGTGGAATCAGAGTCCATCCGCTCAGCTTCAAACAGCAACAGGCCAGCCAGTTACCGTCTTCGGTGAGACGATGGCGAAGATAACCATTGGAGAACAGACCTTTGAATACGGTGTACTCGTAGCAGACATTACGGACGATTGCATCATCGGATTGGACTTTTTAAGAGACCAGAAGTGTGTGGTAGACGTCGCTAAAGGAGTACTTAGTTTCCGAACAAGAAGTATTCCTAGAGGGAGCGAGATCATGCGCAGTTTACTGCCTGAAAAATACGACCCTACCGGCGAGATCTGAAACTCTGGTCAAAGTTAGATTTCCTTACACTATGTGTCAAGGGCGAAGCGGCGTCATAGAAAACTGCGGCGACCATCCGAGTTGGATCACAGCAAGAACTCTGGCCATCACCGGAAAGGGAGCGCTAGCGCGAGTCATCCATCTTAGCGGAGACGAAGTCCAGCCACGAAGAAACTGTGTCATCGGACGGTGCGATGCAGGTCAATCCATCAGAAGGCTGAAAAGGGCCCGGGAACCGGAATCTTGTCAACGAGATGACGTCACGCCGCTCCTAGCAAATTGTAAGGACAAGCTATCTGAGCGGGAACTTCACCAAGCCAAAAAGGTTGTTACTCGATTTCAACGACATATTTTCGAAGGGTGACCACGATTTGGGAAGGACAGGTCTCGTTAAACACAGAATAGACACGGGAGACGCGCCACCAATAAAGCAGCGGCCTAGACGCCTTCCATTTGCCAAAGAGAAGGAGGTAGCAGACATGGTTGCTGAGATGCAGAAGAACCGCATCATAGAACCTTCAACAAGCCCGTGGTCTTCGCCAGTAGTCCTGGTAAAGAAGAAGGACGGCAGCACCAGGTTTTGTGTGGACTACCGGTTGTTGAATAATGCAACGAAGAAGGACAGCTACCCCTGCCCCGTATAGACGACACACTGGACATGTTGAGCGGCATGAAGTGGTTCTCAACAGTGGACCTTAAGAGTGGGTACTGGCAAGTTGACATCCATCCAGAAGACAAAGAGAAGACGGCATTTACGACCGGAACTAGGAATGGATTGTGGCAGTTCAACGTCATGCCCTTTGGACTTTGCAACGCTCCGGCGACATTCGAGCGGTTGATGGAAAGAGTACTGGTTGGACTTCTGGGTGATGCATGCCTAGTCTATCTGGATGACATCATTGTCATGGGTCGAAATTTCACAGAGCATGTCAGTAACCTGAGGAAGGTTTTCACCAGAATACGAGAAGCAAACTTGAAACTCAGTCCAAAGAAATGCACGTTTTTCAAGGAAGAAGTCGCCTACTTAGGCCACATTATTTCATCGAAAGGTGTAAGGACTGACCCAGAGAAGATCAAAGCTGTCCAAGAATGGCCTATTCCAGCTAACAAGACCGACGTGAGATCATTTTTGGGTTTATGCGCATACTACCGGCGCTTTGTCAAAAACTTCTCTGATATAGCGAAACCTCTTCATCGGCTCACGGAAGATAAACGAGTATTCGCCTGGGACTTGGAATGTGATCAAGCCTTCGTCAGACTAAAAGAACACCTCTGCACCAGTCCTATACTTGGCTACCCGAACAGAGAAGGAAGGTTTATCGTGGGACACTGATGCCAGCAATACTGGCATAGGCGGAGTTCTATCGCAAGAGCAAGGTGAACGGGAAGTGGTGATCGCCTATTTCAGTAAGTCACTTTCAAAACCTGAAAGGAACTACTGTGTGACTCGTAAGGAACTGTTGGCAGTAGTAAAGACTCTACACCATTTCAACAAGTACCTCGTTGGAAGACAGTTTACCCTGCGGACAGATCATGCTGCGTTAAAATGGCTCTTGCAGTTTAAGAACCCTGAAGGACAAGTGGCGCGGTGGCTAGAGCAACTACAGGAGTACAACTTCACAACAGAACATCGGAGTGGTAGAACGCATTTGAATGCCGATGCCCTATCAAGGAGACCTTGTCCTGTGGCCTGCAGTCATTGTTCTAAGACGGAGACTAAAGAAGAAGTCCGGATGATTACCACCCAGGGACTTGATAATGAATGGAGCGAAGACGCTATCAAAAAGGCTCAAAAAGAGGATAGTGACCTGAGGAAAATATTTGAATGGAAAGAAGTAGGTCAAAAACCTTCTTGGAGCCATGTAGCATCATCAAGCCCCATCACGAAAAGTTACTGGGCACAATGGGACAGTTTGGAGATTAAGGATGGAGTACTCTTCAGGAAATGGGAAACACCAAAAGGGGATCAAACGACACTACAGCTGATTATACCCCGTAAACAAGTTGTTTCGCTACTGAGGTACATACACGATGGGGTATCCGGGGGACATTTAGGCGTGAAGAAGACCCTAGAGAAGCTGAGACAGAGGTTCTACTGGATACACTGTCGGGAGGATGTCGAAGACTGGTGCAAGAAATGTACGACTTGCGCATCAGTAAAGGGCCCACAAACCAGAAGTAAGGGCAAACTCAAGCTGTACAACGTCGGCGCTCCATGGGAAAGAATCGCAGTAGATGTAGCTGGCCCCTTTCCAGAATCCGATGAGGGAAACAAGTACATCATTGTGGTCCAAGATTACTTCACAAAGTGGCCTGAAGTCTTCGCTACGCCTAATCAAGAAGCAAAGACGGTCGCCAAGAAGTTAGTCCACGAGGTAATTTGCCGATTTGGTGTGCCTCTTGAGATACATTCTGACCAAGGAAGAAACTTTGAGTCAGCACTGTTCCAGGAGGTCTGTCAACTGTTGGGTATGCATAAGACCCGTACTACACCAGCACACCCGCAATCCGATGGCATGGTCGAGAGATTCAACCAAACGTTGGAAAACCACTTGGCCAAAGTTGTGGACGAGCATCAACGAGACTGGGACCAGTACATACCGCTTTTCTTGCTGTCTTACCGATCTGCGATCCACGATAGCACCAGCGCAACCCCAGCAATGGTAAACTTCGGTAGAGAAATGCGGCTTCCGGTAGACGCGTTGACTGGGACACCGCCAGAAGCTCCGAAACCAGTAACCGAATATGCGGCTGACCTACAGAAGCGCCTGGATGAAGTACATGCTCTCGTCAGAGACTGCAGTCTAAAATCCAGCGAAAGAATGAAAACCCGTTACGACCGCAAAGCCAACACCGACGGTTTCGATGAAGGGAGTCTGGTTTGGTTACACAACCCACTCAGGAAGAAGGGCAAATCACCGAAGTTCCAGCCAAGGTGGGAAGGACCATACAAGATCATCACTAGGCTGAACGACTTAACCTATCGGATCAAACAAGGGACAAGAGGCAAGCCGAAAATTGTTCACATTGATCGATTGGCTCGTTACCATGGGTCAAATGATGCTCGGGACGAGCATGACTAAGAGGGGGATAATGTTACGACCACGAGAGACCGTGCAAGCGGAATTAGTCTTATCGTCGTATGGATAAGGTCTATACTCGCTTGCACGATACTACGTCACACACTCTGGTCGGTCGGAGCGAACTCCAGCGAGTTCTAGAAATTTCGATCCCCGCGAGAAGATTCTCGACGCCACGCGAAGAGCTGCGTCCTCACTGGGTATAAAAGCGGGATGTACGACGCGACGGGACAGTTCCGATTTGGAAAGCGAAGCGAATCAGTCTCCTGCGAACTAAGAGTGATCGAGTGCGTTACCTGCGAATAGTCAGTGAAATTCAGTGTTTTAGTGTGATTCAGTGCTTTAGTGTAATTTAGTGTTCCGTGTTAAGTGTTGTAATTAAGTGTTTTTAATTGTGTTTTTAAGTGTTTAATTGTGTAATTGTTAGTCGATAAATAAATTAATTGTCTTTTGGTGACTTTTGGCGTATCTTGAATTAAACGTACCCCGTTCCCGCAACAATATACTTTTTTATGACTGTGTCGTTGCTCAATATCTAAGTAAGGACCGAGGTCCCTGGTTCGAGTCCGGGGTTGAGCCAAGTTAGTGTGAGTTTTTTGTTAAGAAATTGCTCAGCCCTGAGTCATGAAGATGGCTGATACATTCCCGTGCCTCGGAAAGCACGTTAAGCAGGTGCTCCTTCGCCATTTCTCGTTGGTAATGTCGGATAGCCGTTTCACCGAACTGTGAGTGCTTTTGTATTTGCATGCACACAAGTCCACCATTACTATATTATTGACTGGCTCGGTGGAACAGTGGTTAGTGACCCAGGTTTATTACCTACGGTTCCAAGAGTCGTGGGTTCGATTCCCACTCGGGACAAATATTTGTGTGACGAACATCGGTGTTTGTTCCGTGTCTGGGTGTATTATTAAATATATTTAAGTATATTTGTGTATCCACTGTTGATTCTGATACCTGTTATACAAGTGCTTAAGCTACTTACCACGGGATCAGATCAATGTATGTGATGTTGTGGAATATTTATTTATTTATTATAAATGATCTGCGTACTTGGCTGATATTCATTTCTTTATAATTGAAGTTCTTTCCACCTGATGGTAGGTGGACCTCACGGTCCATACATGAGGACAACATGTTAAATATTACCTATATAGGTCCTGCAGATTCCTATGCTGTTTCGCGCACCGCCTGTAGAACCTAAAATCCATTGAGATGGGCCATCATCATTTGTCCACTCTTGGATGTAAGACTCCCAATGCACGCTCCCACCTATCCTCGGCTACTCGCATCCAGCTCCTACCAGCCGTCCCGCGCAGATCGTCACACCACCTGGCCTGCGGGCGTCCTACACTACGTTTGCCGAGACGCGGTCTCCACTCCAGAACTCGTCTACCCCAGCGGCTGTCGGTTCTACGGCTGTGATGGCCAGCCCCCTGCCACTTGAGCTCGCTAAACCAGTGAGCTACGTCGATGATTATGGATCCCTGACAATCTTAGGACCCGCAGGTCGGATTTGAAAAGTCAGTGTCAGTGTTATATAGTCCATTAATCAAGAATCACCTATAGGTCTACTGGAAACTCATGGCATTTAAAAAATATAAGAAAATGTGATTTTCATATTGTAACACTCATGTCACCCGTCAATAATTAAGTCACTTGGTTGTCATTCGTTGCTAAAATTTTGTTTGTTTTCGTAAATATTTCGTTATTATATGAGAAAATGTCGAAAAAACCTCTTAAATCTCAAGCGAGATATATATTGTTTTCAATGTCTGCAATAAAATTCGCGAGAGGCAAGGAGACAATCAAACACAATCTTTGATTATAAGGCGCGTCGTAGCTTTGACCGGTAAGTTGAACCGAGTAGTATTGATACATTTTATATATTTTTATAACATTAACTTTTATCTGAGATGTTTTTAAAGGAAACTAGATGGTTTTGTATTTAATAGATTCTATGCATTTTTAGATGTTTCCAGTAGCACTGTACGACGAATTATATGTGAAGACACATCAAATGAAGGCGTATTATCTACGACCGGTAAAAAGATAAGAGGGGGAAAAAATTGATAGATTTGATTAGGAACAAAGTTAAAGAATTCCATACAGTGCGAAAGGAAATTCTATTAGTTATGAAAATTTTACAAATTCTTCGTAATAGTATACACTTCCATGTAGCTGAAAATATGTAAATAGGCCTGCAACTTCCTGCAAGTGATACCAAATTATGAATTGTGGAAGCTTTTTCGCAAAATGGTGTGGAGGAATGGCGAAAGTGTTGTTATCATGTCCAAAAAATCGAAAACAAATTCTTCTATGAAAAGACAGGATAATTTAAGATCTAGAGGAAAGGTTTGTTATTACCTCCTTATCTTTGTCATCTTTTTCATCTGACGAAGAAAGCGAAATGGAAATTGAGTTTTAGAGTCATTTTCTAGTTCCAAATAAACTACTTAAATAACATTAGAAGGATTTTAATCATTTCCTCTATAAAATTCTCTAAAATTACATCTGCGTTTTGTATTATTATGAACATTATTTATAATATAAGGAGAAAAGATTTGTTTATTTATTTGGTACTTATTAATGTATAAAAAACTGTACAGATTAATCTAAAGTTTTTTTCACCAATGAATATTGTGAACCAATCGAAGTTTATTAGGCATGTACCTACTTCCTCCAAATCGGTAAAGCTAGTAAATGTACGTTACTAAATAAAAATTTCCATGTTCCTATTCTAATTTTAATAATTAATAATATTATAAGTATCAAGACCGTTTAGTCATAATTTTATGGTGTGGAAAACATCAAATTTTAATTTCCCTATTTGCCATGAGTTTCTGGTAGGCCTATAGTTTCTGATTCGATCCAGCAGTCGAGAAATGCCGACATGGGTTGCCATGGTCAAAATCGACCAGTCACATTATTAGACTTTGTCTTTGATCCAGGACTATATTTTGACTGCCTTGTTGGACTATTGGTAGCAAGTGCTGCGTTTGGACCGAGAAGTCACCGGTCCGAGTCCGAGGTCGGACAAAATTTGTGAGTGAAAGAAAATACTCAAGATATTGGCGGATGCACGTTCGTGCCTCGGAATGCACGTTAAGATGGTGGTCCTGCGCCTGATCTCTCATCGGTCACTTGTGTTTGCGCGCACAGTTGTGCACTTTAAGACGTCCTGCGCAGTTGGCTGATCTCCAATTGAGATCGGCCGCCATGGCCGAAATCGGTCGGACCAGATTAAGATCCAGGACTTCACAATAATGAAACATTTACTAAAAGTCACTTCTATACTCCTACCTTATACTAGGTAGGTATATCTCACTTCGCCTATTTCGTACGGAGCATGCCATCCTGCTTCTTTAGACCGTAAACCGTAACAATGGCTGTTATTTGGAGCGTGTCGGATCTAAAGTTACTTATTGTCCTTTCGTGGCCCTAAATGCAAGATGGCGTCGGTGTAGGTACTGTCAACGATATAAATAGCTTAAGTGTCCTGGAAAAGTATTTAATTCTTACTATATTAAATACCTATGCGAAAGTATGTGTGTAGGTTGCGTTTTCACGCCAGATATACCTTCTGAACTAGGTAATTTACTGAATTTCATGTTTTTTGTAATAGAAAAATGAAAAGTACCTACTGATTTTAATGGAGCAACGCACATGTCCTACAAAAAGTCTGTCGAATATCATCCTACTATTATAAAAGTTTGTATGCGTGGATGGATGTTTGTTACTCTTTCAAGCAAATACTGCTGATCCGATAACGATGAAATTTGCTAAGCAGGTAGCTGAAGACCCAGATTAACACATAGGCTACTGTTTATGCCGGAGTTCCCGCGGGAATAGGGTTTCCACGGTGACGAAGTCGCGGGCTGAAAGCTAGTACATAATAAAATCGGCCCGACTGTCGGTCCTAGAAAAAGTCGGACGTGGTTAGGAAATTTTATAGGAACCACTTTGCTCCACTGAACTGTAGCGGTACCATGAGTTGGCTATCGAAAACTTACGTACGTTAAAAACCTATAGAGTTGTTTTTTTCATACGACCGATTTTAGTTCTTAGCGTGACCACCAGGGGCGCTGTACAAGTTTTTCATAGACATATTTACGTAGGCGATATCGAGTCCGTAACTTTTAAACTCATGGTAGCGCTACTGAAAAAGAGATTGTTAATTATTTTCAGTAGGGCAAAATGAATGTTCAGGTATTGAGGCCGGTAAATCATTGAAAACACAGTTATGAAAATATAAGTGATTTAATAATACATAATTAGATTTATTCCTATTATTCCTAAAACTAGTATATTACAATTTATTTAAGTGTAACAAAATATTACACTACCAATATTGGAGAACTGAATAGGTCCGGGGTATTTGCCATGTTGTTTTATTTTAATGCGCTCCCGATATTAAGCTATTGCATAGCATTTATCGCGGGCTTTGAGCGCGGCGACCGAACTAAGAAATTCCGTAACGAGAAAAACCTCACAATCGTCTAACGTCGTTTTAGTTCGGTAGACTTCGGCACGGTGTTTGTGTGCGTGCGGTTAGACGTATTGTACGACTCTACAAAACTCGCACGAATCGAGACGAGCTGCTCCGAAATTGGACAATGCTATGCAATAGCTATACCGCGGCAGTCCCCGAGTGCCACACGTCTTTTTTATTTTAGTTGACCCGTGAACATGGCGCTTGTAACAATGCCGAAATAGCATGTTAAATATCCCGGGATTATTCAGTTTTCTAATGTAACCATGACAGACAGACAGACTCCAACGAATTATACATACATACACTAATGAATAAGCTTGACCAACTATGGTCAGCAAATTTTTATATAAATAAAATATATTAAAAGATTGTAGGTAGGTTGAAAATATTTAGGTTTATGAACACAAGACTACCAATCTTTAAATATAATTTTTAGTTTATTGCAGTGAAAGTACATGATTGTTTTCTTTATAAAATACATTTTAAGAATAAATTATCTACTCGGATCTCAGCTATCTTATTTACAATAATTTCAGTCGTTTTTTTTTTAAAAACTCATTATAAAACTACCTTTGTATTGATTACAGATAAAGCAATCCTCATTTTACACAGAAGATGGCTCAATCATGTCTTTTTCATGTTTTCAATATCACTATAAATAAATAAAATAAAAAAAATCACTGTATGGCTTTACAGATATGCATTATATCCATGGGCGTACCGAAGTAAAGGCAGAAGTTGGATCTTCTCCCAGTAGCGCTACCATGAGTTAGCTATCGAAAACTTACGTACGTCAAAAACCTATCGAATTGTTTTCTTCATACTACCGATTTTAGTTCTTAGCGTTACCGCTAGGGGCGCTGTACAAGTTTTTCATAGACATTTACATAGGCGATATCGAGTCTGTCTCTTTTAAACTCATGGTAGCGCTATGTCATCCCTACTAAGTATTTTATCTAGTACATTTATCGATAGTCACCTAGCAAAAAATCTATTGCCCAGGGTAAAATCTCATTTGCCCTTCCCCTGGCCCAGAGTTAAATCTGATTTGTCCCTCCCCTCGACCAGGGTAACATTTGATTTGCCTCCCGCTAGCCCAGAACCTGGATACGCCCATGATTATTATCATAACTGCTATAATTTGCCTGCTATTTTCAGTAACCAGGTTTTGAAGGAGAAAGAATGTACTAGTATTTGCAATTTATGTACACAAAACATAATATATGTTATGTACAAGTTAAGGTGAGCCGTAAAAGTATTGGATAGATAGATTCATCAATGAAATGGAAGAACTACAGTTTTTTTTACATACAAAAGATGAAATAACAATAAATAATACAATACTATGGATCAATATAATTAGTAATTTTGTATAGACTGTGTGGTTTAGTGACCCCGGCTCACTACCTACGGTTCCAAGAGTCTTGGGTTCAATTCCCAGCCAGAACAAATATTTGTGTGAATGTCAGTGTTTTCTCTGTGTCTGGGTGTGTCATTAATTACATTTAAGTATATTTGTGTATTCACTGTTGATTCTGATATCTGTAACACCAATGCTTAAGCTACTAACCATAAGATCAGATCAATGTATGTGATGTTGTGCAATATTTTTATTTATTTATTTATAAAGTTTACCTATAATATAGGAAATGAAACATAAGTTCTTAGGCAACTTAAATCAATACTTGTGATATTTGTGTATGTATTTGAAATATAACTTTAACATATATATAAAATAAAATGGCTGTAATGTACATACAATAATATCATAGCACATAAATTTTAAATATATTCATTTTGCAAGTTACATAAAAGCTTGTTTGAAAATATTATTTTCTTATTTGTACTAGAATATGTACAATTGATATTTACATTAATTTGACCATTTGCACTTTAAATTAAAAACTATATAGACTGGGTTGATCACAACCATGACTGTGCAATTGATCAAAACATCAGGCAGTAAGTAGATAGCTACTTAGTAAAAAAGTAGCACAATCATAGGCATTTGCTACTTGTTCATCGCATATAGACCCATGATATAATAGTTTTTAAAGTAATGGCCACGCGAATGTCTTATATGCAAATTATATTAAACAGATCTTTAGTTAACTTTCAAGATACATTCTCACCGTCTAAATGGTCATCACTTACAATGTTATTGTATTTTTTCTTCGAAGTATCTATATTGTGACGTCTCTTCATATGCTTTTTAAAGTTAGAACCGTTAGTAAATTCTCTTTGACAGTAAATACAGTTGTACGGTTTCGCTCCCGTATGCTGCCTTAAATGAAGATTCAATCTCGTCTTAAATCTAAACGTTTTATTACAATACTCGCATACATAAGGCATTAAATCTGTGTGAACGATTGAATGAGACTTTAAATGGCGTTTAACTCTGAAACTCTTCCCGCATTGCTCACAAACAAATGGCTTGGCACCAGAATGCAAACTAATATGGGATTGGAGATTTCCTCGTGCTCTGAAGGCCATCGGACAAAACTCACATTTGAACGGTTTAGTGTCCTCGTGAGTTGTCATATGTGTGCTCAACGTACCTTTGGTGAAGAACATTTTACCGCAAATATGGCAGGAGAAGTCCCTACTTCGTTCCGTGTGGACTAACTTATGCTGTTGTAGATTGCTCCGTGATTTGAATTCTTTATTACAATGCTGGCATTTGAGATCAGGTTCTATATTTTCTCTTTTCACAGTACGCTTCTTGACACCTTTGGAATACATTAATATGTGGTCTTTTAGTTGTTCGTGAGTCTCGAAGACAGCTCCGCAGTTACCGCACATGGTGAGGAATGCATCTCGATGAACAATGTTGCAATGCTTTTTCATATACGCAGACCTTGTGAACCGTTTGTTACAAAACTCACAGCAGTACCTCAATAATTTGTTGTGTACTCGTACATGGTTGACGAATGAACGGAAGCTTTGTATAACTTTGCTGCAGTCGGAACATTTGAACGAACAACAGCATGAGTGTATTTGTAACGAATGAAGTCTCAACGAAGCGATGTTTTTGCATTGAGCATCGCAGCTGGCACAGCGGCACATATAGTCATCCCATGTTAATGGCTTGACGTCTGAAACGTTTTCGTCAGCGATTTCCGATATGTGTTTCTTTTTTTTCTTTTTCCTCTTCACGGCCAAGCCTAAAGGCATATCGCTGTCCGTAGAATCGAAGTTGTCATCAAAAACATCATTATCACTGGTGTTTTCAGTTTTTACAATAGAAATATCAATGTCCACAGTGGAGTTGGGATCGACGGTGATTACATGCATTTCTTTGAATTCTTCTCCTTGAACTTCGTGTTTCACCTTCTTCTTAGGCTCTTGGAAGTCTTCCCAGTGTACATCAACAGGTTTCCCTGCCTCTTCAGGCTTAATATGAATCGGAGAGTCCGGGTCAGATTTTTTGGAGAATATCGCGTTTAGTCTATCTTGGGCGGTACGAACGTTGTGTAAAAATGACCAAGTGCGCTCCAGTAAGTCGAAACAGGCGAAGCAGATTGTCGTAGGAAGATCACGGAGGGAAGTATCGACGTTAATCCATTGCAGTTTTGTCGAAATCTTCGAGGTAACAGAAACATCATCGTCCTCTGAGATAAGTTGGGCTGTTGGCGTCGGCTCCGCACACAGGCGGCAGTAAGTATTCTCCTCTATTTTGTCCTCACCAGACATTGTTGTTTATAAATTTATCTATCGACATTCCCGTGAAAATCTGTTACTATAAAGTAAAAAATGCAGTATGAAAATGCAATCACTCACTGATAAACAAATTTTGACGTTTGGACGCGTGGGTGTTGCCGTGTCAAAATAAAAGTTTTGTGCAAGAAAAAGTTTTCCTATTGGAATATTTGCTTAGGTATTTTATATTTAGGTATTTTATACACAAATAAATATTCGGATACGAAAAATTTATTAGAATTTTTATTTTAACTAGAGTTAATTAGTCAAAAACACAATATCACTGATAGATCGATAGTTACGCCATCTATGACAATCATTTATTACTAGTACATTTCCTAATCTTAATGCATGTTAGTTTCTGCAAAACTTGGATAGAGGTCGGTTTTGGGAAATAAAACCTTGCGACTAAACATCTATACTAACATTATAAAGCTGAAGAGTTTGTTTGTTTGTTTGTTTGTTTGTTTGTTTGAACGCGCTAATCTCAGGAACTACTGGTTCGATTTGAAAAAAAATTTGCGTTGTATAGACCATTTATCGAGGAAGGCTTTAGGCTATATAACATCACGCTGCGACCAATAGGAGCAAAGATACAATGGAAAATGTGTAAAAAACGGGGAAAACGCGAACGAAGTCGCTGGCACAGCTAGTAACATGATAAGCCTGAAATTTTATTAAAAGCTCGTATGTAATTAATCCTTACTAATATTATTATAAATCCGAATGTAACTCAGTCTGTCTGTCTGTTACGCTTTCACCCATAAATTACTGAACCGATTTAAATAAAATTTCCGATGAAATAAGATATAGTCCAGAGCCTGAACAAGGACAAAGGCTACTTTTAAACCGATTGCGCTATAAAGAAGTAATGTTCTACCCACTAAACGTCTCTACGCGGACGAAGTCGCGGGCGGAAAGCTAGTCCGCTTATATTTATTAGGTTCGGAACTTGAAACAGTACAACACAAAAAAGTTTCAAGTACCTACTTAACTTAGGTATATCTACTTTGAATAAGTATGTTTCGAGGAGTCTAAGTAGGTAGATCCATTCCACCCAAAATTACCAAAATATGTTTAATGATTAATTAAATAAAACTACATAGATCATAATGATCTAGGTACATGTTGATTTAATTTGTGGTCGCACCGAGTCTTAGTGCATACCCCTGGATACCTTTTCCAGGAGCAAATACTTAGCCATCTATGTCAATAAAAATCAATGCCACTTTTCGTTGTAATTTTATAACTTAAGAACGGAGACACTTATCCTAACCAAATGTTTAGACTATTTATTTTGATCGGCCTATTTATTATAGTAGATGATGTATGTGAAGTTTGCACAAAATTGATCGAGTGGCTTCATTTAAAACATTTCCGGAAACAATTTAAATTTTAAGTTTAATTTCATCTTGTCTTCTTCTTCTTTCTTATAAATAAAAATGAATTGCCGTTCGTTAGTCTGACTAAAACTCGAGAACGCCTGAACCGATTTAGCTAATTTTGGTTTTGAAATGTTCGTTGTAGTCCAGGGATGGTTTAAATTGTGAAAAATATAGAAAACATAAGTACTTATAGGCGGTATGAAATTCGCCGGGACCACAAGTAGGTAGTTACGAAATAAATTGTTTCTTTCTTCCTATAAAATAATTTTTTGTATGAATCTTCGAAAACTTTACGTAGACCAAGTCGTGTGCGTAAAGCTAGCAGATTTGGAGATTTCGACATGGGTAAACGTTAATTGAGGTCCTAGCATCGTGGAGATGGGTACCTTCCCAGGAGTAACCGACGTGCCGGAAGTCTTAGTCTCAAGCCGGAAGTCCAAACCGTTCTGGGTACCTATAGATACCTCTGCCCGTTGATTGACTCATCAAGAGTTTCTCCAAGTTTTAAAAAATAATAAAGACACACATGCAGGCGCTGGTAGCTCGGACTAAGAGGTTCAGTTCTTCTTTTCTGCCACGTGTTATTAAGACATGATATGCCCTTCCAGCTCATGTTTTTCTTCCCTCCTATGATCCCGGGCTCTTCAGGCGGGGCGTGAAACGGCATTTAACGGCCCTCAGGGTGAGTGTGACAGGCTCAATGTGGTCTATTGTGCCTGTCGACATCATATGTGGATCACTACCGCTTACCATCAGGTGGAGTCAGATCATCGTGTCAAACAAACATACGTCACTACTCCCCCCAGTCCTGTTGCCATAAACAAATCAGACCATTCCCACCATTATTTCTAGTTGGTGGACACTAAATTTCCCCGTACTGGAGTATTTTTGAAATGCTAACATAAGACCAGATGTTTTTCTAAAGACTGGCTCCGTGACTTGGGTTTAAAGACAACTGTTTTCATTGTTAACGACATATCCGAATAAGTAGGGAAAATACTTATACAAATACAAGTGGTCCCGGCGTATTTCATACCGCCAATACTATAAACCTTCCCTGGACTATCACGAACATTTTAAAACCAAAATTACCTAAATCGGTCCGGGCATTCTCGAGTTTTAGTCAGACTAACGAACAGCAATTCATTTTTATTTATAAGAAGATTATGTGTTCAAAACCCGCAACGTAGCACTGTGTTTTTCAAATTTGAAATTCATTATGTACGATTATTCGCCGCTTTAACGGTGAAGAAAAACATCGTGACGAAACCTGCACAACTACAAAGAAAGTCTTAGGTTGTGTAGTCGACCAACCCGCACGTTGCTAGCGTGGTTGTCTAAGGTTTTATCGCCCTAGTTTAGGGTAGGCCCGTGCCCCAGCAGTAGGGACGTATATGGGCTGATGATGATGTGTATTAGTTTACTTACCTAAGTTTATAAGATGAAGGTAGATAGGTACGCCTACCTTAAACTCAAAAAAGTCCACTCTGTCGAAAAGTTATCTAATGTAGAGCGAAGATTTTAGATTTATGCGCCCTTACTTTACCAGATTTAACTTCACATACTCTTTACTTAACTCTACGTTTTGCCTAAAATGTAGAGTATGAAGTTAGGCCTGATAGTAAGATCATAGATCAAGAATGCTGGCTCTACATGAGATCTGATAACTTTTTCACAGGGTATACTATGTGACTTTTTTTTTAACGCGGAGAATTCTTGACGCAACTTCACCTTGGGCAGGGGTTTACCCAAGGTGGTGTGTAGGACTCCCGGCTGCCGGTGCTAAGATGGAAAAGACCGACAGCTGCTCCTGGGCTAAGGTGCAATGCCCAGGGGCGTACCCACTAAACTCCGCGGCATACTCATCGCCTATTGGTGGTGCCGTGGTACCTGGCAGAGCCTCCACTCACGACACCACCGGCGGACAGCCTCCACGGGCTCCCTCAAGCCTCCCGAGGGGGGCGACGGGGCGACCCGGTACGCAAGGTCGCTCCGTCCCTCAACGACGGCCGCTGGTGCAATGCCGACGGGAGTGTCCCCACACCTGCCGCCGGCCGGCGTATACTATGTAACTGTATGTACTCGTCTTAGCAACTATACTAATAGAAGTTAGGGCAGTGGCTCCCAACCTTTATGATCTAATAGAAACATTGATATTTTTTTTATTTTCTCTCAAGTTTTTATTTTCATTTCATCAGAATATTTATTATTTTTTAAGACTTTCGCGTTCTATTACACTAAATATTAGCTATGTAATTGCTACTCCTAATATCGCGTGTAGACCCATAAAGACTAATATTTAGAATAATTATTGCCAGTGTTGCAACAATAAAAAAAATCACAAACTTAAATTTTTGTACATAATCTGACTTTAAATTTCTTTTTTTATTTTATTTATTTATCTTTCTTTTATTTCCCCGTATCAATCATGGCACAATGGATACGTATTTACGAAACTACAACTTTATGTAAAATCTCGTTTTGCCTAGGTCATTGGCATCGCGTAGTACATTTAGGTATTCTAGACACATTCCATTTTGTGATTCCTGGGTTTCAATGTGGAATCTAAATAGATATTTTGATACGTAGTTTAGATCTAGACACGCGGTAGCGTGTCAAGCCAAGTTCGAGAAAACAGAACTGGCGAGCCGCACCGTGTGTAATATTACACGAACCATTTGGAACCACTTTTGAACCCCTCATAAATCAAAAACTATTTCACATAAACGTATCAAATTTGGCTCATATATTGTGACTTGCGAGATAAATATGTGTTCTAAATTTCATAAGCTTATCTCAAACAGTTATTTAGATATTAATGTCCAAAAATCCTCATTTTTATCATTGACTGACTGACAGATCAAAATTCTAACCCAGTTCCAAATGACCTAGAGAGTTAAAATTTGGTATGCAGATAGGTAATTACATGAATACAAAGGAAAAAATAAAAAACTGGCAATTTTTTAATATATTTTTTTTTTATTTTTATAAGAGGCTAACAAGATGACCTCACTCCACCTGATGGTAAGCGGTAGTGAGATCCACATATGAGGTCGACAGGCACAATAGACCATGCTGCGGTTAGGTTCTATTATGAACGCTTAACATCAATACCTAATTAGTGCCTAATCACGCCTATATACCTACCGGGGAAGGCAGAGCACTAAGTATATATTTAGGTATACATACTTACTTATTTACAATTAAGAGTAGGTACTTATAGTCGGTTTTCATATTTATTACTTAGGGTTATACCCCGTAAACGTAGGAAAATACAGTAACTGATTCAATTGTTTTATATTTATAAAGTCTAGTTTTAGTTTTGAATTTGTCCTTTTCAAAGGACCTACGGCGTTACGATGATATATACTTTTCTACAAAAAGTAATGATATCCAATCAAAAACATAAATGTGAAATGAGAGCCAAGTTCAATATTATGATAATTGCCTTGGTTGTTGACTTCAACGACAAGAGAAGTGAGATCTAAATGGGTGCCAAGTTCAATGGTCAACCCTGAAATTTATTTATAAGTAACACTATAACATACCTATCATATCTTCTTATAACATAAGATAATGTATGGTGGTAGCCTATGAAGGTCTGTCTTGGCTAGTTTTCATTAGTTAGTTAGTTAGTAGTCTAGTTAGTTGTCTTGGTTAGTTTGGTATTTGTCGGTATTTATTTTATAATTCCGAAAATTTGGATTGTTGGTAGAAACTGGCGAGCGAACATAATAATACGTTGGTAGGTTTATAGAAAACTAGCCAAGACAGACCTTCATAGGCTACCACCATACATTATCTTATGTTATAAGAAGATATGATAGGTATGTTATAGTGTTACTTATAAAATATAAATTTTAGGGTTGACCATTGAACTTGGCACCCATTTAGATCTCACTTCTTTTGTCGTTGAAGTCAACAACCAAGGCAATTATCATAATATTGAAGTTGGCTCTCATTTCACATTTATGTTTTTGATTGGATAATATCTTCTTGAATTGTATCACTTTGTACGTTTTTATGTACTAAACTGTATAACGATTTTTGCTTTAATACCGTTATAAGTAGGCTTTTTTACATATAGGGATCCCAGCATGACCTCACTCCATCTGATGGTAAGCGGCCGTGAGGTCCATGAGGTCAACAGGCACAATAGACCCTATTGAGCCTGTCGCCCTGCTTAGTGCTGTTTTACGCCTAAGGGATTATATGACAGAGGGAAAATTAGTATTAGCATAGGGTTATCTAAACTATACTATTCTACTACTATTCTTTTATATTTAGTGTTACGTTGCAGGTAGTTGGAAGTATGATGCAGAATGAAGATGAGATTGTCATGAAACAGCGATTGTAGAGCCTGCAAGGGAGAAATGGAAGACATGAAACATCTCCTATGTGAATGTCACTCACTGGCCAGACAGAGGCTCAGGGAACGGCTTATCCGAAACCAAAAGAATACAGGCACCTCAGACCCAAGGACGTTATTGCATTAATGCATTTGATCTTCAGGAAGTAGGTGTATAGAGGTAGGGGCAACACAAAAGATCCCTGAGGGTCGACGTGAACCGGTTAGACGGTCCCCACTATAAGATAAGACGTTGCAGGCATCTGTAGCGCTACCATGAGTTAGCTATCGAAAACTAACGTACGTTAAAAACCTATCGAATTGTTTTTTTCATACGACCGATTTTAGTTCTTAGCGTAACCGCTAGGGGCACTATACAAGTTTTTCATAGACCGATTTACTTAAGCGATATCGAGTCTGTTACTTTTAAACTCATGGTAGCGCTACTATACAAGTTTTTCATAGACATATTAACACAGGCGATATCGAGTCTGTTACTTTTAAACTCATGGTAGCGCTACTGGTTGTAACTGTTACTTATATTAGTACTCATATAACAGTAACTGTTAGCTAAATAGGCAAATAATTAAAATTCCCTAAACGCTATACGACCTTCTTATAGGACAATAGACAGGCGTGGTGTTGCGAATATTTGGAATATCTCGGGTTCTATTCCCGTCACGTACCAATGTCAAGATTGGAGGTACTTACGATATTTTTTTTTCGCACGGGGACAGTCAACTATGGCGTAGAATACATCATATTATTAGCTCTACTATAGAGCGTCGATGGGTGAGTGGTTAAGGTCGTCGCTTTCCATGCAAGAGGTAACAAGTTCGAAGCCCGCCACTTACCGATGTGTTTTCAAATTTTAATATTTACTAGTGGTCCCGGCGATTTCATACCGCCAATACTGATTATTTTTCTAAATTGACTACGACGAACATTTTAAAACCAAAATTACCTAAATCGGTCCCGGCGTTCTCGAGTTTTAGTCAGACTAACGAACAGCAATTCATTTTTATTTATAAGAAAGAAGAAGAAAGAAAAGATATGTACGTTTATTTGACGTTCTTAGGGAGGAGGAGTATCATGGTGTCTTAAATTTAATTAAATATCCTCATAACATTTGATCTCATTATTAGGGGTGAGAGCCATCCGCACCCCCGTTAGTCCGTTGATGATGACGAGTCTACTCCAAGCCACCATCGTATGTCAGTAATGAAAAAAATATCTCATTATGAGTAGTTTGATTCGCCAGTCGTTACAATCGAATGCCATCAAATTATCCCGCATTTGGTTATTCATGTATTTTTTAAATCTTTCTCACACTCAATCAATGAGTCATCTCTGCATATAGATCTGAAACTTACAGAATCGCCATTTGTATGCAATCCTCACAAAAAAGCTTTTTAGATGAAAAAAGCACTGACTTAGGCATTTATACTACTTATTACACATTCGGTTCAAGTACTGTCGTCGCCAATAATTTGGGGTCACGATGCGCGAACAACATTGTACAGTTAACCTGATTTATGTGACTAAGAAATGGGATTAACCGTTTTTGGCGAAAAAATTGTGCCATCAGATAACTCGTAAACGTAAAGAGCGTCGATGGCCGAGTGGTTAAGGTCGATGCTTGCCATGCGAGAGGTCGCCAGTTAAAAACAGCGCCAGGTACCAATGTGTTTTTCAAATTTGAAATTCATATGTACCATCATTCGACGCTTTAACGGTGAAGGAAAACATCGTGAGGAAACCAGCACACCTGAGAAAATTTTCAGCGGGGTGCGAAGCCATGTCAGAGGCCTGGGTGCGGTTTAAAAACTCTGGCACCAGGTTGTTCATCAACCATGCGATAAGAAGAATACTCGTGAATGAAAAGATTTTTTCTCACGAAATTTTATGACGATTAAGAAGGTAAAAATCATCATTCTAGTCGTGAACCTTTTAACTCTAAAAACCCTAAATTGCTTTGGAATAAAATAAATGAAATAACTCAATTCAGAAAAAGTAAAACCACAAACACTGCACTCCTAAATTTATCACTGGATCCTCTTGAATCGTCAAATTTGGTTAATAACTTCTTTGTAAACATTGGTAAGACACTGGCCGAAGACATAACAAGACATCCCTTATACCAACTTAAAAACACAAATTGTAATCCCTTGTTAACATCTTTTGTGCTTCTAGATACTGATCCACAAGAAGTAAATGATATACTTATGGGACTTGATTCTGAAAGTGCCCCTGGTTGGGACGACATACCGACATCTTTCCTGAAGCGTTGTAATGACTTTGTAGTTCCGCTGATCAGTAAACTAGCGAATCTCAGCTTTAAAACCGGAAAATTTCCTAGTGCCCTAAAACGCTCACAGGTAACTCCAGTTTATAAGAGTGGGGACAGAGATGATGTCAATAATTATCGTCCTATATCTGTGTTACCGTGTTTATCCAAAATTCTGGAAAAGCTTCTAAATAAAAGATTACTTAATTATCTAGATAAAAATAAAATTTTATCGAATGCCCAATATGGATTTAGAAAAGGTTTATCCACACAAGACGCTATTATTGACTTAACAAAATTAGTAACAAATAAGGTAGATGCTGGGGAAAAATGTTTGGCTGTATTCCTTGACCTGAAAAAAGCCTTTGACACCGTCTCTGTCCCAAATCTTGTAAGTAAACTGGAGAATATTGGAGTGAGAGGTACGGCTCTTGCACTTTTTGAAGACTATCTTAATGAGAGAAAGCAAACGGTCAAAATTGGTATGCATAACAGCGATGAAGAACATATACGCTATGGTGTACCGCAGGGATCGGTACTGGGACCGACTCTGTTTTTAATTTACATCAACCAGTTGTGTAATCTTGGAAACTGCGGAGGACAGATTTTCTCATACGCCGATGACACTGCAGTGGTGTTTTCTGGGCGCTCGTGGGAAATAGTAAAAAATGTAGCCGAGCAGGGCTTGTTTGATATTGCTGTTTGGTTAAATTCTAATCTACTTACCCTAAATGCTGCAAAATCTAATTACATTTGCTTTAGCCCAGATCAGAGGGGACAACCAAAAGCCAACTTTCAACTCAAGATTCATTCTTGTGCAAATTTTAACAACAGTATTTGCTCATGCACCAAAATCCAAAAGGTTAGCTGCACAAAATACTTAGGTATCATGATTGACCAAAGACTTTCCTGGCATATGCACATAGATTTAATTATTGGTAGGATACGTAAATTTAACTGGATGTTTAAAAACTTGCGACAATACATGTCAACTGCTTTATTAAATAAAACTTATAAAGCACTAGTGCAATCTGTACTCACATATTGCATTCCGGTATGGGGTGGAGCTACTAAAACCAGACTTCTGCACCTTGAAAGATCTCAACGGTCACTTTTAAAGATAATGTATTTTAAACCATATAGATTTCCAACCCACGAACTATATAGTATCTGTGGGCTTCTGTCCATCAGACAACTGTATATTCTTAACCTCTTACTCAACCTCCACCAAGAGTTACCCTTTATTTCCAGCAAATTAAACTCCAATAAAAGACGTAAAGAGAAAGTGGCACCATCCTGTAGGGTTCGCACTGCCTTTGCTAGTCGACAACTTACTACACGATCTGCATATTTATATAATGTATTGAATCTAAAACTACATATATACACTAAAACAAACCATGAATGTAAAATGAAATTAACTAAATTTTTACTAGGATTAAATTACGAGGAAACTGAATCCCTCATAGTTACGTAAGACATGTAATATATGTAATATATTCTTTATTTATTTCTAGTAGTAATATAAAACACATGATTGGGATCTCCTGTTAAGCTTGCATCGCCTGTACTGGGAGTCCCGCTCTTCCGCATCAATTTACATAGAAATAATTTAAAAAGAAGAACGACCAAATAAATACAATTAAACTTAGATTACAATTACAAAATTAGAATAGTGTGTGTGCGTGCGTGTTTGTGGGTGTGTGTGGGCGTGGGTGGGTTTGGGTGTGTTGTGTGTGTGTGTGTGGGCGTGTGTGAGTGCGTGCGTGTGTGCGTAAACGTGCGTTTGTAGGTATGTATGTGTAATGCTTTCATGAATTTAAGTGCCAAGTAGATTTTCAGCTTCCTGATAATTAATCTCATTTAACCACTTAGTCAAAATCTTTTTACACTCGCGTGGACACTTGTGGTAAATTTTTAGGATTTTGTTGATTTTATTATATAATCCAACAGATCGGTGCTTAAATTGTGAACTGGCAAATTTAGTTTTGCACCCATGTACACGCCCCACATTGTGTTTTATCCTTTTATTGATGTTTGTTGTTGGGCTGTAAGGAATATTTTTATGTGCTTTTAATATTATATTAAGAATATACAGTTTTCTAATAGATAAAACATTGCTTAAACTATAAAGACTTGCAGTTGGAAATTTTTTATTCTTAAAGTGCATCACCTTAATAAGGCCACGTTGGGCTCGCTCAACCTCGAGAAAACGTGTCTTTGCTGCACCCCCCAGACAGATATACAATACATAATAACAGATTGCACGAGTGAGACATATATTTCCCTTAATAGATCTCGTTTAGGTGTATTCGGATCAATTGCAGTTACTGGCACCACATATCTTAGAGTTCTGAGGATCCATGTTAGTTTCCTAATTCTTGCAGCTACATGTTCTAGGTGTGGGTACCAAGACAACCGCTGATCAACATATACACCCAAGTACTTAGCTTGAGTAACTTTTTGTATAGTTGGGCAGTTACACATGGCCCTGTTATTTACGCTCATGCAACTAGCATCATGTATTTTGATTTTAAAAGTATTATTTGGTTGAGTATTATTATAAATACTAAAGCAGATATAATTGGTTTTACTAGTATTTAGCGTGAGGAGATTATTCCGCAACCATTTGTTAATTTGCTGCAGTCCTTGTTCTGTATTAGACATTACTGTTTCCCATGACGCTCCTTTAAAAATAATAGCAGTGTCATCCGCATAAGATATTATGTTGGCATTCATAATGAGCATGTCACAGAGGTCGTTGATGTATATAAGGAAGAGCGTGGGACCAAGCACACTTCCTTGTGGCACTCCGTAAGTCACCTGCGATGTTTCACTTATATGGTTTTCCACCCTAACTCTTTGAGTTCTCTGCGACAAATAATCTTTAAGCGAGCATAGGGCAGTTTCTCTTATACCAACTTTTTCCAGCTTATGAACAAGGTTCGGGATAGACACGGTATCAAAGGCCTTTTTCAAATCCAAAAACACCGCGGCACACTTATGGTGACCATCGAGCTGCTCGACTACCAGTGAACTTAGGTTTAGTATTGCATCTTCCGTCGATTTCCCTTGTCTAAAGCCGTATTGTGAGGAAGACAATATTTCAAATTCATTTAAGTAGCCAAGCAGCCTTAAGTTTATAAGTCGCTCCAAGATTTTCGATATAGCTGGAAGTACTGAAATAGGCCTATAGTTTCCGATGTCATCTCTATCCCCACTCTTGTAAACCGGAGTTATAATCGACTGTTTTAGCTGGTAAGGAAAGATTCCTTGCTCAAAGCTAAGATTTGCTAGTCGTGTGATTATTGGAATTAACTCATCTTTGGCTAGTTTTAAAAATCTAGTTGGTATATTATCCCAGCCAGAGGCACTGTCTGATTTAAGGTTAATAATTATGCTATTAACTTCATCATTATCGGTGGGTAGTAAAACAAACGAGTTCGGCTGTGCAGTTAAGTTATTAATGTAGGAAAGTTGGTCATCTGACAGATTGGGTGTTATTTGTTGAGCAAGTACTTTACCAATATCTGCAAAATAAGAGTTGATAAAATTAACTGATTCTATAGGAGTAGCTTTGATGTTCAGTAGTTCCGTAGGTGGTCTGTGATCTTTATTACTGTAGGTGATATTTTTAACATTTTTCCAAAGAAGTCTATTGTTATTTATAGCTTTTGCTAACAAATCCTTTTCGTAGTTACGTTTTAATTTTTTTAATAATTTATTGCAGTAATTTCTATACCTCAAATACGTTAATTTAATTATATTGTTATGGGGTTCCCTTCGAGCTTGCTTTTGTAGATTATTACGGTTTCGTATGCAGCGCAAGATGCCTGGTGTGATCCAAGGTTTTATAGTACGGAATTTTTTTGCTATTTTACAGGTCACTGTATTTTCTTGGATTGACATATGTAGACAGATACAGAAATACACTCTTTCTCACACGCACACACACACTCACGCTCGCACGCACACACACACGCACGCTCGCACGCACACACACACACACACACACACACACACACACACTATACACACACACATACATACACACACACACACATACACACACACACACTAAATAAAGTAAGAACAGTTAATTATTATTTTTAAATTTTAAATTATTATTTTTAACTTTTAAATTATTATTTTTAAATTTTTAATTAATTAAATTAAATTTTTATCTCTTATATTTGTTTAACATACTTAAATTTTTCTGATTATTAAACTTAAAATAGAATTTTAAAAAAATTAAACTAACAATTGTATAAGTACTATTTTTATATCTCGCGTAATAAGAAATGTAACGGGTATGAGCGAGACATCCCCAACACAAGTATTTATTACTTCCTGGGGCATCTCAATACGTGTATTTGTAATTTTGAGAAATAAAAGAATTTTTAATTTTTTTAATTTAATTTTAACCGAGTACAAAAGTTATAAAATGAGGTTGTATGTTTTACCGTGTTGTAGTTATATATCTGTTTTTAGGGTTTCATAGCTAAAAGGTAAAAACGGGACACTGTTACTAAGCCTCCGCTGTCCGTATATCTGTCTCCAAGCTGTATCTTATAAACCGTGATAGCTAGTAAGCTGAAATTTGATCACAAATTATGTATTTCCGTTGCCGCTATAACAAGAAATACTAAAAAAGATAAAAGACAATAAACAACCAAAAATTAAAAAAGATAAAATATTAAGGGGGGTCCCCATACAATAAACCTGTTTTTACATAATTGATACGAAACCCTTCGTACGCGAGTCCGACTTGCACTTGGCCGGTTATTTTTAATACGGAGAAATGCCGGATATCCCTTCATCAAATGCTAGAGTCTATCTTAGCCCTAGGTGAGAACCCAGGTTAATCCTATGTGGTTTATGGGACTTCTGTAGCCGGCCTCAAGTACTGAGTTACATGCTACTAGGAGGAGGTCTAAGTATCCTAGGTACCCTAGGCTAAAGATAAATGACCTGTCAATTTGGCTATTGGTGGAAAATGCCATATATCTAGACACGCGGTAGCGTGTCAAGCCAAGTTCAAGAAACAGAACTGGCGAGCCGCACCGTGTGTAATATTACACGAACCATTTGGAACCACTTTTGAACCCCTCATAAATCAAAAACTTTTTCACATAAACGTATCAAATTTGGCTCATATATTGTGACTTGCGAGATAAATATGTGTTCTAAATTTCATAAGCTTATCTCAAACAGTTATTTAGATATTAATGTCCAAAAATCCTCATTTTTATCATTGACTGACTGACAGATCAAAATTCTAACCCAGTTCCAAATGACCTAGAGAGTTAAAATTTGGTATGCAGATAGGTAATTACATGAATACAAAGGAAAAAATAAAAAACTGGCAATTTTTTAATAAATAGGTTTTTTTTTTTTTTTAAGAGGCTAACAAGATGACCTCACTCCACCTGATGGTAAGCGGTAGTGAGATCCACATATGAGGTCGACAGGCACAATAGACCATGTTGAGCCTGTCGCACTCACTCTGAAGGCCGTGAAAAAGGAGACCACTGTTGCGGTTAGGTTCTAATATGAACGCTTAACATAAATACCTAATTAGTGCCTAATCACGCCTATATGTATACCGGGGAAGGCAGAGCACTAAGTATATATTTAGGTATACATACTTACTTATTTACAATTAAGAGTAGGTACTTATAGTCGGTTTTCATATTTATTACTTAGGGTTATACCCCGTAAACGTAGGAAAATACAGTAACTGATTCAATTGTTTTATATTTAAAAAGTCTAGTTTTAGTTTTGAATTTGTCCTTTTCAAAGGACCTACGGCGTTACGATGATATATACTTTTCTACAAAAAGTAATGATATCCAATCAAAAACATAAATGTGAAATGAGAGCCAAGTTCAATATTATGATAATTGCCTTGGTTGTTGACTTCAACGACAAAAGAAGTGAGATCTAAATGGGTGCCAAGTTCAATGGTCAACCCTGAAATTTATTTATAAGTAACACTATAACATACCTATCATATCTTCTTATAACATAAGATAATGTATGGTGGTAGCCTATGAAGGTCTGTCTTGGCTAGTTTTCTTTAGTTAGTTAGTTAGTATAGTTAGTAGTCTAGTTAGTTGTCTTGGTTAGTTTGGTATTTGTCGGTATTTATTTTATAATTCCGAAAATTTGGATTGTTGGTAGAAACTAGCGAGCGAACATAATAATACGTTGGTAGGTTTATAGAAACTAGCCAAGACAGACCTTCATAGGCTACCACCATACATTATCTTATGTTATAAGAAGATATGATAGGTATGTTATAGTGTTACTTATAAATAAATTTCAGGGTTGACCATTGAACTTGGCACCCATTTAGATCTCACTTCTTTTGTCGTTGAAGTCAACAACCAAGGCAATTATCATAATATTGAACTTGGCTCTCATTTCACATTTATGTTTTTGATTGGATAAACTTTTTCAAAAATACTGTATAGAGGTACACTTGGTATTGTCCATTTGCGCGAACACTACACATTTGAAATAAAACTAATTAACCGACTTCAAAAAAAGGAGGAGGTTCACAATTCGTCTGTATGTGTAATATTTTTTTTTTATGTATTTTCACCGATATTTTCGTCAATTATAGACGGATTTCAAAAATTTTTTTTGGTTGGATAGAGTTCACTTCCGAGGTGGTCCCATTTTCACCAGTCTCGGATCTGATGATGAGATCCAGGAGAAATCGAGGGCAACCTTCAAATTTCTAAGGCACATGTACCACGTTTTACATATTTTATGAAGTTATATTGGCATTGCTTCTTGCAATCATAATGTTATGATGCTGAGCTGATGATGGAAGGTCAACTCCTCAATTGTTTGGAGCAAAAGGATAATTCTTTCAATACTGTATACATATTAAGACTACTAGTTATAATCTAATCTAAAATCACTAATCTCGGTTTTCAGTCCCGTCTAAGCAGAACTATGAAAGACTATAACTTAATCTGCAATAGTTTATGAGATCTGGACAGATTTGATGACTCTGTTGCCAAATTAAAAAATAATATATTGTGTTCAATGTTAGAAACTTCCAAATAGCCAACTTGTCAATTGTAAGTCAATATTATTATTATTATTATACGGTTTACATTTTGTACTCTCCGTAGAGGATTATTTTTAAAGCACGGGCCAAAGCCAAATGCTAAAAAATTATAAATAGAAAGAAAATTAATCTATGTTAAGGAATTTTCTAACTATGCGGCAAGTATTTAAAATGACTGCTTTCTGTATGAGTTTGTATGTAGGCGAAGGTATGCTGAGTGTGTAAAGACTTGTGTGTAATTGTGTAGGGATGACTCCTGTAGTTGACATGATAACGGGTACTATTTTGACGTTCTTTACTCTCCACTGGGTTTTGATTTCAATTGCAAGGTCCCTGTATTTTGCTAATTTTTCGGTGTAAGTAGTTTGCAAATTGTGTGTATTACATACTGCGATGTCTATTAGGAACACTGTTTTGTCGATTTTGTCTAATAAAGTTATGTCTGGTCTATTGAAGTGTATCGTCTTGTCGGTAACTATTGTACGGTCCCAGTAAATTTTAAATTGTTGGTTTTCTAGAATTGACTCCGGCTTATACTTGTAGTACGGGATTTTATCTGAAAGGAACTTGTTTTTGAATGCTATGTACTGATGTATTATGGCTGCCACTTGGTCGTGCCTATGTTTATAATCTGTCTGCACAATAGCCTTACAAGCCCCTGTAATATGCTGGATAGTTTCCGAGCTGCTGTGGCATCGTCTGCATAAGTCCGTTATGTTGCTGTTTCTGGTAGTTTTTGGTGTTAATTACTTGGTCCTGAATAGCCAACATAAAGGCTTCCGTTTCAGGAAATAATTCACCACGTTGCAGCCATGCGTTTGATGCAGCCTTATCAACATTAGGTGAGTGCAGATCGTGGTAATGTCTCCCGTGTAGTGCCTTCTGTTTCCACATGTGTTCTTTTTCTGCGCCTGTTGTGATGCGCTCATTTTGTTGTTCGCTCATATCTTGCAGGTTGAGTATCGTGAGGTGAGTATCAGAATGCACTATTGCGTCATGCAGCGGCGAGTTCTTTGCTTTTTCGTGAAAGAAGAGTCTTAAGTTATTTACTTGCTTGTTGTGTAGGTTGTGTATGTCAATGAACCCTCTCCCTCCATTATCCCTAGGAAGTGTAATGCGCTGGATGCAGGATCTGGGGTGATGTTTACGGTGACTAGTCATAGCTGTATGTATGTTGCGTTGTAATTGAGTCAGGTCTTGTTTAGTCCAATTAATTATGCCGAATGAGTAAGTTAATAATGATATTGCGTAGGTGTTTATTGATTTAGTTAGGTTTTTAGAGTTTAGTTGTGATCGAAGTAGAGTGTTAAGTCTGTGTTTGAATTTAAGAATAATGTCTTGCTTGGCCTGTTTGTGGTTAATTTGCTTTAATTGATAGAATCCAAGATATTTGTATGAGTTATGCATGTCCAAAGCTTCAATCACGTTGCCGTTATCCAATAAGTAGTCATTTTCTTTCGATTCTTCCTTTTTTGACAGTAACGGTTTTGCATTTGTCAATGCCAAATTCCATATTTATATCAGTTGAAAATTGTTGTGTAAGGTCTGCAAGTTGGTGGAGTGACTTATTATTATTAATATTAATTTTATTTTGAATTATTATTTCAGTATTATTTTAATATTGTTAAAGTTTAGATTTATGTATAATTTGAGGTAATATATTGCTATTCGAGTATATTTTGCTATTCATGTATGTAAGTTCATAAGTAAATTAGTAAATTGTTTATATGTTATAAGTTTATATTGTTAAAAGTTGTACTCACCTGTAACTGATGCATGTATCAGAACCTAGTTATAATGAGTGATTTATGGATGTAATGTTTATGCATGTATTGTTGGTGTGTCATATATAAATAAATAAATAAATAAATATCAGTAGTATTACAGGTGAGCTGAACTAATAGGGTGAAAAAAAAATATGTAACACTAAAAAGTATGAAAAAAATTGTAAACAAAAAAAAAAACCGCCTTCAAAAACCCGACTCACTAAAAATTACTAAATAATACGAACATTTATAATAATCATCTGGGTATGAATTTTATATGTTGTTGAAGGCGGTGCCAATCAAAATTTTGAGGAAAATGAAGCACTCTGTGCTTGTCTGTATGAAATATAAACGGCACCGCCTTCAACAACATATAAAATTCATACCCAGATGATTCTTATAAATGTTCGTATTATATTATTTTGTAATTTTTAGTGAGTCGGGTTTTTGAAGGCGGTTTTTTTTGTTTACAATTTTTTTACGGATTAAACTCGCGTGTATTGGTATTCTGAATATATTATTTAGAGACCCGACAAGATGTGTCTTGCCTGTGACCACGAGCGTTGTAAAGAGATCGAAACTTAGTTTAATCCGTAAAATTTCTTTTTAAGCTATTGCATAGCTTTTATCGCGGGCTTTGAGCGCGGCGACCGAACCAAGAAATTCCGTAACGAAAAACACCTCACAATCGTCTAACGTCGTTTCAGTTCGGTAGACTTCGGCACGGTGTTTGTGTGCGTGCGGTTAGACGTATTGTACGACTCTACGAAACTCGCACGAAACGTCTTTTTATTTCAAACACTTTACACTATTAAATGCTAGGTATTAGACATCACTGAGTTAGTTTTCTCTGTAAAAAAATGTCTGCTTAGAGTCATTGGTGGTCACCAATTATACTTCAGTGTTAAAAAGTATGTCAAGCCAGTGGTCAAGATTCCAATCCGGAAATCCCTACAGTCTCACCGAATTATGAGAATGCACTTGTGCATTTTTGTCGTGACTTAACCGAGAGTGTAAGGTAATCTTAAACGAATTATGAGAGCAATAGATCAGGGAGTGCACACGTGTACTACATGTTTTGCGTAGTTGACTGATCTCTATTGAGTTAGCTGCCATAATCAAAATCGTTTAGTCCAAATTAAAAGTGGAAGAAATTGTTTTATTTTTTAGACATATTATATAGATACAGTTATCTTAAACTGAGGACACGCTGGTATTTCTTTTTAACCGACTACAAAAAAGGGGAGTTATCAATTCGTCTGAATGTTGCTTTTTCTTAGTTAAAGTTAGCCTGTGTCAGGGCAAGAGTCAATGAAAACCTTTTTTTACTTGACCATCTAAGTCATCTAACCCAGACATCGAACCCGCGATAATCAAGATGTGATAGAATTCGCGAGCCATTAAGCTGCCAGTCACATGCCAGAGGATCGAGCGCCAAACTTGGACGGTCAGTAAAACAATCAATTAAAATGCTTTTAAATAATTATATTAGCTACTAGCTGTGCCCGCGACTCCGTTCGCGTTGGAGCTAGAATTTAAATAGCCTATTCTGTGACCCAGATGTCTATGTGTTTTTATACCAAATTTCATCAAATTCGGATAATTGGTTTAAGAGTTGTATTAGCAAAAGTCTGGCTCGGTGGAACAATGGTTGGTGTCATTGGCTACGGTTCCAAGAGTCGTAGGTTCGATTTCCACTCGCGATTAATATTTGTGTGATGAGCATTAGAGTTTATTCCGTGTCTATACGAGTATTTAGAGGTTTAGTTCCTCTTTTCTGCCACGAATCATTAAGGCATGGAATGCCCTTCCAGCTAATGTTTTCCCTCCCTCCTATAATTCCGGGCTCTTCAGGCGGGACGTGAAACGGCATTTAAGCAGGCCTTCAGGGTGAGTGCGACAGGCTCAATATGGTCTATTGTGCCCGTCGACCTCATATGTGGAACTCACTACTGCTTACCATCAGGTGGAGTGAGGTCATCTTGTTAGTCTATAATAAAAAAGTATGTACTTATTATCTATGTAGGTATATATCAGTCATACCTGCAAACTCTACTTAGTTTATGGTCAGATGTCCCAAATACCCAAAATACACCGTGAAATTTTAGTGGTGGTTTTCCCGCAGCAAAATGATTCTACCTTAGTAGCACAATAGATTTATGCAGTTATTTTTTATTAAAATCAATAAATGCCGGATTTACGAAAAGTATAACCGAAACTCGAAAGTACGTTCGATCCACTTTATTACTTAAGTCGTAGAGCTTCTTTAGCTTTAAGCATCAATTTCATGCGGCAAGCAGTACCTGATTACGTCACAACTTAAAAAAACAACAAGAGCTTCTCTCGTTTTCGAGTTGGAAAATTATAATTTTGAAAATTTGAAAAAAAAAAAATGATTTGCATGATTCGATTGTATTACTAAAGGCAAATCGTTCTGCCACGGGAAAACAACCACTCAAATTTCACGGTGTATATTTCTTTAAAATTTTTCTGCGGTCCGTACCTTATCCTTCATTGCCGATTCCGCGTCCTAGCCACGCGTTTATAAAAGAGTGTAATGCGTTTGGGAGCACACTCCCGTTTAGCCTGTTGTGTTGTGATCCAAAAGGATTAAGTGATTGTGATTTAGCTATTTCACATAAGGAATTCAGTTTTAAGGTAAGTTTTTTGTGTGAAATTTAGTAATATCTACGTTCAATTTGAAAATAACTATCTATCTAACCGAAACCGTTTAAAAATAATGGATTTAAGAAATATTTTTCTATAGACTTGTATACGTTTTTAATGATTTTTTATAATTAACGATTTTAAATCATTAGACACAGAATAAATAAAAGTATTATTAGATATATTGTAGACATATTTAGGGGTTAGAGCCATCCGCTGATGATGACGAGAGTAAGCATATTTTGTTTCTAAGTACTAATTATTGAATAACGGAAATTGTGGAACTTAATTTAGAGAACTAAATTATACATAAGATTTGCTATTTATTAGGCAAGAGTAAACATCTTAAAATTCCGAAAAAAATATACTTTTTCCTATTATGTGTTTAATAAGTATTGAATCAAATTATTTACCTAACAGAAAACATTACTTAAATTAGAAAACTTTACTTTACTTTACTATTAGGTTAAATTCAGTTTTTAGTCTCTCCTTACTATCGTTATCAGCTTGAAATTTAAGAATCCATAGATTAATTACTGCGAATCAGTCTTCAAATAATTTATTGTTACGAAGGAAATGATTAAACTATTTGAATAAGTAATAAGTATACCTCTCTTTAACGAAGGAAAGAAAGAGAGAAACGAACGAATTATTTATTTGGTATGAGATTATTGTCTATAATCTATGAGATTATAATCCTGTAATCAAATTTTTCGATTTATTCATTTGAGAAAAAAATAATCTGGTGATTGTTTTTACTTCATAACTTAATTGTAATGTGTGTTTTATTTCAGAAACTGAAGCCTAAAATCAAAATGGCTTCGAATCTAGGCTTTTTCTTAGCCCTAATCTGTTTGACAGCAGTGTCTGCAGATGAGATTGACATAGAACTCAATAAAGGAACAGTTATTAAATTTTTAAGGGTATGTACATTACAAATACTAATGTGGCGACGTCAGACAAAAATATCTCAATCTCCCTAAGAGAGTGACATTAGTATGAAGCCCACATCTCACTTCAAAGTTGTTCTGGCGCCTAACTACATATAGGGCAAAAATCCAGACCCGGTAATCATGACGAGGCTACTCCGAGCCATCATCGTAAGTCAGTTAGAAAAAAAAAACGATAGTAAAGAGGATTAGGGGTGGTCCTTCTGAATAAAAAAAAGGTACAGAGTATCTAGGGGTGTGAGCCATCCACTTTAGGGGTGAGAGCCATCCGCTCCCCCGCAAGTCCGGCGATGATGACGAGGCTACTCAAAGCCATCATTGTGTGTCAGTTAGGAAAAAAATATGGTACAAATGATCATGGTCCCCGAGCTCGATGACTCAGCTCAGTGAAAGATCTTCCCTTTTAGGACCATTCTTAAGAATTATTCTTATATCATACAAGAAAATTTAGGCCAGACATAAAAAAAATATTTTTCGACTTCAACTGTAAATCCTGGTCTTCCTAAAATAAATAAATAAAATAAAAGACGTGTGCCGCGGTATAGCTATTGCATAGCATCGTCCGATTTCGGAGCAGCTCGTCTCGATTCATGCGAGTTTCGTAGAGTCGTACAAAACGTCTAACCGCACGCACACAAACACCGTGCCGAAGTCTACCGAACTGAAACGACGTTAGACGATTGTGAGGTTTTTTTTCGTTGCGGCATTTCTTGGTTCGGTCGCCGCGCTCAAAGCCCGCGATAAAAGCTATACAATAGCTTAAAAACCGGCCAAGTGCGTGTCGGCCTATAGTACAAGCTCTCGCCCCTTAGTTTAGGGTCTGACGGCCGTGTGCGGAAATGTCCCAGTTATAAGAGTATATTAAATTTCCGTTTTCGAACACTTTTGTTCACAATGTTAAGTGCTACTAGAAGTATACATTTTAGAAGTATTTTGTTTTTCAGGAAATGACAAATGATACTCAAGGGGGTGATTCGTTAAATCTTCCAGCGAACTCTACTTCTATCAGAGAAAATATCACAGACACATTCAGGTAATTTATTTATTTATTATGGTACGCAAACAGATAACTGTCATTACACATATTGGTTGGTTGTAACGATTGTATTATTATCTCGACAGCAACATTATTAGTAAACCATTTATCCTGTAAAATGCCAGAATTTCAAGACTTTTTTCGAATAATTTAAATTACGTGTACTAAATCTTTTACATCTATAAGTTTTAGCGAGTAAACATAGCGCTTAAATATTTATTTAACTTCATTTTTGTTCTTGTTGGTTATGCATCTTCTTTGAAAATTTCAACTGTCTATCTATCACATTTTTTAAGATATATTCTAGTAACGGACAGACGGATGGACATATAGTGAATTAATTAATAGGGTTCAGTTTTGACTGGCTCGGTGGGACAGTGGTTAGTGACCTTGCCTGGCGGTTCCAAGAGTCGTGGGTTCGATTCCTACTCGTGACAAATATTTGTGTGATGAACATCGGTGTTTGTTCCGTGGTGTGATTATGTATTAAAAAAATATTTTTTTAAAATATGTATATCAGTCTCTAACGCATGGGCGCATAGTACAAGCACTGCTTAGTTTGGTTCAGATGACCACATGTGGGAATGTCCCGGATATTTATTTACCCTTTGTGTACGTACCTTTGTAACCCTGAAAAAGTGCAGGTCCATCCATCTGGTATTAAAATACCCTCATACCTTTTCCAGCTGCGAGAACAGAACCTATGGCTACTACGCTGATGTGGACAACGAATGCCAGGTGTTCCACGTCTGCCTTCCTTCCCAGACTCCCAGTGGGAGGAACGTCACATACAAATGGAGCTTCATCTGCCCTGCTGAGACTATTTTCAACCAGGTACGGGTTTGTCAAGGGGTCAAGAGTTTGAGCCTCGTTGGTCTATTGGTAGCAAGCGCTTGATACCATAGGATTATATTTTTGTCAAGTGTATTTCTCGACTTTTGTAACGCTTATAATATAATTAATATCCTAAGATTACAAAATACCTCATGTGAGATCATATAATCATTTAATGTTACTAAACATACAGTACCAACCAATTTCTATGATACAAAAACTCTTACACAATACCTCTTCAATTTCAGGAAGTACTAGTCTGCACAAGACCTAGAGACGCCATACCCTGCGAAGACTCACCTTATTACTACGACATCAACATGGAATTTGGTCGCGTGATCGAAGACAAAGACGAAGAAGATCCTAAGAAAGAGACAGCTAACGTCGCCCCTGTCAAAGTAAACAAAAACAAAAGAACACAGAATCGGAAACCTGTCAACCAGAAACAGAACATCATTGCTGAAATTCAAATCGTTGATGAGAAGGTCGATGAAGAGTTAAATGAAATGGGCTACGAAGAAGTCGATGGTGAAGAGATAGTTCCCATTTTGGTTGATACCGAAAATGAATCTAAAGTTGAAGCTGATAAGGTTGAAATTGACTCGAATGAGGATGTCGAAGGAAGGATCGTTGAAGAGAGGAGTCTGAAATGGAATGGCAGGAAATTGAGGCGGGGTGCTTTCAGATTCAAGGCTGATGTTCAATGAATTTCGAAACGATAGATGTAAATTAGATTGTATGTAAGCGCTTGTACATATTATTAAGATGCAATAAAATATATTACTTACTAATAAAATGTGTGTTTAATTATAAGGAATTAAACTAAAGCTGACCTTGTTTTATAAGTTGAACTGATAAGTTAAAGGGTTCCCACTTAATCAAGGTGTAGCAGGAAATGACATAGTTGTACGTATGTAAATAAATACATCTTTGATTACGATTCTGATCGCTTGCCTTTTTACTGAACTACGCCGTACATACCTTGTTAGTTTTTTTGTAAAAATTACGTTACACATTTTTTTTTATTTAGGCAAAAGTCAAATTAACATTTTTTTAAATTAAATAAACTCTACATGTATATTCATACATACAGTCCATAACATTCTCAATAATTGGATTATGTATCTCACATAGAAACATGGAATACGAGCCGTTGCAAATGTTAAATTAAAAAGCTATCGCCTTATCTGTTCAATTAATTTCCGATATTCCGTTTGATTTTACGACTTTCCGCCACAGCGCAGTATCGACGAAAATTGACTAAATATAACACGATGACATAAACATAGTAGAAATGTATTTATTAATCTTAGTCATATTAGCCTGTAGCTTGGTACCTTCATACTGTGATAGCGGTGAAGAAAAATACATAGATCTCTTGCCGGAGGAAGAAAAACGGGCGTTTCTGGAGAAGGTGGCTAGGAGATTGGTAAATGGTGTCAGAACTAAGGATTCTCGGTACAAATCTAGCGAAGAGCTATCCAATGAGCAGTTGAATGAACACAGCGAATTAGTTAAGCGCGTTCTGGATGAGGAAACTGACAATTTAAGGCGCGATGCTGAGAATAAGAAAAGTGAAGACTCTGACACGCTTAAAGTCGCAGGGATTGACAAAAAGATTGTAAGCGATGCAGAAGATTACAATCATATCGATTTAACGTTAAGACAAGGGCAACGCATCAAGAGGAATAATAACGAAAGTAATAGTAAAGATGGTATAGACCATGAGACGGTTACAAAAACATATACTGAAAATGATAAAGCAAAACCAACATCTATAGATCAATCTGACGTAAAAAACATAGCAGAAGAAAGTGTTACTAATGTGCCATTAAGTGGTGAACATTCAGCTATAGAAGATATTCAAGTTAGGGGGCGAAAGTCTAGAAAAGTACACGAAAAACAGTATGACCAACGTAATGTCGTATCTCGTGAATACACTAAAATCAGCAATTATGAGCCCGAAGAAGTAACTTCAAGTAGTGAAAGGGATTCGGATGATGATCAGACAGTTACGGAGAATGGTGAGGCTGTTACTGTTCCTCCTGACACATCCAATGAACATGAAGACCTAGTTAAATCAGATAATTCGAATGAATTGACTACAACAGAGCCTGAATTACTAGATGTGCCTGTAACAACTACTGAAATATCAACTACAACAACACAACAAACGACAACTACTACTACAGAAACTACAAAACCTAGTACAACCAAAGAATCAATGAAAACTACCACATCTAAGCCTACGGTTGGAACAACAATAAAAAGTAGTACTGTAAGTACTACAAAAAAACTCAAGAAAAAATATTTACGATCGCTAGATGATCTAGTAGAGCAAAATAATAATGGCACGACTGAAAAAGAAAATTTTGAAGCTGTAACCGCAAGTGTTGTTAGGATAAGGCATGTGGATTTTGATAATCCACCACAAAAGATAACTGATAAGGAATCAGTAATTGTTACGGATCCATCGAATCTAGTGACATCAGAAAGTCCGATTATCAATTTAGAAATTAAAAACAAAGAGTTGCCATTGGTTACCCACAACAATTTTGAGGTAGTTGGTGAAATAAAAGGCATTGATGAACGAGATAAAAGAGAAAATAGCAATGAAAGAAAAAAAGAAGTCAGTAAATATTCAGAAAACATAGGCACACCTGAAAATGATGTAAATAATAGTCAGGACCATAAAAGTGCTGAGCAAAATAAATCAGTTCATGCTAACAATACTAACAGTGCCGAGGAAAAAATCGCTTCACATGAAGTTACTACAAATACTTCACATGAAAATGTAAATGATAGAGCACGAGCTGATGTAGACAAAACCAACCCTGTGCCCACTACGGATACGCCCATTAATAATAGTGATATCAGTGAAAGTAATGAATATATATCAAATAAAAATGCCAACGAAAGTGTTGATAATACTACTCATAGTCCTTTACAGTCACAAATTAACACTCTGAAACACAAAAACATCACTTCGGAAATAAATTTTGACCATAAAAATGATGTAAGTAATAAAAGTAATATTACAAATGTGAAGTCTGAAAAAGACGATATAAATAAAGTCGAAAATGCAGAAAAGATTACAGTAAGTAAAGAAGACAATACTGTTAACATTAAAAGCAAGATAAGTACGGAGAGTGACAACGAAATATCTACCACTCCAGTCGAAAATATGCATGAACCTTTTGGCAGTATTATAGACGATTCTATCAACAAAACTGCCTTGAGATCTGATCAAAATATTGAACATTTATTAACAACTACAGAAAAAAGTTATACAACTGAATCAAACGATGTTTCTGCATATACAGTCACTGATATACAAAATATATATTCTAGTTTAGAAACAAATAAAGCAAAAGTTGAAAATACGTACAAACAAAATAATGAAGTGCCCAAAACTCTTGAAAATGAAGGCAGTTCAAAATTGACGAGAGAAAATTCAAGTTTAAATGAAACAGATTACATTAGTCATAGTGTTGGACTACAAAACATACTCCGAGCATTAAAAGAAGGCTTGGGTGATGAAAATGAAGCTGATTCGAAGATTGACAAAGAATCGGTATCGACGCCAAGAAAGAAGGTGAAAGAATATTTAGTATACGAAATACGTAAGTAAAGACCTAACATATATTTTAATCATATTTAGGCTCATATCTTTAGGCTGTGATTCCGTGAATATGTTTGTAAGTTAAAAACTAATAATAAACTTGAGCTAGAAATAACTTCTGATATCACTTATATAACTTTTTTACATTAGTAAGTTAAATAAACATGCCACAATGAATGAGATGTTTAAAAGTAAAAAATTACAAATTTATTTTTATACGAATACACTTTTTAAATCATAATTATATGTGTAGTAAGTTATCGTTGTATATTTTATTGCAAAAATTTTATATTTTTCAGCTGAAGGTCAAACGCCATTTGTAGAGAAAAACAAAAATATTCCTCCACAGAAAAAAATGAAAGAGGTCGATTATAATCAAGAGCAACCTTATTACGTTCCGGTATACAATTACTCGCCTAATCACGCTTACTATAACGCTTATAATCGCTTGGGCCCTAACGAGGAAGACGATGAGGAAGATGAGAATGAAAAAGTATATTTCGATAGGAAATCATACGATACTTCACATGTTATATCAAGCTCCGAAGAAGATATGGTTACAAAAGATACTGACCACAAAAAAGAGGGACTAAGGAAGTTCAAGTTTATTCCTGATGAAAACAAAAGGCCGTATCCAAGAGTCTCTAAAACATATTTTAATATACCTCTTCCATATGCCATAAAACAGCCTGCTATCACAGACATACAATTTGAGCCAGACGATTACTTGGACATGGAGTTTGCTAGAACCAATATGGACCCAGAGTTGCGAGCTCGACTAAAAAATAAAAATAAAAAATGTGAGGGCGGTAACTGTGATTCTCCGTCTAAAATTTTATCATCAGCAGAAATATTACAACCTATAGATTTGATGGAAAGAAATCAAGCCAAAAACCACATAAGTGCTGTAAGGCAGTATATGTATACACATCAACGTTTTGGTTACGTACCTGATATAGGTGAAAGAACAGAAGGACCTTACAGTTTCCATTTTGTCAATGATCATACAGTCAGTAGTCATACAGACAAAGATCATTCGGCTAATGATCATAAAGGCCATCATCAATCAGGAAAACATAATAATGGTGACGATGATCATAATCCTGCTTTCAGAGCCAATAATAACACGAACGTTTTCATACTCCTTCCCGCTTCAAACTTAAGGAATACTTTAGACCGTTACCCTAAAGCTGACGATATATCCATTGATTACTATTTTGGTATGGATGATACTAAAGATGATAAAAAAGCTGAATTTATTCGTTCTGGAGACAAACTCAGTCTAAATGAAACAGTAGATATCAGTGAGCTAATTGCTGAGGTACAAAGACGTTATAGGAAATGGAAATCAAAAAAGCAATTAGAGAAAGAGGAGTTTGAAAAATGGAAGAATCAAACGGGCTCAATCAAAGATGTGCTTGAAATGAGCAATCCAGTCGATATGTTTAAGCATTTGGAGAGCATGAGCAAACTACCCATGGACTATTTCCCGAAATCCAGAAAAACGGATGAAGATATAACAGTTTTTGCAAATGTGTTAAAGGATATGATAGAAATGGATGATAAGGCATTAGTACAATTCGATTGGTTGAGATCGACGGTAGACATTTTGGCTGCATTGCGAAATTTGCAGTATATTACGTAAGTACTTTATTCAGCCCATATACGTCCCCAGTGCTAGGGCCGGGCCTACCATAAACTAGGGTGGGCCTTAGTCACCTACGCTGGCCAAGTGTGGGTTTTGGTTGACTATACGCAACTTTAGAATTTCTTCATAGATGTGCAGGTTACCTCACGATGTTTTTCCTTCACCGCTAAAGCGTCGAGTAATCGTACATAAGAAGTTCAAATTTGAAAAAGCAGTGATACGTGGCGGGGTTTGAACTGGCGACCTTTAGCATGGCAATCAACGACCTTAACCACTCGGACACTTTCAGATTAAATTATTTCTGACAAAATCTTACAGCCAGTGCTGTAAGATTTCGAAATTGTTAAATAAGAAAATATAGAGTCGAATGAAGCACTTTTTTGGAGGCGGTTAAAATATGATTTCATACGATATATCACTCAAACAGTCTCTTAGCTTGAGATTTATTCAAAGAGTCACCATAAGGAAAACTTATACACACATCTGGAAACATTGGGAAAAATATTTTTGTATAAAATTCTATAGTTTTTAGTAAAAAAGCATTTCAAAATATGCTACATTTAATAAGCCCAAATCATTTTCAGAAATCTCCAAATCACCGATGAAGAAACCGATCCATCAGACAAAAAGTTACTCGATTACATTATGGAACTATACACAAATGCAAAAGCCACTTTAGATGATTCAGAAGAAGATTTGCTACGGAAGAAAGAGAAGGCGAAAAAAAGTCTATTGCCAAGAGGTAAAAACCGGAAAAAGAAGCAGTTTATATCACTCTATGACCCATATTGGTTGGTCAGAGAGAGACAGAATGAGGCCAAAAACAAGAGGCAAGAAGATCTCCTTGATTTTCAGACATTTTTAGCCGATTTGGAAGGTAGTATGTTCAATGTAAGTACCTAATGAAAGAAATAAAAAAATAGTAAGTAGTTAAGAGTTTAGTGATAGTAGAATAGTCTGTACCTTAATTGTATTTTTAAAAAAGTATATCTCTCTATGTAGGAAAATAAGTCGTTTAGTAACACACTCTAATTAAAAATACATTTTGTAAATGTGACCTTTTCACAATATTTGACGTAGTATTTCGGAGTATGGAGTGAAGCGCTGCACTGATTACAAAAATTGCCGGAAAATCGTTAAAAAGCTGGCTTACTTATAAAATTAATATACATATACTATATATGTAGTAGGTACATGTAGCAAGTCGCTACCCGCGTCTTTCTGTATGTATGTATATGCTTAAATCTTTAAAATTACGCAACGGTTTTTGATGCATTTTTTTATAGATTCAAGAGGAAGGTTTTTTGTAAAAAACACATTCACAGTAAATATTATTTTAATCTTTTCCAGCTCCATAATGCCTTGAAACACATCGCATTGATAACGAAATATAAAAAGCAGAATTGGTATGGAAATTTGAAAGAACTCTACCTGAGAAATCCGAAGAGAAAGTATCTTCTAGAAGTAGTTCTACATTTATTCACCACTCGACTAATAAGTATTCTAGAAGATAATGTAAAAGATTACTTCTTGGATAACGATGGAAATACAAATTATAAACAAGTAGGTAGGGCAATTAATGAATTAAATCTTATTTTGAGAGCCCTGAAGGAATATAGGTGTGACAATTTAGAAAATGTAAGCAATAAATAGTTATTTTGAAATTCAGAATGACATTTCCTTTGACTTTTAAAATATTATGCCCAATCCCAATTTTTTTTATATTAGGCTAACAAGATGACCTCACTCCACCTGATGGTAAGCGGTAGTGAGATCCACATATGAGGTCGACAGGCACAATAGACCATATTGCGCCTGTCGCACTCACCCTGAAGGCCTGCTTAAATGCCGTTTCACGCCCCGCCTGAAGAGCCCGGGATCATAGGAGGGAGGGAAAACATGAGCTGGAAGGGCATTCCATGCCTTAATGACACGTGGCAGAAAAGAGGAACTAAACCTCTTAGTCCTCGCCACCAGCGCCTGCATTGTATGTGGATGGCAGCGCTGTCCAGCACGTGTCGTTCGGGAGTGGAAAGGGGAGGGCGGGACTAGTTCAAATAGCTCTTCGGAGCATTCCCCGCTATAGAGACGTTAGAGAACACTTAGCCCGGCAATGTCCCTACGTAATTGCAGAGGCTCAAGGCCCACATTTTCATGTTTTTAAATTGGATTCAAAGACTGATTTCATAACCAAGCAATGGCTTAGACTCAATCTTTACTATACTTTCTAATAATATAAATGGAAAAAGCTCTGTCTGTCGCACTTTCACGCAAAAACGACTAAACCGCTGTTGATGAAACTTGGTACAGAGATAGTCTAAGAATCAGCGGATGGAAAGTGTAATTGTATTTTTGTATTGATAGATAAATGAAAGTTTGTCCAATAAAATATATGGTAAAACTAATTGTACGGATTAAACTCGCGTGTATCGTTATTCTAGACATATTATTTAGCGACCCGACGTTTTATTTCAATGTGTACCTTCAAATAGACTTTACTAAAATGTAAGGTAGCATCATCATCAGCCCATATACGCCCCCACTGATGGGGCACGGGCCTACCCTAAACTAGGGCGATAAGGCCTCGCTACTCGTAGCATATTTCCGTCTAATTCTAAGGGGATTAGACGTTCATTAAAATAAAAGAAATAAATAAATACACACGTTTCACAACAATATTTAATAAAACATTTTCAATACTTTAATAACTAATTGTTTTCTATGCAAAAACTGCTAATTGCAAGTTCACATAAATTAGGGTGAAATAACTGAATACTTTAATAAATTTATTTTACACAACACCACATACATTGATCTGATCCCGTGGTAAGTAGCTTAAGCATTTGTGTTACGGATATCAGAATCAACAGTGGATACACAACTACTTAAATATACTTAGTAACACACCCAGACACGGAACAAACATCGATGTTCGTCACAAAAATATTTGTCCCGAGTGGTAATCGAACCCACGACTCTTGGAACCGTAGGCTATGAACCTGAGTCACTAACCACTGTTCCACCGAGCCAGTCATGGCGCTGGTCGTATGGTATGATTTGGACGACTACACAACCTTGGACCTTCTTCGTAGGTGTGCAGGTTTCCTCACGATGTTTTCCTTCACCGTTAAGGCGTCGAATAATCGTACAATATGAATTTCAAATTTGTAAAATACAGTGGTACGTAGCGGGGTTTGACCTGGCGCCTTCTCGCATGGCAAGCAACGACCTTAACCACTCGGCCATCAAATTTTTTGGTATATGTATATGTATTTACTTCTATTCTATTTATTTTACAATACATAGAGAATGCATCGCTTCAAATAGCAGATTTATAGTGCAAAGTTTCCTAAATATTATTTAAGAAATGAATACTTAAACTTAACTGGAATGTTATTTATCTACACACTTTTTACAAAATAAATAGCGTCTAATTATTGTAATATATATTTTATCCTTTGGCTAAACATAATCACTAAAAGAATCCTTACTTCTATAGCTCTTATGGGCACACAAAAATTGTGAATGTTTAATATGCTTATCAATATAGTACTTGTAAAAGGTGAAATTTTTATCGGTATCCAATTTTTGCAGATTTTATTACTTACACTTAATTTTTTTTATGATCCTATCAATTCATACATTTAGAAAAAAAAATAACTTTCCAACATCTTTGTTAAAGAACAATTCGCACATATCTCTTTATCTAAATCTTAAGGCTGTTTTAAGCATTCAATGCTTTCTTATAAAAGGGAAGTTTTGACATTGTTTACTCAATTTTGAATTTTTGGACATTTATGACTCTTAAGAACTAGATATGCGAACTGTAGTAGACTTTAAAAGACCTTTTATTACTATGTAACTGGTTGTAATGGATACTGATTATTCCCGTATACTATACTGCTATCCGTTCAAAATTAAATACATAGTACAAATTATGTAGTTAATTGTTAAATCACGCTTCAGTTTCTAAGTCAGCTTCAATTTCTTCAGGGGTCCTGAGATCGATGGCAAACCTCTTTTTAAGACTTGGCGGCCTCTCGTCTAGTTCTGAAAAAACATGACAAAATTATTAGTTCACAGTTGAAAAGATTAATAAAATAAAAGTTAATCTACGTATATTCGGTGGGTGTTACTTTCTGGCTGACTCGGTGGAACAATGTGACACTGGGGGCTTAGACAATGTGACAATATCAACGATAACGATAACGAAGTTCGAAAAGAATAAAATGTATGGACCAACATTAGATTGACCACATGATTTATCGCGTTTAATGTCAATCCCATACATTTTATTGTTTTCGAACTTCGTTATCGTTTTTATATTGTTACTTTGTCTACGGCACCAGGTCTACTACCAATGGCTCCATGAGTCGTCTTGGGTTCGATTTCCACTCGGCACAAATAAATATCTACGACATTTCCACACTCGGCCATTGACCCCAAACTAAGCAGACCTTGTACTATGGGCGCCAGAGACTGATATACATACATATATATTTTTAAATACATACTTTAATACATTATCACACCCAGACCCGGAACAAACACCGATGTTCATCACACAAATATTTGTCCCGAGTGGGAATCGAACCCACGACTCTTGGAACCGCCAGTCAAGGTCACTAACCACTGTTCCACCGAGCCAGTCAAAATGACATTATTAAATTGAATAGGACGCTTAAGTTTAAGCCTTAAATATTAGACGGACGTTCTAGTGAAGATAAAGGAATAAAAAATATACTATAGAAAAAAAAAATACTGTAGAAAAAGTACATTTCTAAGCACGACAAAGATATAACGGAACGGTCACCCATCATAAGAAAAACGTCACAGAAGTAGCAGCTTTTGAAAGGAAGAATTAAAAATAAAACTCTTTTAAATAGAAGGAAGGAACCTTAGTCTTCATCATCATCAGCCACTATAAATCCCCACTGCTGGGTCACGGGCCTACCCTACACTAGGGCTCGCAGGCCGCGAGTCAACCACGCTGGCCAAGTGCGGGTTGGTCGACTACACCACCTAAGAATTTCTTCGTAGGTGTGCAGGTTTCCTCACGATGTTTTTCCTTCGCCGTTAAAGAGTCGAATCATCGTACTTAAGAATTGCAAGTTTGAAAAAGTTTTGCTACTAGGGAACGCAACGACCCTGTTAAAACAATGCACAAGGCAGAATGGCGGCGACGTGGTCCACAAGCCGTCACGTCACGTTTCCCACAGAGGTGAAAAGTGGATCGCTGGAAGTGTATGTATGTAAGTTTGAAAAACACAGTGGTACGGGGAGGGATTTGAACTGGCGAACTCTTGCAAGGCAAGCAATGACCCTTATTAGGGACATGCTCTTTGGTAGACTAAGAAAAGAGAAGTATATAAAGTATGTAGAACAGCTAAGAGAGGTAGTAAGCTGTATTATACAAAGTGGGTGCTACACCTGTTAAGATGGGTGACCGCTAGTCGTCCAATGAGAGCCCAAGCATCTGTGAAACTTAAAAAAATATCTTAAATCACTACATAGTATAAAGCAAGGGGATTTAGGAAGTTGGCGGTTGAACGCCCGTGCCTCGGAAAGCACGTTAAGCCGGTGGTCCTGCGCCCGATCTCTCATCGGTCATGTCGGATTGCCGTCTCACCGAATTATGAGAGTAAGGGAATAGAGAGTGCACTTGTGTTTGCGCGCACACGCGATTTCCCTAACTTGTGTTAGGGAAATCAGATTAAAAAGTTTCTTTAAGATTTAAGCATACATACTTACTTACTTAGGTACATACGTACAGATAGACGCGGGAAACGACTTTGCTTTATACTATGTAGTAATCTATACTTCTATACTAATATTATAAAGCTGAAGAGTTTGTTTGTTTGTTTGTTTGAACGCGCTAATCTCAGGAACTACTGGTTCGATTTGAAAAAATCTTTTTGCGTTGTATAGACCATTTATCGAGGAAGGCTTTAGGCTATATAACATCACACTGCGTCCAATAGGAGCAAAGATACAATGGAAAATGTGTAAAAAACGGGGGAAACGCGAACGAAGTCGCAGGCACAGCTAGTTTAATATACAAGTGACTGCTATCATCATTTCTCCATAAAATACGGCATATGTATAATTGTGCTTGTCTTTATAATAATGTGATCTTACCAGGCGTCGCTTGCATCTCTTTCACTCTTCTAGAATAATCTTGGAAGGCGGCAGCCAATGAATATGTCAAACTTCTTGCTGCGTTCCTGAAAATAAAGAAAAAAAAGGTTATTTATTTAGTTAGTTATTTATTTATTTGCAAAATGTGGTTACATTGGTTCTTAATAGTAAGGTTACATAGTTCTCACATAAACCCTGCAAGGGCACAGCAATTTTAGGTATACATGTTATTTTAGGTAGACTTAAATATTAACACAGAAAATACAATTATCACAAACTTAATTTCAATATACTTATAATAAAAATATGAAATATTGACATAACTATAATACTTTTCATTGATTACTTATACTTGGCAGCAAAGTATTCTTCCATATTATAAAAGCAATGGGAAACTAGAAATTCCTTAGTTTTATTTGTGAACTCTGATCTGTTATCCCAAGCAATGCAGGAATGGTATGGTATAGTTCACATCTTGAAGAAAGGTCCAATCAAATTTACCCGTAATCGACGGGCATGCATGAGGAGGTTGATGGATGTGAAAGAAGCAAAAGTGGTTTACCAGGACCGTAGCACATGACAGGAAGCGATCTCTGCCTACCCCTTTGGTGAAAAGGCGTGATTCTATGTATATGTATACAGAGAGATACTGAGAATGCGGTGGAACAGTGGGTAGTAGTGACCCTTGCTACGGTTCCAAATGTGATGGGTTCGCTTTCTACCCGGAAGCATTCATGTGATGAAAATTTGTATTTGTTTCGTGTCTGGGTGTGAATATGTATTTATAAATATCAATTTATGTAGGGTATATTTTGACTGGCTCAGTGGAGCAGTTGTTAGTGACTCAGGTTCACTACCTTCGGTTACAAGGGTCGTGGGTTCGATTCCCACCCCGGGACAAATATTTGTGTGACAAACATCGGTGTCTGTTCTGTGTCTGGGTGTGTTATGATATAAGTGTATTTGTGTATCCACTGTTGATTCTGATATCTGTAACAAAAGCTACTTACCACGGAATCAGATCAATGTATGTAATGATGTGTAATATTTATTTATCCTTACTATATTTATTTATATTTTATATTTTTTATATTTTATATTTTTATATAATAATATTATAAATCCGAAAGTAACTCAGTCTGTCCGTCTGTCTGTTACGCTTTCATGCATAGAGTACTGGACCGATTTGAATTAAATTTGGTACAGATATAGTCCAGAGCCTAGGAAAGGTTATAGGCTACTTTTCAACCGACTGCGCTATTAGGAAGTAATGTTTTACCCGTTAAACATTTCTACGCGGACGGAGTCGCGGGCGGAAAGCTAGTTTCTTATAAGCAGTATTTTAGACACACTCACGCATACAAACAAAAATAAAAGTACAAAACCTACTCGGAACCTAAATTCTGTTGTACGTAGAATAAACACGTAACTCTCAAGTTATTTTATCGACCACTTTAATATCTTGCGAAATCTGATATCTCCGACCTAAATAACGGTTATCTATGGGGGACGTGAGAACATTCCTAGATAACTGCCATGGATTTTATCAGGTCAATGATTGATTTGGTATCCTATTTGTGAATTGAGAGCAAAGAGTTCTGTTGCCTTAACATGAAAGCCATGCCCAGAAAAAACGCACTGAAAATCGATTAAATAGGGTAAGACTTGCACGGAAGTCAAAGTTCTAGAGTACTTAAAAACCTGTTTATTCTATGGGAACCACTTTAAAATATGTATTTTTACACTTTGATTTTTAACAGTCTTCCTATTGTGGTTAATGAGCTATTCCGGCCGAATGGGCAAATTTTGGCGCTGGTTTAAAACCAGGCACTTCTCAGTCTTTATCCGAGTAAGGTTATTCTATTGATAGCAAGCTTCTGAGCACACACACACACCACACACAAACACACACACACACACATCCACAGTTGATTCTGATATCCCTAACACAAGTGCTTAAGCTATTTACCACGGGATCAGATCAATGTATGTGATGTTGTGTAAAATTTATTTATTATTTATTGATCAGCTTTTCATATGAGGAAACCTACGCAAAAACGTACGTAGCGTTATCTACGAAAAAAATCTAAGGTTGTGTAGTCGACCAACCAGCATTTGCAGTATATTAGTCTTTATGTATCTTCACATGATATTAGGAGTAGCAAATACATAGCTACTCCTAATATCGCGTGTAGACCCATAAAGACTAATATTTAGTGTAATGGAACGTAAAATAACCCACACTTGGCCAGAGAGGTTGACTAAAGCCTGATCGCCCAAGATTAGGGTTGGCCCGTGCGACAGCATTGGGAACGTATATGGGCTAATGATGATGATCTTTTAGTTTATATAGCATACCTAGATTCACAAACAAAGGCATGGCATTCGAAAGGGTTCAGGCCCTTCCCATCAGCGCTGTCTTTCACCACGATCATGGAGAACACCCTGGTGTACACCAGATCCTGGACTCCGTACGAGATGGATTCGATGCTGAAGAACACCGACATCTGGGCGAATTCGTCTCGCTGAAAAATAAATTAAAAAAATTAATTTAAAATAAAAACATAGGAAGGAAAAGAAGCCTGGGAACATAGGAGGGAGGAAAAACATGAACTGGAAGTGCACATCCTTGAAAATTCATGGATTTGATTGTCTTTTATAATGGAAATTGATAAATATTTGGGACATCTCCACTCACCACCATCTGGCTACCAACTAACCAGAGTTTGTACTATATAGGTTGGAGACTGTTACTACCTATGTATATAGGTAAAACGGCAAACTACGTAGGGAACAAGTCTCTCGCTATGTCGCTACCGCCGGGTCCCGGCAGAAGGGAAGGCAAGAAGGCCTGGCTTGACGTCGTAGTGGATGACATGCGTGCTAACAAACTCTCCGTGAAGGACGCCGAAGACCGTGCGAGGTGGAGAGTTAGGAGTAGGAAAGCGGACCCCGGGCTCCGCAAGGATGCAACCGGGAAAACGCGGAGATGATGGTGACTGTTACATACATAGGTATTTATAAAAAACTTATTCACATCTAGACATGAAACAAACAACATGTTCGTTCATCACACAAATATTTTTCTGGAGTGGGAATCGAACCCACGATTCTTAGCGCATGAAACAGGAGCGTTCTCAAGTCGTTCTGATGTCGAGAAAAGCGTCGATGGCCGAGTGGTTAAGGTCGTTGCTAGCCGTGTGAAATGTTGCCAGTTCAAACCCAGCCACGTAACCACTGCGTTTTCAAATATGAAATTCATAAATACGATTATTCGACGCTCTAACGGTAAAGGAAAAACATCGTGAGGAAACCGACACACCTACGAAGAAATTCTAAGGTTGAGTAACCCGCACTTGGCCAGCGTGGTTGACTGACGCCTTATCGCCCTAGTTTAGGGTTGGCCCGTGCCCCAGCAGTGGGGACGTATATGGGCTGATGATGATGATAATGTATTAAAATATAGACGCACGTGTAGAATGTTTTTGTGAATAAGGTTGTTTCATACACATTTTTACATACCTTTGTCCCTTGATTCATAGTTTCTAATTGCACTCCATCTGTTGTGATTGTTAGTTTCACGATTGGAAGAATTTGGCCTGGAATGAGAGAAAAAACTCTTCAATACAAAGATTATTCTCATTGTTAGTGACCTTGTAGCATTTTCTATACAACTTTATAAAATTGAAGTGTCTGTTTGTAATATTAAAATTACGACTTTTTATTAACATGTAATTCATACCCAGACACGGAACAAACACAGATGTGCTCACCCAAATATTTGTGCCGAGTAGGAATCGAACCCATGACTCTTGAAACCGCCAGCCAGGGTCACTAACCACTGTTCCACCGAGCCAGTCAAATAAAATGTCTAATTAATATCTGTCTATTTGTATCATTGTAACTCTTTGTGTCTATTTCGTGGTCAATTAATATTCTTCTTTCATTCATTCTTTACCTGGTGGTAACGCCTTCGCTGCGGCTACCATCAGGTCCACTGGTTTCCTTGTATGCTTGATGCCCCATAGTCCTCGTGCATCACTCTGCCCCAAGTATTTGACCTGAAAAATAAATAAATAGAAAATAATTTCAACATAACTTATATTGTATCGATTCCGAAATAAGTTTGTTTAAGCTTTTGTTTTACGGATATCAGAAACAACTGTGGTATACACAAATATAGATCTCACTTCTTTTGTCGTTGAAGTCAACAACCAAGGCAATAGGGTAGTTTCCTATTTTTTTATTTTTATATAGATGGATGGACCACACAATTGCAAAGGTGATGTTAAAAGAATGGTTTGTTATTTGGAAAACTCCCGGAGATATTACAGTTTCAATAGCACATCGTTTGGGCGAGCTCAAAACGCTTCATACAAATGTCGCATAGAGCTATGACGTCACCGCTCTGTATACTGTATGCTTATCGTAAGGGCTTTCTTAAGCAGCTATATCAAATGTTGCTTTTACGAATATGTTCTCATAGTGAAAGCTACTACTAATTTTGTAATTTATAAGATGGCATACTATTTTAATTGAATTTTCGCACTTTAGTAATAGACTTTCCCACCTAACTTCAAATGCCTATTTTTGTCCGATTTCGTAAGAAATTTAAATTTCAATTTCACTTATGTTATTGATTTACCCATATGTTACTGTAAATTGTGAAATTTTATGTAAAATCAGACTTAGGAAACTAGCCTATTATCATAATATTGAACTTGGCTCTCATTTCACAGTTATGTTTTTGATTGGATTTACGGATATCAGAAACAACTGTGGTATACACAAATATAAAAAAAAAGCGTCGACGGCCGAGTGGTTAGGTCGCCAGTTCAAACCGCGCCGCGTACCACTGTGTTATCTCATTTGAAATTCATATTGTACCTACATCGTGAGGAAACCTGCACATCTAAGAAGAAATACTAAGGTTGTGTAGTCGACCAACCCGCACTTGGCCAGCGTGGTCGACTAAGGCCTTATCGCCCTAGTTTAGAGTAGGCCCGTGCCCCAGCAGTGGGGACGTATATAGGCTGATGATGATGATGATGATGATGATTGTTCTTACGATTCTTTAACGTTTTAAACGGTGAAGGAAAACAACGTGAGGAAACCTACACCTGCGAAGAAATAGGATTATAGGATGGAAAGGGAATTATAGGATGCTTTTTAAAATACCTAACGGTATTTCATGTGTGCACTCATTCATACTTAATACTGTTCATCGCAAATTACAATGCAAGTGGATCGAGGCCGCCATATTGTGGATACGGAAGTGACGTCACACGCCATTATGGTGTCCGCCACTGTGAGTGACGGTTAACTATCTACTCTATTTATGGGGTCTGTAGCGCTACCATGGGTTTACAAGTTACGGGGACATACTGGGGACATAGGAGGGAGGAAAAACATGAGCTGGAAGGGCATATACTTGAAATTTCGTGGATTCGTTCGATTGACTTCAATAATGGAAATAAAAATCCGGGACATCTTGACATACGACCATCTGTCAACAAACTAACCAAAGCTTTTTACTATAGGATAGAGACCGTTACATACATAGGTATTTAGAAAAACATATTCACACCTAGACACGAAACAATCAACATGTTCACCACACAAATATTTTTCTGGAGTGGGAATCGAACCCACGATTACGCGCATGAAATAGGAGCACAATCCAATGCGTTCTCTAGTCGTTCAGTAGCGCTACCATGAGTTTAAAAGTTACGGACTCGATATCGCCTACGGAAATATGCCTATAAAAAACTTGTACAGCGCCCCTGGTGGTCACGCTAAGAACTACAATCGGTCGTATGAAAAAAACAACTCGATAGGTTTTTAATGTACGTAAGTTTTCGATAGCCAACTCATGGTACCGCTGCTGGTTGGGCATCGTACTTAGTTAAGTGTAGTAACTTACATTTTTTTATAATAGGCTAATAAGATGACTCACTCCACCTGATGGTAAGCGGTAGTGAGATCCTTATATGAGGTCGACAGGCACAATAGACCACATTGCGCCTGTCGCACTCACCCTGAAGGCCTGCTTAAATGCCGTTTCACGCCCCGCCTGAAGAGCCCGGGATCATAGGAGGGAGGGAACACATGAGCTGAAAGAGCATCCATATGAAGACGTGGGGAGGCCTATGTCCAGCAGTGGAAAAAACTTTAAGCTGATGATGATGATGAATGTAAGTTCTAGCTCTGTTTTGCAGAACTTTTGTAATGACTGTCCCAAAATAAACAGTGGTTAGTAACTTAGGTTCAAAATGCTACGGTTCCAAGAGTCGTGGGTTCGATTCCCACTCGGGACAAATATTTGTGTGACGAACACCGGTGTTTGTTCCGTGTCTGGGTGTATTATTAAATATATTTAAGTTTATTTGTGTATCCACTGTTGATCCTGATTTCCGTAACACAAGTGCTTAAGCTACTTACCACGGGATCAGATCAATCTATGTGGTGTTGTGTAATATTAAAAAAAAAGCTCAAATTTCAAGCATTTTGCTCTCGTTGTTACCCAAAGAGGATTTTACTGTGAAAGTAAGTATTTGGTCATATTTAAATCAACGAGTAATCCAAAAGAGATCGTCCGATGTGTGTGCAGGTGCCGTGTCGAGTGGATTGCGTTACAGGATATGCGTACGATTCTATTTGAGTGTTCTATAGAGTAATTAGTTTACTGTCCGTTCAATCTGTTGACCCTACAGTTTATTCCACTGTTGTTTCTGATATCCGAAACATAAATGCTTAAGCTACTTACTACAGGATCAATGCATGTGATGTTGTGTAATATTAATTTGTTTCATCATCATCATCATCATCATCAGCCCATACCTGTCCACTGCTGGACATAGGCCTCTCCAAATGCACGCCACTTCTCTCTATCCTCGGCCACTCGCATCCAGCTCCTACCAGCCGTCCTGCGCAGATCGTCACTCCACCTGGCCTGCGGGCGTCCTACACTACGTTTGCCGAGACGCGGTATCCACTCCAGAACTCGTCTACCCCAGCGGTTGTCGGTTCTACGGCTGATGTGGCCAGCCCACTGCCACTTCAGCTTGCTAATGCGATAAGCTATGTCGATGACTTTGGTTCCCTGACGGATCGCCTCATTTCTGATTCGATCCCGCATTAATTTGTTTATTTGTAACATAATAACTTCGCTCCTAGTCAAAGCAATGAACGTGAAGAAGTATTATATTTATATACAGTTGACACTTCTGACCTTCCTCTTGAATCCCTCTATCTATTAAACAAAACTCATCATAAGCATACATACATACAGACAGACGCATAAAGCGAGTTTCCTTTATTCTATGTAGTTTTACCTACAGAATACATATTCACACCCAGACACAAAAAACATTCATTCATCACATGAATGCTTGTCCCGAATGTGAATCGAACCCAGGACTCTTGTAGCGTCATTAACCACTGGTTCACCGAGCCAGTACGAATATTACTGAGATTAGCCAACCATAACTGACTATGGCGAGAAACAATATGATCCATGACATCATAATATTGAAATTGCTTTGTAATCCTCAACATACATAGATTATCTGTATGTGTATGTATTTAGACACCGTAAAGATGTATGTATGCGATTAAAAATGTTACACATAGCATTCCCGTGACTGCGTCCGTGAAGTTTATCGTGTACAATATAACTCCTTTTTAACGCAATCGAGTAATATATATCTAAACTAGCTGTGCCCGCAACTCCGTTCGCGTTGGATCTAGAATTTAAATAGCCTATCCTGTGTCCCAGATGTCTATGTGTTTTATACCAAATTTCATCAAATTCGGATAATTGGTTTAAGAGTTATGGAGGAACATACATACATACACACATACAGAAAAAACATCAAAAAATCGTGAAATTAGTATCAGTATCATATATTGAGCCTATAAACACAATATCTATGAAAACCAACTAACTTACTCCATGACCGACCCTTACAGATTTATAATTAGTATAGATATTTAAGAGGAGAAGCTGACTGACTGACATATCATTAACGCACAGTCTAAACGGTTAATCGTAGGCACTTGGAATTTGGAAGAGACCTAGCTTAAGTACCGTAGAGGTGTACTAAGAAAGGAATTCCCGAAAATCCAACGAGAACGGGAATTAGCGGGAAAATCTTAAGTTAGACGCTTGAAATTTGGCATATCTGCATACACCTCAGTAAATTTAAAGCTTAGTAGCAACTGGATATTGCAAAGTTCTTCGAGAACGGGAGCTAGCGGAAGAAAAACTTTGTATGAAAAAAACCGTGTCAATAACTATTCCAAGTGGACAAAGTCGTGGGCACAGTTGGTAATAAATTGAATATTACATAACATCTCATACATTGATCTGATCCCGTGGTAAGTAGCTTAAGCACTGGTGCTACGGATATCAGAATCAACTGTGGATACACAAATATCCTTAAATATATTTTTAAAAACACCTAGACAAGGAACATACGCCGGTGTTCGTCACACAAATATTTTTACTGGTTGGGAATAGAACCTACGACTCTTGGAACCGTAAGTAGTGAACCTGGTTCACTTACCACTGTTCCACCAAGTCAGACAGGTAAGTAAGTAGGCTTTGTCGTTTTAAAGGTTCTAGACTAATTGTATCTCACATTTCATTCAAATTCATTCAGTAGATTTGGCGTGAAAGCGCAATGGACACACAGTGTTATTTTGACATTAGCTATACCTTTCTATTCTAATTATTTTTACCTAGATAGTTTTAAATTATTCTTTGAAACATTAGTACCGATTTTTTTTGTGACATTTCCACCCACGGTCATCTGACCCCAAACTAAGCAGAGCTTGTACTATGGGCGTCAGAGACTGATATACATACATATATATTTTTAAATACATACTTAAATACATAATCACACCCAGACACGGAACAAACACCGATGTTCATCACACAAATATTTGTCCCGAGTGGGAATCGAACCCACGACTCTCGGAACCGCCAGCCAGGGTCACTAACCACTGTTCCACCGAGCCAGTCAAAATATAGGTGTCAGAGACTGATATACATACATATATATTTATAAAAACATATTCACACCCGGCCATGGAACAAACATCGATGTCTACGACATGAATATTTATCCCGAGTGGGAATCGAACCCACGACTCTTGGAACCGCCAGAAATGGTCACTAACCACTGCTCCACCGAGCCAGTAAAAATTTAATGTAACAGTATTACTTATCAATTCATAGTTTAAAACAAAGTCGCCTTTTCTGTCCCTATATCCCTATGTGCGCTTAAATCTTTAAAACTACGCAACGGATTTTGATGCGGTTTTTCCTATAGATAGGGTGATTTAAGCGAAAGGTTTTTATGTAAAATTTAACCCGAAGCGAAGCGAGGGCGGGTCACTAGTCTCAATAAAACACGGTTGTCGACAAGTTTGTATGACCGTGTATGGATGTATTCGACACGCCATTGTTAATATATTAAACGGAAGTATGGTTCAAATAATGTTTTCCCAAATTGTGTGAAAATAAAATACACTTAAATTGAACGTGTTACTGTGACGATGTATTAATCATCATCATCATCAGCCCATATACGTCCTCACTGCTAGGGCACGGGCTGAACCTAAACTAGGGCGATAAGGCCTTAGTCGACCACGCTGGCCAAGTGCGGGTTGGTCGACTACACAACCTTAGAATTTCTTCCTAGGTGTGCAGGTTTTCTCACGATGTTTTCCATCATCAACTTTAAAGCGTTGAATAATCATTATCTTATTTATAAAATTCTCGTGTCACAGTTTTCGTTCCCGTACTCTTCCCAAACGGCTTGACCGATACTCATGAAATTTTGTGAGTATATTGTGTAGGTCTGAGAATCGGCCAACATTTATTTTTGTCGCGTGAAGCGTAAGATTATGAAATATTATGTTGTTAAGTTACTTTGTCTTTGGAGGAATGAATATACACCGTGAAATTTGAGTGGTTGTTTTCCCGTGGCAGAACGATTTGCCTTTAGTAATACTATCGAATATGCAAATTATTCCGTGATAAAAAAAAATTTTTAAGCTATTGCATAGCTTTTATCGCGGGCTTTGAGCGCGGCGACCGAACCAAGAAATTCCGTAACGAATAAAACCTCACAATCGTCTAACGTCGTTTCAGTTCGGTAGACTTCGGCACGGTGTTTGTGTGCGTGCGGTTAGACGTATTGTACGACTCTACGAAACTCGCACGAATCGAGACGAGCTGCTCCGAAATCGGACGATGCTATGCAATAGCTATACCGCGGCAGTCCCCGAGTCTTTTGTATAATATTTTCTTTTATTTACATTTAGCCCTTATATTGCAGTACTTGAAAATGATAACCAAATAATTAAATACCTGTTTTGAACATTACATCTAAACCTAAACTTAGTTCGCTATAAAAAATCGATTTTTACTTTTAAACACTAAATTATTGATCTAAATAATACCTGAAATGCTATTGGTAGATCGTCAACTGTCACTGGTCCCTCCTTTTCCGCCATTTTGTATCATGTCACTTAGATCAGTTTATTTCGAAATATTTACTTCACTGCTCGTGGTAGCATTATAATCTGTAAATAAAGAAAAGTACTGTTATAAATATGCTTCGTATTGCTTAAATTATAAGAGCTAATGATTTAATATCATTATCATCAGCCCATATACGTGCCCACTTCTGGGGCACGGGTCTACCCTAAACTAGGGCGATAAGGCTTTAGTCAACCACACTAGCCAAGTGCGGGTTGATCGACTACACGACCTTAGTATTTCTTCGTAGGTGTGCAGGTTTTCTCATGATGATTTCCTTCACCGCTAAAGCGTCGATAATAAATGTAGTACATACGAATATCAAATTCGAAAACACAGTCTTACGTGGCAGGGTTTGAACTGGCGACCTCTTCAAGGCAAGCAAAGACCTTAACCACTCTACCATGGATGTTTTTTTTTTCTTTTTCAATCGGTTTAGTAGTTTGGCGTGAATGTGCATTCAGACAGACTCTACTGTTATGTTATTTAAAATACATAGGATATTATTAGATTGGACTGCCTCGTTGGTCAATTGGTAGAAAGTACTGCGTTAGGACCGAGATATCCTCAGTTTGAGTCCGGAATATGGCAAAATTTTTGCGAGTTTTTCTGTTAAGAAATAACTCAGCCCGGAGTTGAGAAGCTCGCGGATGCACGCCCGTGCCTCGAAAAGCAAGTTAAGCCTGTGGTATTGCGCCTGATCTCTCTTCGGTCATGTCGGATGGCCTTCTCACTGAACTATGAGGGTAAAGGAACAGAACTTGTGTTTGCGCGTACATTTGTGCAGTATAAAAAGCCTTGTGCAGTTGGCTGATCTCCATTGAGATTGGCCGTCGACAACATCGGTTGGACGCCTTATTATCAGACTAGCTGTGCCAGCGACTTCGTTCGCGTTTCCCCCGTTTTTTGCACATTTTCCATTGTATCTTTGCTCCTATTGGTCGCAGCGTGATGTTATGGTGTATGATGGTCTATACAACGCAAAAAGATTTTTTCAAATCGAACCAGTAGTTCCTGAGATTAGCGCGTTCAAACAAACAAACAAACAAACAAACTCTTCAGTTTTATAATATTAGTATAGATTGAAATATTCAAAAAGTCAAATGAAATGCGTATAATAATGGTTCAGAAACCGACACGCTCAAATTCTTCACTTGCGAGCTATTTCGACAATCGTCCACATTTCCCATCAAAATCGTTTCAATTCGCACGGTCGCCTAAACACACCGAATGTTACATTGTTTCGCCCTTATCATTGCTATCAGCAGATCGGCCATTAAAACCTAGTTGGGAAACATTGTAATTGTAGATTTCGGTGAATTAATTGGGAACAAATTAGATGTTCTTAATGTTGTGTTAGAATTAGCAATTAGGAATTTTAAAATGGTTGTTGTAAGTATTGGGTAAAGTGTTGTATATGTTTGTAGTTACAAAACTCTTCATGATCGAGTCAGACTCTTTAATAAAATCTGTAGACATTTCTTTACATGGATATCGACAACATCGGGCAGTAAGTAGTTATGTATTTTTTACTCCTAATATCGCGTGTAGACTCATAAAGACTAATATTTAGTAAAATGGAACGCGAAAGTTTAAAATCAGTTGACACTTCTACTTAGCATTTTACTTAAGATTTTTTTGACGTTTAAGTTCGCTCGCGACCATGATTGGTGTAACCCGTCGAAACCACGGGCAGTATGTAGCTATGTATTTGCTACTCCTAATATCGCGTAACTGCCTCGTTGGTCTATTGGTAGCAAGTGCTGCGTTAGGACCGAGAGGTCCCCGGTTCGAGTCCGGGGTCGGGCAAAATTTGTGTGAGTTTTTCTGTAATGAAATTACTCAGCCCAGAGTTAGGAAGTTGGCGGTTGAACGCCCGTGCTTCGGAAAGCACGTTAAGCCGGTGGTCCTGCGCCCGATCTCTCATCGGTCATGTCGGATTGCCGTCTCACCGAATTATGAGAGTAAGGGAATAGAGAGTGCACTTGTGTTTGCGCGTACACTTGTGCACTATAATATGTCCTGCGCATTTGGCTGATCTCAATTGAGATCGGCCGCCATGGCTGAAATCGGTCGGACTTTTTTATCGCGTGTAGACCCATAAAGACTTAATATTTAGCATGTTACTGTTCTAAAGCACCACTGTATTGTATGCAGGTGGCTGCTACGGTTGGCTGGTGGTGATCACTGGGGTGTGAACCCACACCCTTGTTTGAAATGTCGACCTAGACGATGGGGGCTGTAAATTGTTACATTTTGCAAAGTTCATGTCTTTCCCACACCCTAATTGTACCTTCATTTATTTATTTATTTAATCATCAACATAAAATACAGTGATATTTGATATTTGCGTTCTATTGCATTATAAAAACTATCCCTGACTACTATAAAAAGCGACGATAGCCGAGTAGTTAAAGTCGTTGCTTACCATGCAAGAGTTCGCAAGTTCAAACACCGTACCAATGTGTTTTTGAAATTTGAAATTCATATGTAGCATCATTGGACACTTTAACGATGAAGGAAAACATCGTGAGGAAACCTGCACACCTACGAAGAAATTCTAAGGTTGTGTAGTCGACCAACCCGCACTTGGCCAGCGTGGTCGACTAAGGCCTTATCGCCCTAGTTTAGGGTAGGCCCGTGCCCCAGCAGTGGGGACGTATATGGGCTGATGATGATGATGATGATGATGACTACTAACCTGATCTTTCATCGGTCATGTCGGATTGCCGTCTCACCGAACTATGAGAGTAAGGGAACAGAGAGTGCACTTGTGTTCGCACGCACACTTGTGCACTATAATATATCCTGCGCACTTGGCTGATCTCAATTGAGACCGGCCGCCATGGCTGAAATAGGTCGGACGCCTTATTTTTTTTTATAAAATCTATATAAGTAGGTCTATAGAGTAGCATATACCGTTTTCGTTTGCCATTGCGGGTGTTTTGGGCAGTAAGTAGCTATTTATTTGCTTAACTATTTATATCGTATAGATACATAAATAGACCAAAACTTGAAACAAACACCACATAAATATCCAGTGTCCAAGATAGGAACTGAACCCAAGATTCCTAGCGTAAAGGTTTTATCCAATGCTCAATTGGCCACTACAATGTAAATGTCTATAAATATAGCACTCACAAACGTAGGGGTGAGAGCCATCCGCTCCCCCGCAAGTGCGGTGATAATGACGAGGCTACTCCAAGCCATCGTCGTAGGGTGAAACCATCCACTCGCCCGCAAGTCCGGTGATGAGGACAAGGCTACTCAAGCCATCATCGTAGGGGTGAGAGCCATCCACGCGCCCGCAAGTCCGGTGATGATGACGAGGCTACTCCAAGCCATTATCGTAGGGGTGAGAGCCATCCGCTCCCCCGCAATTCCGGAGATGGTGACGAGGCTACTCCAAGCCATCATCGTAAGTCAGAAAAAAAAAGCACTCACAAATCGTCACGTTGTTTATTTTATTAATTTATGGCACATCTACAGAGTAGGTACAATAGACTTGAACACTTATACTGTTAAGTGGTGGTATGACAATAAAATTGCATTCCTTTAAGTATTGCGCACAAAATTCGCTGTAACTTTGTATATGAACATTTATGTAGCCATAAAGTAAATCGTACATCATCATCATCAGCCCATATACGTCCCCACTGCTGGGGCACGGGCCTACCCTAAACTAGGGCAATAAGGCCTTAGTCAACCACGCTGGCCAAGTGCGGGTTGGTCGACTACACAACCTAAGAATTTCTTCGTAGGTGTGCAGGTTTCCTCTGCAGGCTTCTTCTTAGGTGTGCAGGGTTTGAACTGGCGACCTCTCGCATGGCAAGCAACGACCTTTACCACTCGGCCATCGACGCTTTTTAAGTAAATAGTTAACTGACATCATTAGAATATTTTTTCCAGTTTTATTGAAAGAAGTTTTTATTAAATCTATGCTAACACAATTCATCTGGACACGCGGTAGCGTGTAATAAAGTCGAGTTCAAGAAACAGAACTGGTGAGATGCACCGTATGCAATATAACACTAAACATTAGGAAACTTTTGACCCCTCATAAATGAAAATATATTTCGCATAAACTTATCAAATGGGCCAAGACACACCTTATATAGGCTAAAAATACATTATCTTAGGTTATAAGATGATAATATGTTATACTGTTACTTATAAATAAATAATTCCAGGACTGACTTGACACTTTTTTGTCGTTGAAGTCAACATCCAAGGCATTTATCATACAGATATCACTTATTTATTATTCACAGTAATCGAAATAAAAGATTTAGCATAGAGTTTTTTTCAACTAATTTCCAAAAATCTATATCAGTATTTTTTTAAGAACGGAAATTATGCAAAAAACGATAATAAAAACACTGTGTACCATCTTTTATTGGATATACATAACATAACATTATAAGTATGTTAACAACCACACTTACATAGACAGACAGGCACTAATATAATAATAGATACTGTATGAACAAGTGTCTTTAACAATTACAACCACATAACGATATAATTTCATCTTGACGAGTGTAGCACAATGTAATTACAGTTTTTGTTACAAAAACTATGTTACATACATATGTACGTATTCGTAGTATGGGATTAGATTTTACTTTCAGCGAAGTGATGATGCTCATTATACTGAACATGTCGTAGTATAAATGATAATTATTAATTACTAGTGGTCCTGGCGAATTTCATACCGCCAATACTGATTCTTTTTCTATATTTTCTCATTGAAACCTTCCCTGGACTACGACGAACGTTTTAAAACCAAAATCACCTAAATCGGCCCGGGCGTTCTCGAGTTTTAGTCAGACTAACGAACAGCAATTCATTTTTATTTATAAGAAGAAGAAGAAGAAGATTGTTGAAAAGGAAATCTGTTTACCTACTTTGTTTTGGACTGCTATTAATGTTTAGAATACCTAACTAAAATGTTAACTGTAACCATGTCGTGCATAGGTACATATCTGTAATAGATGTAAGCACTAGAATATTTATAATGCATGTTTAATTTAAGTGTTTTCATTGTGATGTGCCTTAAATAAATACATAAATAAGGTAAATGAATAGCTAAAGAGTTTGCTAAAGATGCCAAATGATATGTATTCAGTCATTTCTGTGATGACCTCACCGCACCTGATGGTAAGCGGTAGTGAGATCCACATATGAGGTCGACAGGCATAATGGACCGTATTGAGCCTGTCGTACTCACCTGAAGGCCTGCTTGAAAGCCGTCTCACGCCCCGCCTGAAGAGCCCAAAATAATATTCTAGAACTTGGACGAAGTTTATTTTATTTTATTTGGCGTACTGGATAGCATTCCTGTCTCTTTCGTCGGGATTCGTGGGTTCGATTCCCACTCGAGACAAATAATTGACATTAATTTGTTCATTGGACAGTCAGAGAAATAAATCTAAATATATTTAACTCAAAGGTGACTTACTGACTGACATAGTGATCTATCAACGCATAGCCCAAACCACTGCACGGATCGGGCTGAAATTTGGCATGCAGGTAGCGCTGTAAAGAGCTCAAAACGTCGAGTCTCTAAATAATATGTTTAGAATAACATACACGCGAGTTTAATCCGTAAAATTCGTTGTAATTCAAATATTTTCTTTATATATTTAATTGTTGATTCTGATTTCTCTTACACATGCTACTCTATGTAATGAAGTGTGTTATTTTAATGTGTATAAATTTCAATATTAATCATCGGTGAAATATTATGATTAGGAGAAAACTTATTATTCATAATTAATAGTTGGAGCCATAAAATACTAGTACATATATCTCTCTTTAAAAGCGGAATAATTTCTCAAATGATATGGGCTAATTAATAATTATCTATACTAATCTATACTAATATTATAAAGCTGAAGAGTTAGTTTGTTTGTTAGTTAGTTTGTTTGTTTGTTTGTTTGTTTGAATGCGCTAATCTCAGGAACTACTGGTTCGATTTGAAAAAATCTTTTTGCGTTGTATAGACCATTTATCGAGGAAGGCTTTAGGCTATATAACATCACGCTGCGACCAATAGGAGCAAAGATACAATGGAAAATGTGTAAAAAACGGAGGAAACGCGAACGAAGTCGCTGGCACAGCTAGTAATATTATAAAGCTAAAGAGTTTGTTTGTTTGTTTGTTTGTTTGTTTGTTTGTTTGAACGCGCTACTCTCAGGAACCGCTGGTCCGATTCAAAAAATTCTTTCACTGTTGGATAGTCCATTTATCGAGGAAGGTTATAGGCTATATTACATTTTCAACAAAAGTAGCGATCCGTACGAAAAAAGATGTAAAAAAAATCAAATTTCAAACAATTTTTTACAATTTGTTTTGACAGGACGAAGTCTGTTGGGTCAGCTATTGTTCATAAAATTACACATAGATGGCATCGTGCTTTGTACAGCATGCCATAAATGCTGTCAAGTTTGACATAACATGAGCACCTACGTGAAAAGTTATTGGTAGTTCAAAAGATGGCACTGTGCTCTACGTATTACTTCGATATTATATTGTGGAAAAGTTTGTATGTAGGTATACCATACGTCAAATATGTGAAGTTTGTCTTTAGGAATTGATAAATTTGGAGTGCCATTAAATTACGTAAATTACTAGAAGGGTTCTGAATCGACAACATGTATCGAAAATATTCTAATTGTCACCTTTTTTCTATTTTATTTTAACAAAATAGTGTCATCTAATTGACATATTTTTAAGCTGTCAAATTAACGAGAACATTCAAATTTCCATAATTGCCGAATTGAAGAAGGTTGGTTGTCAAAAAAATACATTGATATTAATACTCAAGGGTTTGGTATCAGAAAAAAGGATAAGATGATCACAATGCGATTAATACATTGTATGCACCAATCGGGTATTAAATATTCAATCAAATTGAACAAATTCAATATTGAGTTCAAAAAATATTATGAAAATCAATATAAAAGTATAGCATTTTTAATTTGGTAAAGCATAAAATTCGAAAAGAGAAAATGAGGGGTTTGCCAGGGATTAAGAAAGAACATGATTCAAGCACACAGTAAAAGCATCGAATAATCGTACATAGGTATGAATTTAAAATTTGAAAAACACAGTGGTACGTGGCAGGGTTTGAAGTGGCGACCTCTTGCATAGCAAGCAAATACCTAAACCACTCGGCCATGGACGCGTTTTGCTCTCTAACTATAAGCTGCTACCTGGCTTTGGAATAGGACGTCCTTTATTTCACATTGATCTATGAACAATTAGGATTTCTTGTAGTTTATCTATTCAATATGAGGAAGCTGTTCACTATAAACATAGATTTTAGGATTTCGTACGTCGAAAAGAATAACCGAACCCCTTATATAGGATCCGTTTATCATCGTCAATTTTTGTCAAGGAGAAAATATCAAACTGAAAGTTACATCAAATACTCAGGTCTACTGTCCCTTCGCCTGAGCCAACACAATCAAAGAAACATTCATTTATGCTGCCAATTTTTGACACTCGCAAAGGGAACTACTATCTGCGAAGTACTCAGATTCTCAAAATTTAGAATAAAGCAACGTCAAGTACAGAGAATTGCGTAAACTTTAAAAATAAATTGCGTTGTGCGAGTCCGTCTTGCACTTGGACTTTTTTTTTTCTTTTCTTGGGTTCTATTCCCACTCAGCACAAATATTTCTACGATGAATATCGATGTTTGTTCTGTGTCTGTTTGTGCATTAAAATTTTTTAAATGTATACCACTGTTCTGATAAAAACAAGTGCTAAAGCTTCTTACCACAGGATCAGATCAATTAATGTGATGTTGTGTAATATACTTATTTATTACTACACGATAAACAACAGATGATGATGATGATAAAAACCAAAATAATTTTGTTTTAAATGTTTCTTCCGGTTGAAGACTAACTTCTTAAGTGGCAGAAAAGATTTTGTTGACTACGACTACTTTTAAGTTTAAAAAAAATCAAAATCCTGTAGTTCACGCGAACGAAGTCGCGGGCACAGCTAGTTTATTTATAATTGATTCATATCCAGCCAATAATAGCCATGCTTTATTTGTTGTATCGATGCTATTTTGCCTTGGTAGTTCAGTTTATTGATTTATTTATTCAGTTGGTTTAGACGGGATATCTAAAGACCGGGTGGTTCAAGTCCCCGTCCAGGCGGGTTGATGAATGTGATTTTTTACAAAAAAAAAAGACGTGTGGTACTCGGGGAGTGCCGCGGTATAGCTATTGCATCGCATCGTCCGATTTCGGAGCAGCTCGTCTCGATTCGTGCGAGTTTCGTAGAGTCGTACAATACGTCTAACCACACGCACACAAACACCGTGCCGAAGTCTACCGAACTGAAACGACGTTAGACGATTGTGAGGTTTTATTCGTTACGGAATTTCTTGGTTCGGTCGCCGCGCTCAAAGCCCGCGATAAAAGCTATGCAATAGCTTAAAAAAATTGCCACAGTGCTCAAGATTTTAGATTGTTGCGTTCCATTACACTAAATATTAGTCTTTATACACGCTATTATGGCGCGATTAAGCTGCTTGCGGCCATGATTGGTGTAACCCAGTCGAAACGTCGGGCAGTAAGTAGCTATGTATTTGCTACTCCTTACATCGCGTGTAGACCCATAAATACTAATATTTAGCCATAGTGCTGTTCAAACACTTGCAGTATTCGATCTTTCTTCTTTAGCCGAGTTGAAATAAATAAATAAATATAAATAAATATTACACAACGTCACATACATTGATCTGATCCCGTGGTAAGTAGCTTCAGCACTTGTGTTACGGAAATCAGGATCAACAGTGGATACACAAATAAACTTAAATAAATATATTTAATAATACACCCAGACACGGAACAAATACCGATGTTCGTCACACAAATATTTGTCCCGAGTGGGAATCGAACCCACGACTCTTGGAACCGTTGGTTTTGAACCTGAGTCACTAACCACTGTTCCACCGAGCCAGTCAACCACACAGAAAAAATTTCACAAATCATCGTTCTTTGTATTAGTTTTTGTTTGTGCACGATATCTCGCCGATAAGATCACGATTAGGTAGCTCACGAAACGTAATCACGAATGAAAAGAATCTTCGGAGACATTTTCTTTTTATTATTACGCGTACGCACGATGTTATTTCACTTGTGGACCTATGAAAACACGATCGCAAAATCATAGAAAGGTATGTAATCTTTTTTTCATAATAATCGTTCAGGATGACCCCATTTGACGGTAAGCAGCCGTGAGGTTCACAAATGAGGTCGACAGGCAGATATTATACGAGATAACTTTTTTACCCAGCTGACATACAATTATGGCTTGGAGCTCTAGCCTCGTCATCATCACCGGATTTGCGGAGGAGCGGATGGCTCTCACCCCTACCATGATGGCTTGGAGTAGCCTCGTCATCATCACCGGACTTGCGGGGGAGCGGATGGCCCTCACCCCTACGATGATGGCTTGAGTAGCCTCGTCATCATCACCGGACTTGCGGGGGAGCGGATGGCTCTCACCCCTACGATGATGGCTTGGAGTAGCCTCGTCATCATCACCGGACTTGCGGAGGAGCGGATGGCTCTCACCCCTAAAATTATGCTTGGAGTAGCCTCGTCATCATCACCGGACTTGCGGGGGAGCGGATGGCTCTCACCCCTAATATGACGGCTTAGAGTACGTAGCCTCGTCATCATCACCGGTCTTGCGGGGGAGCGGATGGCTCTCACCCCTAAACCGGAACATGTTATTGATGTATTAAAATGAGTCACAACGGAATGGACTCCTTATTTTTTGTGCGTAACGTATATTTTAACCGTCCAAACATCTGTGGCAAATAGCCCTCAATGTGCAGGTATAAAGCAGGTGTTTTCAAACGAAAAGATTAATGCGTAGATTGTAGTCTTGAATATTCTTAAATTTTGACAAACAACATTGTTACGTTTAATGCATGTTTTGTTGGTCTGTGAAATATATATAAAATAATTAATTAAACAAATAAAATAATTTCATTATTCATTCATTATTCGCATTTGTTTGTTTTTCTATCACGAAATAAAAAGTTGAAAGTTTCTTCTGTGGCCTTTCTTTATTCATCTTCTTGGCACGAGTCCTTTTGGCAGAAATATAATTTTTGATTACATATTTTCACTGATTTTTCTGAAATTATTTATGTTTATGGGTACCCTATTCTGATATCCTACATGTGACTATATCTCTATCGATTTCAATGAAATTTAGTAGAAACACAGTTAATATACAGCCTAAGGCACAAATAGGACAAAGGCATGTTTTTACCCCAATTGGCTTTATTGCCATGAAATGATATAAATTGTTAATTATTTGTTTCTTTATAGACATAACAAGTGACCCATCCTTGCTCTTGTAACCCCACTTATTATACCACTATCTATCTTTTAAAAAAATCGCATCAAATTCCGTTGCGCAGATTTAAAGATTTACATATATAGGGATATAGGACAGATAATACTACTTTGTTATATATGTACTATGTAGTGATTGCATTACCTAACCTAACCAAATCATATACACTACCAGCTACCGAAACTGTATTAAGATAACATTATCATCGTTTATCTCAAAATGAGTGATAACATGAGCAAATTCTATTAGACAAGGTTAATTAGTCGCAAATTTACTGACTTACATCATTGGGAAAATCTTTAATACCTATTTTTATTTGAAAAATCCTTACTAATATTATAAATGCGAAAGTAACTCTGTCTGTCTGTCTGTCTGTCTGTGTGTTACGCTTTCACGCATAAATTACTGGACCGATTTAAATGAAATTTGGTACAGATATAGTCCAGAGCCTAGGAAAGGTTAAAGGCTACTTTTTAACCGACAGCGTTATTAAGGAAGTAATGTTTTACCCGTTTCGGACGCACGGACGAAGTCGCGGGCGGAAAGCTAGTAAGAAATAGTTGGTAAATACAAGTATATGTTAGAACTAGAGTTTTTATTATGAAGAAAGGTTGAGTTATGTACACGTTTATTTCATAATCGACGTTCGAGGGGACTTCACTCTACCTGATGGTAAGCAGCCGTGAGGCCGCCTCATATGTGGATATGAGGTCGACATGCAACAATAGACCCTATTGAACCTGTCACCTTCACTATGAAGGCCTGCAGAGTTAGCGTTTCACGCCCCGCCTGAAGAGCGATTTATAAACATTGAAACTCAGCGTCTTACGACTGAAATTCTTAAATAAATGACTATGTTTTTAATCTATTGCATAGCTTTTATCGCGGGCTTTGAGCGCGGCGACCGAACCAAGAAATTCCGTAACGAAAAAAACCTCACAATCGTCTAACGTCGTTTCAGTTCGGTAGACTTCGGCACGGTGTTTGTGTGCGTGCGGTTAGACGTATTGTACGACTCTACGAAACTCGCACGAATCGAGACGAGCTGCTCCGAAATCGGACGATGCTATGCAATAGCTATACCGCGGCAGTCCCCGAGTGCCACACGTTTTTTTTTGACAGTTTAAGCTTGTATGGGAGTTTTGATTTTGGAATCTAGATTCTGAATTTTTAGTATTTGACTGTTAAAGTGTCAAATTTAACTGTCTTTACAGTTTTCGGCTCAATCAAAGTTCAGAACTAGCTAAATAAATAAAAAATCATTGCGATTCATCGTCACCGCCTGTTATCAACACGGCTACAACTTATGATATTTTATTATCAGATAACTGCGCGATAACGTTATTGTTTTACTTTGAAAGGATGGTTCAGTAATTTATCAAGAGTCGACCGTGAATTTCTGCTTAGATAAACAACGATATCACGTGATTTCACGTATATTATCCACAAAATAAGGCAACTGATTTCAGCCCGATCTCAATTGAGATCAGCCAAGTGCGCAGGACATATTATTAGAGTGTCGAGTGTGCGCGCAAACACACGTAAAAATGAAATAAAAATAAAATATATGTCCCCACTGCTGGGGCACGGGCCTACCCTAAACTAGGGCCATAGTCAACAACCCTGGCCAAGTGCGTGTTGCTTGACTACACAACCTAAGAATTTATTTGGTTTGCAGGTTTCTTCACGTTGATTTCCTGCACCGTTAAAACGTCAAATAATCGATGAATTTGAAATTTGAAAAACACAGTGGTACGTGGCGGGGTTTGAACTGGCGACTTCTCGCGTGGCAAACAACGACCTTAACCACTCGGCCATCGACGCTTTTCGATGCATGATTGACACTCTAGAAACTCACAGCTCCAACGACCAAAGGATGCAATGTGCATATAACTACTACTTACTGACCAAATTAGTGATAATACAATGTACCTAACTCCACGGAAGTGTCCCCACTAAAAACAGTGTCGGAATCTTTCTGTTCTCTTCTACAGTAATTTGTGAATTTGAGAATCTGTGAAAATCGTAATACCTACATAGGAACAGCGTTACAATTTTAGATAGAGTAGGTATATGGTAGGTATATACATACATACATCCTTTACATCTTTAAAATAAGATTTATAGTGTAGAATTTACATATTTCTGGCTTTGAAAACCCCTAATAATTGACACAAGGTTGTGTAGGTAGTAGTTTGCTAGGTAGCTGTTATATACCAGAATTACGATACATGTATTATTATAGCTAATTAATTTGAATAGGTACACACATTCTCGTATATTACTTACTGCCTAGGTTACGTCATTGTATGCATTACATTAAACCATTTTACTTTTCGCGCTACAAAGTACTTGTATTTACATGCAACTTTTATCAATTTAAAGACACGTCATTCGTTTTGCATGAAAATACCTAATTATCCTTTGTCATTTAGATAATACGAGTATACACATAACTATTACTTATTAAAAGTCTAACTCACCCAAAGAAATCGAGAGTGAAAATCCACAGAGTATAAACACAAACTTTTTAAACCGCACGCTAAGACCGTTGCACAGATTTTTTAATGAAAAAAAAAGTTTTAAAATCAAAATGGCGGACGCGACCGGCGCGGGCGAGCGCGCGTGTTGGAATACGAAATTGAGTTTTCAAAATTAGACCGTAAAAGTGGCCAGTTTACTAAGACCTTTTCAGCTTTATACTTTCCCCCCTTCTGCCTGTTCTATTCTATAGATATCACGGGGTGGGGGAGGTCTTGACTAAATGGACAGGTGAGAATCCTTACAACTGTTGATTTGCGGTTAATATAGAGCAATTTAGACTTTATTGTATGGACATTAAAGGTTGTTTTGGTGTATTTTGAAAGTTGTAGATTAGTCATACGTTACGTGGAGAGTGATAAGAACTACAGCGTGTTTGCAAAACGGAAGTTTTGCTTTTTAATATTGTAGAGGAAGATCCCAGAGCTGCCAGACATCACTTATTTTCTAATGGACAAAATATATACGATTGAGTAGTGGTGGGGTGCACTATCATCATATGACTAGTTGCTACCTTGACCAGACGGCCATTTTTCAGATATCAACCAATCAAGGTACATAGAAACACTGCTCACCTCACTTAAATTCTGATGGCTGATTTTAACATATATTTCACACAATATCATTAAAAATCAGGTTTCATTACTCCCAGACACATGCGGTCGGCGGTTTTACCTTACAGACGCTTTAAAGCTATGAAAACATTTATTAAGGTTACTTATTTTCTGATGCTTGATTTTTATATATGTTATTCAAACAACTATTTTAAAACGTTTTGCAAACGGAGAGACCGATCCAAGGGGCCAAACATTCACCAGACCCAACTGTTTTAGAAGTTTTTTTTTTATTGATTTTAGTTAAGTTTTTCTAATAAAATAGTTTGTAAGGTACAATTCTATAATTATTGCGGTCAGATGAGCACTTTTCAGTTGTTTGAATAACAATTATAAAAATCAAGCATCAGAAAATAAGTAACCTTAATAAATTTTTTCATAGCATGTGTCTGGGAGTAATGAATCCTGATTTTTAATGATATCGTGTGAAATATATGTTAAAATCAGCCATCAGAATTTAAGTGAGATGAGCAGTGTTTCTATGTACCTTGATTGGTTGATATCTGAAAAATGGCCGTCTGGTCAAGGTAGCAACTAGTCATATGATGATAGTACACCCCACCACTACTCAATCGTATATATTTTGTCCATTAGAAAATAAGTGATGTCTGGCAGCTCTGGGATCTTGGACCATTGCTTTTTTAACGGTTTTAGTTTTCATCATCGTAACGTTCCTAGATAATTTGATTAAAGATAAGATCAATAGGTAGTCGACATAACTATATTATAAACCTATCATTAATCAATTAAAAATACTTCCTACGTTGATTATATTCCAAAACTTGTTTTAGAAGGAGCTAAGTACAGACAAGTTTCTAATATAATTAACAGATAGACACATGTTAGTTAATAATTGAAAACTTTTTATTATCGCGGGCTTTGAGCGCGGCGACCGAACCAAGAAATTCCGTAACGAAAAAAACCCCTCACAATCGTCTAACGTCGTTTCAGTTCGGTAGACTTCGGCACGGTGTTTGTGTGCGTGCAGCTAGACGTATTGTACGACTCTACAAAATTCGCACGAATCGAGACGAGCTGCTCCGAAATCGGACGATGCTATGCAATAGCTATACCGCGGCAATCCCCGAGTGCCACACGACTTTTTTTTTTGTAAAAATTCAATAGAATTTTATGGCTTTTAAACCTTACCTAATTATACCTTTGGCATCCCCCTGTACATATCTTGTGTGTGTGCGATCGCACCTGTTGCGTACACGGCATATCCCACAGTGTGCGCGGGAGGCGGCGCAGAACCGACACGGAGGATGCTCTACCTATGAGAGAGGAGGTAGAGAGCCACATAGAAAGAGAGAGAGAGAGAGAGACCATTTAGAACCACTTTTGAACCCCTCATAAATCAAAAACTATTTCACATAAACGTATCAAATTTGGCTCATATATTGTGACTTGCGAGATAAATATGTGTTCTAAATTTCATAAGCTTATCTCAATTTCATAAGCATATTAATGTCCAAAAATCCTCATTTTTATCATTGAATGACTGACATTGATCTGTTAGAACTTGCGACGGCTATATTCATATATAAAAACTAGCCAAGGCAGACCTTCATAGGCTACCACCATACATTATCTTATGTTATGAGAAGATATGATAGGTATGTTATAGTGTTACTTATAAATAAATTTCTGGGTTGACCATTGAACTTGGCACCCATTTAGATCTCACTTCTTTTGTCGTTGAAGTCACCAACCAAGGCAATTATCATAATATTGAACTTGGCTCTCATTTCACATTTATGTTTTTGATTGGATAAATATTTTACAACATCACATACATCGATCTGACCCGTGGTAAGTAGCTTAAGCACTTGTGTTACGGATATCAGAATCGACATGGATACACAAATATCTTTAAATAATATACACCCAGACACGGAACAAACACCAACAGCCATGGTCACTAACCACTATTCCACCGGGTCAGTCTGAAGAGAGATGGTTGTGGTATTGGATACTCTTAATGAAAGCCGACTATTTACAAGAGAAAGAGAGTCAAATACAGATGTAGAGAGTATTAGGTTTAGTATTTTTGACTTTTCGCAAATTTTATACAATCTCTTTAGTCTCTTTTTGAATGACCTACCATGAATTTGGCTTCGATTAATAAAAAATAAAATATACACAAGAACATCAAAATCATTATTGCACTGTGGCTCTGTGAGCCGTAGTCGGTAAAAAAAACAAAAAAGATATGATAGAATCCGTCATTTGCTGTATGACACTAAAATTAGTCTTTATTTGTCCACGATTGGTCGCGAGCGAACACGATTGGTGTAACCCAGTCGAAACGTCGGGCAGTAAGTAGCTATGTAATTTGCTACTCCTAATATCGCGTGTAGACCCATAAAGACTAATTTTAGTGTAATGGAACGCGAAAGTCTAAATCTTACATTTGCTGTATAATTTAGACACAAATCTCAAATTATTATTTAAGAGCTGTGGATTTTGAATAAACAAAAAATTAATAAAAATTAGTTAACGATCTTACGTAGAGCCTCTTTCTCTACGTCCATCTAGACTGCACGGTTGGCGAGTTAACACATCGCTCGCAGTCACGGGTCATATGGTCCCACAGTCGATGCCCGGTTCAGGCACAGAGTCAAAGTCAAAACATCACACTTAGGGCACGAAAGTGTATGGAACGGTCATGGGTTCGTTTCCTGTGCTAAAAATATTCTTGTTGGTATTCAGAGTAAAAAAGGTCTAACTCGATGGTCGAGTGGTTAAGGTCGTTGCTTGCCATGCGAGAGGTCGCCAGTTCAACCCCGCCACGTACCACTGTGTTTTTCAAATTTGAAATTCAAATGTACGATTTCAACGCTTTAACGGCGAAGAAAAAATCACAAGGTAACCTGCACACCTACGAAGAAATTCTAAGTTTGTGTAGTCGACCTAACCGCGCTTAGCCAGCGTGGTTGACTAAGGCCTTATCGCCATAGTTTAGGGTAGGCCTGTGCCCCAGTAGTATGGACGTATATGGGGTGATGTTGATGATTCAAAGTAAAAAGAATTCTTGATATTATTATAGTTGAATTATTAGTTCAAATTATCACGATATTCGTGCCTACTTGACTAGATAATGATAAAATAACAGTATATTTAAAATACTGAGATATCTATACAGGGTGTAACAGGGGGGTGGATCATCGTTAGTCAATCGATGGGGACTTCAATACCTATCGATATAACCCCATGTATGTTCAGCGATTTTCAATAGTTCCAAAGTTATTGAGATTTTTGTGAAATTTTTATAAGAAGCCGGAATTCAGTATAAAAGTCTTCACTGTAGCTTAACTACTGGACCTGCCTGCATGATTTTTTTTCTAGAAATAGTTCAATAGTGGGTCTTTATAATTACGATACCGATTTGAGTCATAACCCTATCATATTGGAGTAAAAAAATAATTCTTCACAAAAGTTTTACGAATCGAATTGTGTCTACCAACTTTGAAAGCCTCCAGTGAAAAAAAAGTGCCTGTGTTTTTTTTCTAGAACTTATTTTAAAAACTACCTACATTCATGGATAGTATACCCTGAAAATTTTATACCGCTACTACCAGAGCATCATAACGAAAATTGAACGCGAATGGCACAGGTGCCATAAATCAGTGTTTTTATTTTTCATGAAAAACTTTAATTTAAAAAATAAATCGATATGTTTCAGCAAATTTATGCTATGTTAGTAACATTAGTAGCAGTAATTTTACAGAATTGCAAATTAAAGGGGTGAAAATCAAACAAAGAAAATTTACATAATTTTTGTTAATTATTTTTTTTTTACAGTAAGTGTTCATAATGGGCTTCATTATTGGCTATGCATAAACGAGTACGACATCTTTTTACAAAGGTTTTTCGGATGTTGCAAAATGCTACTACTACATTTTGCCTTGTCACAATTTGGGCCCCTGAAGAATTTGACAAAAAAGAAACATTCCACAACCTCCAAAAAGCTTTTTAAGAAGGTCTAAACTATGCATAGCCAATAATAATGCCCATTATGAACACTTACTATAAAAAAAATTATGTAAATTTTCTTTGTTTGATTTTCACCCCTTCAATTTGCAATTCTTAAAAATTACTGCTACTTATGTTACTAACATAGCATAAATTTGCTGAAACATATCGATTTATTTTTTAAATTAAAGTTTTACATGAAAAATAAAAACACTGATTTATGGCACCTGTGCCATTCGCGTTCATTTTTCGTTTTGATGCTCTGGCAGTAGCGGTATGAAATTTTCAGGGTATACTTTCCATGAATGTAGGTAGTTTTTAAAATAAGTTCTAGAAAAAAAACACAGGCACTTTTTTTTCACTGGAGGCTTTGAAAGTTGGTAGACACAATTCGATTCGTGAAACTTTTGTGAAGAATTATTTTTTTACTCCAATATGGTAGGGTTATGACTCAAATCGGTATCGTAATTATAAAGACCCACTATTGAACTACTTCTAGAAAAAAAATCAGACAAGCAGGTCTAGTAGTTAAGCTACAGTGAAGACTTTTATACTGAAATCCGGCTTCTTACAAAAATTTCACAAAAATCTCAATAACTTTGGAACTATTGAAAATCGCTGAACATACATGGGGGTTATATCGATAGGTATTGAAGTCCCCATCGATTGACTTACGATGATCCACCCTCCTGTTACACCCTGTATATAATTTAATTCCTCGTGAAATATTAAACGCAATAATATATTGATGTCAAATGTAAAACTATGTTCTTGTAGGCGCTTTAGAAATATATTATTTCTGCTGTCAGATATTGTTCCGTCTAACGAAGAATATTATAAAGATGGGTAAAAAGCGTCGATGGCCGAGTGGTTAAGGTCGTTGCTTGCCATGCGAGAGGTCGCCAGTTCAAACCCCGCCAGGTACCAATGTGTATTTCAAATTTGAAATTCATATGTACCATCATTCGATGCTTTAACGGTGAAGGAAAACATCGTGAGGAAACCTGCACACCTAAGAAGAAATTCTAAGGTTGTGTAGGCCAGCGTGGTCGACTAAGGCCTTATCGCCCTAGTTTAGGGTAGGCCCGTGCCCCAGCAGTGGGGACGTATATGGGCTGATTATGATTATATGGGTACCACATTTATTAAGTTAATACATTATCATTATCATCACATCCCATATAGGTTCACACTGCTGGGGAACGGGCCTACCCTTAACTAGGGCGATAAGTTCTCTGTCATCCACCCTGGCCAAGTGCGGGTTGGTCGACTACACACCTTAGAATTCCTTCGTAGGTGTGCAGGTTTCCTCACGATGTTTTCCTTAACCGTCAAAGCGTCGAATAATCGTTCGTATGAATTTCAAATTTGAAGTATATAAGTAAGAAACACAGTAGCACGTGGCGGCGTTTGAACTGGCGACCTCTCGCATGGCAAGCAACGACCTTAACCACTCGGCCATTGACGCTTTTTAACGAAAATATTGCTAAAAGAAAATAATCATATAATGAATTACTCAACACCATGGAAAGCCATAGAAATGATGAGCAAATAATAATTAATGTAATCTTCCATCGATTTCCTCAATCAATGAACTAATTAGGATATTCATAGAGAATCAAATTATCGACCATTACAAGGAAGAAAAAACTACACGTGTTTCAGCTGACTACTATAATTTTTTCCACGTGAAAACCTTTCAATCCAGTGCGATAATAAAAAAATAAGGCGTCCGACCGATTTCAGCCATGGCGGCCGATCTCTATTGAAATCAGCCAAGTGCGCAGGACATATTATAGTGCACAAGTGTGCGCGCAAACACAAGTGCACTCTCTATTACCTTACTCAGAGATCGGGCGCAGGACCACCGGCTTAACGTGCATTCCGAGGCACGGGCGTTCAACCGCCATCTTCCTAAGTCCGGGCTGAGTAATTTCATTACAGAAAAAAAATTGTTTTCGGTAATGAAATTTCAAAAAAAATTTTCTCAGGTGGGAGACATTTTGTCGACCGGTTGCTGTTACCACCATACAGTTGTGTAAAACCCGCCAAGTGACTCTGACCTCTCTTGGTCAGGTCGCGTTCCGGGATCAGCACTGTACGAACCGGAGCCAGGGGGGACCATTGTTGCGGCAAGCGCCGGACCAGTGGAGTCTTAGCGGCGGTATTGTGCGGGCGGAGCGGGTCAGCCCGCCGGCCAGGGAGACCCGTAGAAACGGTAGTGCCTTCCGTCCGGCGGACTGGCCAACTCCGACCCGCACAGCTCAATACCAATGCGAGACTCCACGCCTTGTCTCGTTGTTGCCGCAGCAGTGGTCTCCTTTTTCACGGCTTTCAGGGTGAGTGCGACAGGCTCAATATGGTATATTGTGCCTGTCGACCTCATATTTGGATCTCACTACCGCTTACCATCAGGTGGAGTGAGGTCATCTTGTTGGCCTTTTATAAAAAAATAAAAGAAATCTACTGCGATAGATCAGTGGCTGCTCAGGGCCTATTGGTGGCATGCGCTGTAGGTATAGTAAGGATAGAGTTCCCTGGTTCAAGTCCCGACTCAGGAAAAAATTGAGTGAGATTTTTTATTGTCAAAAGGTAGTTGGCAAACTCGTCTGTGCTTTGAAAAGTACGTTAAGCTGTTGATCCTGCTCCTGTTTTCTAATTAGACTTGTGGGATTGCTGTCTCTCCGTAGGTACTATGAGAGTACATAGAGTGTTAGTGATATTCCTAAGCTTTAGAAAGCATGTTAAGCCATCGATCCTACGCCTGATCTGTCATCGGTCATGACGGATTGCTGTCTCATCAAAATATGAGAGTGAGGGAACAGAGAGTGCACTTGTGCACTATAATATATCCGCATATATGCGCACTCGGCTCATCTCCATTTAGATTTACCCTCATGGCCGAAATTGGTTAATCATCATCGTCAGCCCATATACGTCCCCACTGCTAGGGGCACGGGCCTACCCTAAACTAGGGCGATAAGGTCTTAGTCGACCACGCTGGCCTAGTGCGGGTTGGTCGACTACACAACCTTAGAATTTCGTCTTAGATGTGCAGGTCTCCTAACGATGTCTTCCTTCAACGTTAAAGCATCGAATGATGGTACATATGAATTTCAAATTTGAAAAACACATTGGTACCTGGCGGTGTTTGCACTGGCGACCTCTCGCATGGCAAGCAACGACCTTAACCACTCGGCCATCGACGCTTTTTTTTTGGTTGGTCAAATTGATTTCTACCATAGAAATGTTGCAATGCTCAATACTACGGAAGATTTCCATCGATCCAATTGTCATGATAAAGAAAGATCATTTATTTGCGAATATTAATCATTGTGTCATTAATTTCGTCACATTGAGTGTAGACAAATGAATGAATGATTCATTGTTTGTATGTCCGGTCAACAGTGAGTCGTGTAGACATTTTCTTGTTAGAATACTTACCTATACGCAATACCTATACTTATTTACTGTAATATGCTGAACTATTAAACATCGTTGTTTTTTTTAAGCTATTGCATAGCTTTTATCGCGGGCTTTGAGCGCGGCGACCGAACCAAGAAATTCCGTAACGAAAAAAACCTCACAATCGTCTAACGTCGTTTCAGTTCGGTAGACTTCGGCACGGTGTTTGTGTGCGTGCGGTTAGACGTATTGTACGACTCTACGAAACTCGCACGAGTCGAGACGAGCTGCTCCGAAATCGGACGATGCTATGCAATAGCTATACCGCGGCAGTCCCCGAGTGCCACACGTCTTTTTTCATAGCTACAATTGTAGGTTTTACCTCTATTAAATGACTGCCTCGTTGGTCTATTGGTAGCAAGTGCTGCGTTAGGACCGAGAGGTCCCCGGTTTGAGCCCGGGGTCGTGCAAAATTTCTTTTTCTGTTAAGAAATTACTCAGCTGGGAATCAGGAAGTTGGCGGTTGCACGCCCGTACCTCGGAGAGCACGTTAAACCGGTGGTCCTGCGCCTGATCTCTCATCGGTCATGACGGATTGCCGTTCACCGAACTATGAGGATAAGGGACGTTGGCCGTACATTTGTGCACTATAATGTGTCCTGCGCTTGGCTGATTTCCATGGAGATTGGCCGCCATGGCTGAAATCGGTCGGACGTCTTATACACCGTGAAATTTTAGTGGTGGTTTTCCCGTGGCAGAACGACTTGCCTTTAGTAATACTATCGAATCACGCAAATTATTCCTCGGAAAAAAAAAAATCATGTTTTTTTCGATTTTTCATTATAATAATTTTCCAACTCGAAAACGTGAGAAGCTATTGTTGTTTTTGAAGATGTGACGTATTCAGGCACTGCTTGCCGCATGAAATCGATGCTAAAAGCTAAAAAATCTCTTCGCCCTAAGTAATAAAGCGGTTCAAACGTGCTTTCGCGTTACGGTTAAACCTTTCGTAAAACCGGCATTTATTGATTTTACCAAAAAAGAACTGCACACATCTTTTGTGCTACTAAGATAGAATCATTATACTGCGGGAAAACAACCACTAAAATTTCACGGTGTATATTTATATGTTAAATAATATACCCTTCATATGTGACTCGGACTCGGAGTTTCAGTCCATTTATTCTGCCCCGTGCCATAAAGGTATAGAATGCCCTTCCTGCTCCTGATGATTTCCCTCACTCCTATAATCCCGGATTGTTCAGCCGTGGAGAGAAACGGCATATAGGCTTTCAGGGTACGGGCGACAGGGTTTATAAGGTATATTGTAACTGTCGACCTCATATGTCGACCTCACGAGGGCTTACCATCAGGCAGAGTGAGGTCATCTGATCCCGTAAAAGGGCGATCAGGGTCCAGTCAACAACCACGCTGGTCAAGTGGAAGTTGGTCGATACCAGTAGGGCTACCATGAGTTTAAAACTTACGCACTCGATATCGCCTACGTAAATATGTTTATGAAAAACTTGTACAGCGCCGCTGGTGGTTACGCGAAGAACTAAAATCGGCCGTATGAAAAAACAACTCGATAGGTTTTTAACGTACGTAAATTTTCGATAGCCAACTCATGGTAGGCCCTCAGAACACCTTACAATTCCTTCACAGTTGTGCAGTTTTTTCCACGATGTCTTATTTCATTGTAGGAACGTCTAATGAACATTATACATTTTACACATTTCAAATTCGAAAATTGATACGTGTCGGGGTTCGAACTAGCGACCTCTCAGCCTTAACCACTCAGCCTTCGACCCTCAAGGTTATAAGGCAAGTTAGCAGGCCAAAAATCTTTGATCAAGACAACTCTACCAAACTATAAATGGGTTTACCATCACGTTCAGGGATCTATAGATCAATAAATCAATTCTCGCTCAATCACTATCATTATAGCAATTAAAACATGGATCATCTATAATGTCTCGTTGTTCGTTCGTGGGAACTGACAGACATCCGTAAAAACTAACTATTGTTACACTTAATCCTATTGATTATCGTATTAGAGTTATTAATGAAAATCCTTGTTTACTCACGTTATTATAGAATTAAATATAAGAATTTTTGTTAAAAATTAGTAGAACATTGACTGGCTCGGTGGAACAGTGGTTAGTGACCCTGCCTGGCGGTTCCAAGTTCCGGTTTATTATTAACATGATATATAAGTAAATTTGTGAACACCAACGTTGTTTCTGACATCCGTAACACAAGTGCTTAATCAACTTACTTCAGAATCGGAACCATCTAAGTTATGTTGTGTGATATTTATATTTAACCCTTATAGTACAGTAATTTAGTATTTTTACCTGGAAAGTTTTCCCGGAGTTTTGAAATTTGGCAATTTTATATATTTTGGTATGCTCTTGCCAAATTTCAATTTTGCCACCCCGTATGGCTGCCGCTCGCGCCGCCATTTTGAAAAATGGCGCCCAAAAGCAGTTTTTTGATAGTAACTCCTTTCTGGCGCATTTTACAGGAAAAACATGTCATACAAAAATAAAGGTAGAGAAAATTTCCTACAATTTATGTCTTAACCTTTTCCAGAGGTAACCTTTTAACCGGAAAACATTCCAGGTAACCACTATTTTTTCGACCAAATGACTGTACTATTAATAGAGCACTGTATATAAAACAAATCATTGGCATTACAACTGCACAAGGTTCAAATTATGCTCTATTAAGGGTTAAAAAAAAGCGTCGGTGGCCGAGTGGTTTATGTCGTTGCCTGCCATGTGAGGGGTCGTTAGTTCAAACCCCGCCAGGTACCAATGTGTTTTTCAAATTTGAAATTCATGTGTACCATCATTCGACGCTTTAACGGTGAAGGAAAATATCGTGAGGAAACCAGCACACCTGAGAAATTTTTCAATGGTGTGTGAAGCCATGTCAGAGGCCTTCGGGCGCTTTAAAAACTCTGACACCAGGTTGTTCATCAACCATACGATAAGAAGAAGAGGGTTATTCCAAAAAAGCTCACTAATGGCCGTTACACACAGAAGCTCCTCTGAGCTTTCATTAGTCCGGCTCATACCGTGACTGCTGACGAAACGCGTGATCAGCTGTGATCGGCGAGCTTAATGTTGGCCTTTGGACTGACTAGTGTTGATACTTGGACTATTTAATAAAAAAATCACTAGATAGTGTAAAGCAAAGTCCCGCGTCTGTTTTTTTCTATGTATGCCTAAATCAATGACTGGCTCGGTGGAACAGTGGTTAGTGACACAGGTTCATAACCTACGGTTCCAAGAGTTGTGGGTTCGATTCCCACCCGGGACAAATATTTGTGTGACGAACATCGGTGTTTGTTCAGTGTCTGGGTGTATTATTAAATATATTTAAGTAAGTATTTAATATGTGTATCCACTGTTGATTTTGATACCCGTAACACAAGTGCTTAAGCCACTTACCACGGGATCAGATCAATGTATGTGATGTTGTGAAATATTTATTTATTTTATTTATTTATATTTACAGAGCTGGCGAATGATAGGCCCGAGTGGAAGAAATACACATGTTGCGCCGACCGCACTTAGCGTGGGATAAGGGCAGGAGAATGATGATGATTTATATTCACAAGAATCAAAACTCCACCATCACTATATAGTCCATCGTAAGTAGTGCAAATAAATTGATGTGGGAACTTGCCTGACCTTGCAATAGAAGCGTTGCGTCACATGTAAGCGGCTGCTGAATGGGTGACCGTACACACGAACTCTATAGGGCTCGAAGACAGAAGCGTCTTCTGCCTTAGAAATGGTCCAAGATCCCAGAGCTGCCAGACATCACTTATTTTCTAATGGACAAAATATATACGATTGAGTAGTTGTGGGGTGTACTATCATCATATGACTAGTTGCTACCTTGACCAGACGGCCATTTTTCAGATATCAACCAATCAAGGTACATAGAAACACTGCTCACCTCACTTAAATTCTGATGGCTGATTTTAACATATATCATTAAAAATCAGGATTCATTACTCCCACACACATGCGGTCGGCGGTTTTACCTTACAGACGCTTTAAAGCTATGAAAAAAATTCTACTTTTAAAACAGAACATGTTAATTTAAGATTTGAAAAAATTCACATTCATGACCCCGCCTGAACGGGGACTTGAACCGCCGGACCTTCCGACATTTCGTCGGATGTTTTAAATCTTAAATTTACATTGAGCTTTAAAAGCATTAAAAATAACAAATAAAAAAAAATACTGAAAATGTTCGGGATATTTACCATGTTGTACCACCCATCACGTAAATCCGTGATCATGTTGACATATTGAGTTGTGTATTGTATTTGAGAATTTATGAGTCTTTATAATTATGTAATCCGCCACTTTGACTTTAAGCATTGACATCAAATTTTGCATGCCCTGAAGGGTGAATGTGTCTTGCACGAACCTTTGTATTTAACACCTTTATATGTACCACATTCTGGCAAAAAAAAATATATATATATCATGGCGCTAGAAGCAGTGCCGAAATATCGGGTACTCATTAAATCGAAACAACATGGTAATCCTGAACATTTTCAGCTTTCTAATGTGTGTACCCAGGACAGTTTAAAATTATCTACTGCCTCGTTGGTCTATTGGTGGCAGTCTAAAGGCCGAGAGATCTGAGGTTCAAGTCTCTGTTTGAGCCAATGGAAAATGATGTTTCCCATTTTTCTAAATATTTGAATAGTTAGTGCAGATTTAGCGCTTGAAATTTTGAAATGGGCATTATTTTGGATGTAATTCTTCATCAGCACCTCAACCCATTAGCCCAGATTCTTTATTTTTCCACCCCATTCCATAGTCCTGCACTGACCGGGGGTTGTCCTTGGCTGATTTTATAGTGTATACAGGGATAATCGTCTGCTGGTGCCACATTACATATTAAGATCATACAAGTCATTAAAGGGCCTCTACGTGTTGGCTTTGGCCTCACGCACGCCTCCCAAAAATCCGGGACTCTGTAGTCCCGAGCATTGGAAATGACTGATAATAATAATAATAAGCTTTATTTTCAAAAAATACACATACATAATATTGCACATATTACTAGTGGTCCCTGCACTAAGCTATGCTTGTGTCGCAGAGGCCGGAGGATTTGCTGTAATTCTTGCATATTATCATTTACCCAAAATAAACAGTATAATTATAGCTGTTTATTACGATAATTAATTAAGTATATCTCATTATACTACGAGCCTAGTAAATAAAACGCGATCTCATGCAATGAAGATTAAAAAGATACACACAATGTTTATGAGAAAATTTGTTTCTTAACCAATTGTTTGACTATCTTCAATCTTTACTGAATTACTATTATTTTGACACCATAGAATATATTTCAAGGTTATTTTTAATAGTAATGGTGGAGTATTGGGTGAGAATATTTTGATAGCTTGAACATTATAATTTTTCGTCGCCCTGCAAGTCCTTTCATAATAATTTAGAAAAACGGAAAAAATTCAACAGCCTCACCGCGGCCCGGGGATTCGAACACCCGTCCTTCCGGGAATCGCACCCAGACGTGCATTACCGTCACACTAGACCAGCAGCTATTAATTGAAGCCTTCGATTTTTTCCCGTATATGTATTTTTACCTGTTAGCCACAGGTGGCGCCATCTACTATCTGTGATACACACTGACAGCCGTAGACATCTAATTACAGAAATGTAAACTACAGAAAATGATGACACATTGGCAAATTATGTAAATTTAAAATATTTAAGTGCTAAAGCTTGCAATATTTAGGAAAACGGAAAATAATCACCAGCCGTCCTGCGCAGAGCCTGAGGGCGTAAACTTAATTTAACAAAAAAAAAACAAAGTAAGTAGATTTTATGTTCTGAAGACTGATGCCAAAATAGGCATATAATAATTATACATCACACAACCTCATATACACACGGAATCTCGACTACTACTCAAAATCCCGCTTTTAATATAATAAGCCGAATATAAAAAGCGTCGATGGCCGAGTGGTTAAGGTCGTTGCTTGCCATGCGAGAGGTCGCCAGTTCAAACCCCGCCAGGTACCAATGTGTTTTTCAAATTTGAAATTCATATGTACCATCATTCGACGCTTTAACGGTGAAGGAAAACATCGTGAGGAAACCAGCACACCTGAGAGATTTTTCAACGGTGTGTGAAGCCATGTCAGAGGCCTACGGGCGGCTTAAAAACTCTGACACCAGGTTATTCATCAACCATACGATAAGAAGAAGAAGAATAATAATTCATTCTATCCTCCTGGGAACTTCAAATTACCTGTTCCTTACATACTTTCCCATGGATTGAACATCTTGAGGATGATACAATTACCTCTCAATCTAACGATTTACATTGTGGGTCAGTGTGGTACCAAACTAATTGCCATACTATGCCCCGGGCAGTTACAAATTGACCAAAAGGTCATCTTTGTTGTGGCCATCTTTTGGCAATAAATGTCTTGTAAAATAGCAATTTGCAGCAATTGTTGTTGTTAATCACTTAGCTTTGTTTTGAAGGATGATACGATATTACGAAACATTGCTATTTTGACTAGTGATTAAAATTATATGTATGTAATATGCCAACTTCCTAACTCCGGGCTGAGTATTTTCATTACAGAAAAACTGACACAAATGACCGACCCCGGATTCGAACCGGGGACCTCTCGGTCCTTACGCAGCGCTTGCTACCAATAGACCAACGAGGCAGTTACAACTATATACAGACGCTATGATTCACACTCGCTAGTAGACCTGCAGTAGATCAGCAGCACTTGGCGTTCACAACCTGCAGAGGCGCGTGTCTCGCTACGCCCTCCACCCCGCGCTGCTGCTGCAGATGCTGTGAGTCCTGAGTGTGACGCGGGGCGGAAGGCGTGGCGGGACACGCATCTAAGTTTTATCCAACAGGGATTCTCTGAACCTAGTTTTAGCCGAAACGGTATCGAATAGACCTAGTTTTATCCAACAGGGAATGGCTGGACCTAGTTGTAGCCGGCATGATGAAGGCTAGACCTAGTTTTATCCGAAAACAATCGGCTCCACCTAGGTTTATCCAAGAGTAAGTGGCTACACCTAGTTCTAACCGGCTAAAACTAGGTCTAGCCGCACTTCGGGTATTAACCGTAACATATATATTAAGACAAAAGGCAAATATAGTTATACACATATTTGTCCTGATTAGTGTACCTTGTGCTATCTTTTTAATAAACGTAATTTTTCGCATCTCTTTTAAATGTCAGTAAAGTGTCAAAAAATTTCAGGGCACAGATACAAAACGCAAATTGATGTGGAGGTAACATATAAATAGTTTATAATATAATTGAGTTTTGTTTTGTAGTAAAAGAGCGATAGACAGACAGTGTTACTTTCGCATTTATAATAAGTATTATAAGTAAAGATTAAGTAGTTAATTTATGCCACCTACCTAAAGCGTTACAACAAAACTGAATTGTCTTAATGCCGCCATTTTGAAATATACAACCAAATGACAGTTTACATTTCGTTTTACGAAAGTTTTCATTAAACATTGCGAGTAGTATTTAGCTATTGTGGCAGGGATTGGCAACCTTTTATGTTTTGCACCTCATTAAAACCATGGAATTATTATTTTGTTATTTGGGTGTATATGTCGCAGTCGGATTGTATGATCCGCCGTATTACATTACAGCTAGCCGTTATCAAAAACAGGGCCGTTATGTATTACGGCGGATCAACGATTAGCCGGATTGAATAAGGCTGAATGAAATTCCACCGGGATCTGTTTGGCGCTAAACGTTATTTAATGCGGCTAGCCGTAATGTCAAAGAGCGGGTCGTTAACCGCCTCTTTGACAGTTTTTAGTTCCCATGTTTAGCGCTCGCGGCGCTGCCTGTCTTAACAACAACAATGGCCTCGAATACAGATAGTGTTTTTCAAAAATGTGATTTTAACAGTGGTTTATAGAAATAAACGTGACAAATACGAGTGTAAATAGTGACTTTAAGAATAAATTTGACGTGCAATTGAACTGTTTCTATTCGTCTCAATGTGGAACAGTTAAAAAGCCATGGACAAAATAACGAGTTTTAGAGGTTATATTGCATATCAAAACCGCTAAAGTGGCTATGGATTCTGGTATTCGGCGTAATCCTACATAGTATAATTGGTGCAAAAAATATGACCTCATGAATGTTGCTGGTGAAGATTATCTGATCTTGAAGAAAAATAATCCTGAGGACCATACCGTGGCTTTATACTCAAAGGGTGAAACAGAAAAAAGTTATCAGAAGCCTATATCTGGCAGATAACGATATCTATCAGATAACTATCTGAAGCTTTATCTGTAACCGGTGAAACAGGCCCTAAGTGTGTTATTTAGTTTCAACTTACTTTTTTAACCCTGTTTTATTTTGTTATCACATGACGTCGTCACCCTACAATATTGAATAAAGTGCAATACGGCTGAACGTAAGTCGACAAAATGTAGAACGTATCGTAATGACAATCCGGCTAATCGTTGGTCCGCCGTAATACAAAACGGCCCTGATTTTGATAACGGCTAGCTGTAATGTAATACGGCGGATTATACAATACGACTGCGACATTTACAGCATGTATGTAATCTTTTAGATTTACTAGCTGTGCCCGCGTCTTCATTCGCGTGAGCTACAGGATTTTACATACAAAAGTTTTTTCCCAATAACTCCCGTTCCCGTGAGAATTTTGCAATATCCTACTGCAATTAAACTTTACGTTAATTAGGGTACCCGCATGCCTAATTTCAATTAGCTATCTTACGTGGTTTAGATTTTTTCATACAAACGTTTATTCCCTCTTACTCCCGTTCCCGTGGGCTTAGATTTTTCATACAAATGTTTTTTCCCGCTATCTCCTGTTTCCGTACACATTTCGGGAATTCCTTTCTTAGTTAATCTCTATGGTACCTAAACTACGTCCCTTCCAAATTTCATTTTTTGTGGTAAATTTACGTTTTTCTGTGCAATTTCTTCTAATTTAAAACTCAAATTTCTTAAAATTATGCCCATATTATACTCATATTTTATAATTTATTATTATTTTCTATTAGATTTGCTTACTAAATTAAATAGACTCTTAGCTAAAATACCACTCTAGATAAACATTTTCAAAGTTGACAACTGATTACGTCTCTGGGCAGTTAGGCGCAGGTAAGAAATATTTTTGTAGAAATACAAATATATTTTGGATTTTGCTTTCTATTTCTTTCCTCGATAATTTATGACCTAGTTTTACCCCCTTCTGGGATTGCACTTTACCCTTTATATGGTTACTAGCTGTGCCAGTAACATCGTCCGCGTTTTCCCACGTTTTTGTTACACATTTTTCATTGTTTCTTTGCTCTTATTGGTCGCAGCATGATGTTAAATAGCCTAAAGCCTTCCTCGATAAATGGTCTATACAACGCAAAAAGATTTTTTCAAATCGAACCAGTAGTTTCTGAGATTAGCGCGTTCAAACAAACAAACAAACAAACAAACAAACAAATAAACAAACAAACAAACAAACTCTTCAGCTTTATAATATTAGTATAGATTTTGGTAATACAGAAAAGGTTGCAAACCCCTGCCTATAGTGATTAGACGATTGCCAACACTGAGATAAGCGTTTCAACGTCTGCGTGGGAACAATGCGCGGCCTGCACAGAATCGAGTTATGCTTTTATAGTGTCTTCTTTCTTTTCACACACGGCCATCTTGACCGTAGAGTGGGTCGGTGGATCAGTGGTTGGTGACCCTGGCTTGGGTGCCAGGAGCCGTGGGTTCGATTCCCACTTTGCACTCAGGATACTGAGGATTCCATTAAATAAACTTGTCTGAAAATTAGTCAAGTATATGTATTTTTCATCAAACACCATCAATCAACAAAAAATAAGTGTACCTACAAGTGATTGTGATAAACATTTCACCATCATCATCATCCATATACGTCCACACTGCTGGGGCACAGACCTACCCTATGCTAGGGTGATAAACCACGCTGGCCAAGTGCGGGTTGGTCGACTACACAACCTTAGAATTTCTTCGTAGGTGTGCAGGTTTCCTCACGATGTTTTCCTTCACCGTTAAAGCGTCGAATAATCGTGCATATGAATTTCAAATTTGAAAAACACAGTGGTACGTGGCGGGGTTTGAACTGGCGACCTCTCGCATGGCAAGCGACGACCTTAACCACTCGGCCATCGACGCTCTGAACACATTCTTATGATACACATATCTAAGGGAAGACGCTACCCTTATTATAGGTACTCTTGTGCTATATATGGAATCACAATATCACATACATTGTTCTGATTCCACGCTAAACAAAATTGCTTTAGCTTTTGTTACGGATATCAGAAACAATAGTGGTATACATAAATATATAAATACACCCAGACACAGAACAAACACCCATATTGATCACTTAAATATTTTGTCCCGAGTGGGAATAGAACTCACTACTTTTGAGGACTCAAAGGACAGAGTCAGTCCATCGAACAAACATTTGTCCCGAGTCGGAATTGAACTTACGACTCTTGGCACTATCAAATACGCCATTGAGCACTTTTAAAATACACAAAAAGTATTGTAGTAAAAGTATTAAAATTAGGTTGGCTCGGTGGAACAGTGGTTAGTGATCCTGGCTGGCGGTTCCATGAGTCGTGGGTTCGATTCCCACTCGGGACAAATATTTGTGTGATGAACATCGGTGTTTGTTTCGAGTCTGGGTGTGATTATGTATTTAAGTATGTATTCATAAATATATATGTATGTATTTGTATATCAGTCTCTGACGCCCATAGTATAAGTAAGCTCTGTTAAATTTGGGGTCAGATGACCGTGTGTGGAAATGTCCCGGATATTAATTATTTTATTAATTTATAAACCGCCCTTGCGTCTTATAGAACTACCCCTTTCCTTTCAGGGTGGTTTTCCAACTACTCTAATGTCATTTCATTTCCAACACAGTGCAATCAAGTTGAATGCAAGCGAATATCGACCATGTGTCATCAGCGGTAATACACACTTATATAAACAATGGGTTGGCAGGGTCCGCGGACAGTCTCCTATGAGTATTTGTGTCGGTTACTTGTGTGTCGCGGCGAACGGATCGTTCTTGGTATGTTTATTAATAATTAATTTAATTATTATAGTAAATTTTAAACTAGAGCAGTTTTTAGGTTAGGTAAAGCGTACTCTCAAGTTAAAAATCAAGATCACTCAATATTTTTTAAATTTAATGATACGTTTGAAGATTTTACCTATATTTGGAAACTTATTCTTTCTGGACTTTTTTTATTTACCAGAGGTTTACCATAGTAGCTATGTATTTGCTACTCCTAATAACGCGTGTAGACCCATAAAGACTAATATTTAGGTTTACATTGGTAACTTTACAACCATAACCGTAATATAAATAAAATAAGATTACCATATTTTTGCATCGAGTTGATGATATTTGATATTAATAATTATAAATAATTTATAGGTAATTCTCGAGTTAGATATGGATTAATGAGTTATTTGGAAATGACCTACATTTGCAATCTTAATATTTCAGATATACATATATTTACCTTGTATTGTTTCTGTATAGAGCTTTCGGTATTGGATACTATGATTACTATGTTTTCTAAATGTGGCTATGTTTCCATGGTAGTTAACGAAAAATAATGAGATGATAATATATTTGTATCATAGTAAAATAGGACATTTATGACACTTGCCCTGCCACCTTCGTTATTTTATGACTCTATTAATTTTATAATCAGTATGTTTGACTGGCTCGGTGGAACAGTGGTTAGTGACCCTGATTGGCGGTTCCAAGATTTTCAGTTCAATTCCTTCAAGGTTCGATTCCCACTCGGAATAAATATTTGTGTGATGAACATCGGTGTTTGTTCCGTGTGTAGGTCTAATTATGTATTAAGTATGTATTTATAAATATATATGTATGTATATCAGTATCTGACGCCCATAGCACAAACTCTGCTTAGTTTTTGGTCAGATTACCTTGTGTGGAAATGTCCCAGACATTTATTTTATTTTTATTTTAACTAGGTTAAAAAAGTCATGAAAAATAGCAGCTAACTATTCATTTATTTAGTTCCTTATTTATAGATAAGCAATTGAATACAATCTCAAATCACTTATTTTTTAATTTAACGGTGAACGAATAACATCGTGAGGCAGGATGTGTAGTCGACGTCGACCAACCCGCACTTGGCCAGCGTGGTTGACTAAGGCCTGATCACCCTAGTTTAGAGTAGGCCCGTGCCCAGCAGTGGGGACGTATATGGGCTGATGATGATAAAAAATGTAATTTATACATACATACATTCATAAAATCTCGCCTTTTTCCCAGAGGGGTAGGCAGAGATCACTTCCTGCCATGTGCTACGGTCGGTATAAATTCATTATACCGAATTTATATGAGAGTTCGTTCCTATTTCCCCTTAATATAGCTTCATAGAGCTTACAGCTTTACTTCGTTTACCTACAAATACCTTAGGTGATTATCGTGATAGTACATAATATGCATTTACATACTGATACAGTTCCAATATATATCATGAGATTGCGTGTCAATCCTCAGTTGTATTGTGGCCCTCATTCAGTGTATGCGTTCAATTATTGTAATTACAATAGTGTGTGATTTTGACTTAGCAATCAGGGTAAGTAAACTATCCAAGCTCTTTATATTGTTGTTTAGGGGGAGCATAGAGCTTTGTATTTAATAGTAAGCTTTTGACTTAATAGATAACGCATTAAATTTTCACTTTAAGTTAATACTTATCCATGGTAATGAATTATTATCATACCAAATTTGATTACGTATTAATGTAGATTAGATTTTTAATCAAATCTATGGACATATATTACTAATGAGTATAATAGAGTTTGATTGTAAAGTCTCTATTAATTACTGTAAATAAATTTTAATTTTAAGAATATGATGTATAAGCCAATATATAAAAGATATACTACGCACATAATTCTGTTTAAGCTACTACACTAAATATTAGTTAGGTCGCTTGCATTAGAAAACTAAAAAAAGAACGATAGCTTTTCTCGTTTTCGAGTTGGAAAATTAATATTTTGAAAATTTGAAAAAGATTTTTTTTTTCAAGGTATAATTTGCATGAATCGATAGTATTACTAAAGACAATCGTTCTGCCACGGGAAAACAACCACTTAAATTCCACGGTGTATATTAGGTCGCTTGCGACTATAGTTTTGCTATCTAGTAAGTATCTATTTATTTGCTACTCTTTATACTGCAAGTAGACCCATAAACACTAATATTTAGTGTAATGGAACGCAAAAGCCTAAAATCTTAAGCATCTTTTGTTTCAAAAGCTTTGTAAAGAAAACTCTACAATGTTTTCTGCTCCTAATTTATAGAACGTTACAATAATACATATTAAAATTCTCAGTAGTAACACTTTTTATATATATTATTGCATAAAGTTAACACAAAATTATCATTTTAATTGTATCACTTTTTTGTAATCCGGCTGCGACTAACAAAAGATGGGTAATGTTTTTGCTCTGGCAATGACGTGAAAACTAATTTATTTACATAAATTACCTTTTTGTAGTACTTAGGTTACACATCAGATGATCTAAATTATTGTCAGTAATTGTAGGTTACGTAATAAATAGACCAACGTAGGACCTAGTTAGTTTGTTGCAAAAACTGATTTTATGAATTTTACTACCGTTTTAAGACGATTTTATATACAAGATGGTTTTAAGAATGTTTTTATAGCAACTCTGGCGTTAATTTTAGGTGTTCGTTCTAGTATTTTTTGTAAATCATATTGTATGTTATTTCATATTAGTTTCTCAACCATATTTCTTTGATAATTTCTTTTAGGTTTCCAAGCATTTTATTCGAATGTTTTTGAGGCATCATCTGCAGTATAAAATTAAATAAATTTTAAAACATCTCTCTCTCATTAAAAGTAACTAAAGAAATAGATAATATTATAGATATTATAAACTAGTTGACCCGACAGACTTCGTCCTGTCAAAATAATATGAAAAAGAAAAGGGCTGTTTTTAGGGTTTTCCCGGCAATTATTCGATTTTTTCTCGCCGTAAGAACCATCCTTGGACTTCAAAGAACATTTTAAAAAAATAATTGGCCAAATTGTTTCAGGCGTTGTTGAGTTTTGCGCTTACCAACACATTTTGCGATTCATTTTTATATATAAGATTTACTCACGTCTGACAAAATTTTTGTTGATGGTTTAGTAAATATTACACAACATCACATGTATTGATCTAATCCCGTGGTAAGTAGCTTAAGCACTTGTGTTACGGATATCTGAATCTCCGAAACCGCTGGACCAATTTCGGCAGGACTTTCACTAATACATAGCTAATTTTACAAGGTACATTATAGGCTATTTTAATTTCCACATTCCCACGCGGACGAAGTCGTAGACGGCCGCTAGTATGAAAATAAAGATGATTGCTGTTTTTTTTCGGAAATACTTGTCAGTTTGATGAGCTAACAATCATTTGACATATAAACTTTCACGTTATGAAATGTTCAATAAATATTAATATTACGTTTAGTATACTGTTAAGTATTACAAAACCACTGAGTAAGTTAGCACTATCATGTTATACTTTACTAAGTCATCGTTGAATATGAAATTTGTCTGTCAGTGTGCAAATAAGAAAGATTGGATTACCTACGCTGTGACCATTGGCAAAGTTCGGTGTTTTTTATTAAACTTTAGGCGATCTTATTGCTATCGGCCATTTCTTCCAAGTAACCCACAGATGAAAGAAAGTATTTTGTGTAATAATTATCGTATAAAACTCTACTACTTTGACAACTAATTAAATGAGGAAAGGATATAGGCCATTTTAAATATAAAATAACCTAACACTATCACTATCAAAAAAAAATATTTAGTCTTTTTTTCTCGTGTCAACTCGAAGTTTTGTCAAATTAGAAAGGATTTCGACTGAACGGCTCGGTGGAACTTGGTAAGTGACCCTGGCTGGTGGTTCGATTCCCACTCGGTACAAATATTTGTGTTGAACGTCGGTGTTTGTTCCGTGTCTGGGTGTGTTATTTATATAAACTTAAATATTATTTAAGTTTATTTGTGTATCCACTGACGTTTCTGATATCCGTAACACAAGTGTTTAAGCTACTTACCACGGGATCAGATCAATGTATGAGATGTTGTGAAATATTTATTATTTGCTAGTGGTCCCGACGAATTTCATACCGCCAATACTGATTATTTTTCTATATTTTTCTCATTGAAGCCTCCCCTGGACTACGACGAACATTTTAAAACCAAAATTACCTAAATCTGTCCGGGCGTTCTCGAGTTTTAGTCAAACTAACGAACAGCAATTTTTTATTTATAAGATTTATTTCATACAATTAAAACCCCTTTAATAAAACTGCTCGGCATAACAGCGCTATGGTTAGTAAAAACTCCTTTTCCATGTCTAAATACTTCGTTATAATAAATGCAGTGCTGTGCGTATGCAAAAGAGAATGGTTACAAATTGTTTGTATCACGAAATGTGCTGTGGTTATGTATGTTTGTTCGTAATCACGCACATTCATTAGTCCTGTTACTGCCTACTTACCTATTTCAAGATCACGAATATATTTTCTTTGAACTTCACTTTAAATAAGGCGTCTAATCGATTTGCGCCATGGCGGCCGATCTCAATTGAGATCAGCCTATTGCGCAGGACATATTTTAGTGCTCTCTCCATTCCCTTACTCTCATAGTTCGGGGAGACGGCAATCTAACATGACTGATGAGAGATAAGGCACTGAACCTCCGTCTTAACGTGCTTTCCGAGGCACGGGCGTTCAACCGCCAACTTGTTAACTCCGGGCTGAGTAATTTGATAACAGAAAAACTCACACAATTTTTTTCAGTTATTCCCATTGAGCCAGTCAATCAACATTTTCATCATCAGATTTACTTCAGCGTTATTAATATTCGCAACTGGTCAAAAAATACTGCTTATGATTTTAAAAAGAAAATATGAAGACTGTCAGACGTAAATACTAAATATAGATTACGCTACGCAACACATTACTTAACTTGTACAACAAACTCTACGTGTTAAAATATAATATAAGCCATACGACATGATTTCAGCCATGGCGGCCGATCTCAATTGAGATCAGCCAAGTGTGGAGGACATATTATAGTGCACAAGTGTGCGCGCAAACACAAGCGCACTCTCTATCCCCTAACTCTCATAATGCGGTGAGATGGCAGTCCAACATGACTGATGAGAGCGGGCGCAGGACCACCGGCTTAACGTGCTCCGAGGCAGAAGCATTCAACTGCCAACTTGCGAACTCCTGGCTGAGTAATTTCATTACAGAAAAACTCACACAAATTTTGCCCGACCCCGGACTCGAACCGGGGGCCTCTCGGTTCTAACGCAGCGCTTGCTACCAATAGACCAAGGCAGTCTCACGTGTTAAAGTACCAAGTCGTGAACCGAGGGTTTAAATTTCCCTATCAACAGATCTAAGTAATAGTAACCTAGTAAGGAAAGAACAAACGCGGTGTAATTAGAAATTAGGAAGTTGTTGTAGGAAGAGTCGTTCACGCGAACGCAAGTAATGTTATTGGACATTCTTCATTGAGCAATTGCGAATGAAAATATCAATCCGGATTATGCTTTTAATGTACAAATAATTGAGACATTAGGTAAGCTTGTTTATGAAACAAAAGGGTGATTTATGAGGTGTATAAATCTTTGTATAAGTTTGTTGTTTTAGTCTCTATAAATTAGGTTGCTAACCTGTTAATTAGGTATAATTATCTAATGATTTTATGTGAGGAGTAAATCAGTGTATAAATTTGTATAATTGATTCCCTGTAAATTAAAACTATTTATAATTTTAAACATATTATTTAGAGACTAGAAGTTCGAGCTCTTTACAGCACTCGTGGTCACAGGCAAGACTAAATATGACAGTTGTCTTCATAAGAAAGTTTAATCACTACATACTAATATGTAGTGTTTGCGCAAATAATACAAATTAATCTGTAAATTACATATAATATTCTAACTCTCTTTCTTTATTTATACAGTTGTAAATGTAACAATCACATTACTAACTGATTTTATGAGTTGGATTCAATGATATGTATAGGTAAATATTCTTGTAAGAACTCACAAATTTACTAAAAATGATTGTGTTTCCTTAATTAACCACTATTGAGCAGTCAAGGCAGTACCTATTGATTAATTTATGTAATCAAATACGAAACTAATTTTAGTATATTGTGAAACATCGCATACATTGATCTGATTCAGTGGTACGTAGCTTAAGCACTTGTGTTGTAACACAACTTCTGTAGATATCAGACAGAATCAACAGAGGATACAAAAATATACTTCAATATATAACACCCCCAGACACGGAACAAACACCGATGTTCGTCACACAAATGATTGTACCGGGCGGGAATCGAACCTACGACTCTTGGAACCGTAGGTTATGAACCTGGGTCATTAACCACTATTCCGCCGAGTAAGTCCCATAAAAATCTTTCTCCCAAATCCCTCTATCTATTAAAAAACCGAATCAAAATCTTTGCATAGATTGAAAGATCTGGAATTATATTCCTAACTGACTTAGGTGATGGCTTGGAGTAGCCTTGTCATCATCACCGGACTTAGGGGAGCGGATGGCTCCCACTTTTAAAGATAAGCAAGCATAAGGACGGACAGACAGCTAACCCGACTGTGTTTCATACTATATAACGATAAAAGGCACGAAAAACAAATTCCTTTGTTGTCTTACTCCGATATTAATCTACTTATGTCATAGGTCAAGGTCAGTAATCACAATAATATCATAATCATCTACGGTCATATAAAACAAACATAACAGCAATACCATCAAAAAATGACGAGTTTTCACCACAACAGTGACCAGTCATTTAGGTCACAACATATTGCCAAATGAGCATTGACATAATAGCCTTATAATATTCGTATTACACGAGATGACCTTTTACATCTGAAAAAAAATTATAGTAGTCGAATGAGGGTTTTCGCGTATAAATACTCCACTAGATGGCAATACGTAGGCGTGAGGTCCAACTGCAGCGTGATTGGTTAATTTTGACGTGACATTGACAGACATGGCAATACTCACCAATCACGTAGCAGTTTGACTTCATAAGTCTCTTAGGTAGGTTTCCTCACGATGTTTTCCTTCACCGTTAAAGCCTCGAATAATCGTAGGTACTCGTTTTGGTTATACGTAGAGTTAAATACGTAAGACATTAGACATTGAGTGTATTTTAAATCGTACAAGAAAAAGTTAGCTACCGTGGGAATGCCCCGGGAAGAGCTAGTCTATTCTATACTAATAATTATCTATATATATACTAATGTTATAAAGAGAAAAGATTTGTTTGTTTGTTTGTAATGAATAGGCTCCGAAACTACTGGACTGATTTCAAAAATTCTCTACTCTCTTCATTATCCCCGAGTACCATAGGCTATATTAAATTTAAAACAATTAGGGATCCTCTTACAAAAACTCCAATATACAAGGTGTAAAAAATGACCTGAAAAATTCCTTACGTCGCGTGCGCAGCGAAAACTATTGATGATAGAACAAAATCATTTCAATGAGTCAATGTAATCCTTACTAATATTATAAACGTGAAAGTTTGTGAGTATGGTATGGAGTATGTCAAACGTCTGAACCGATTTTCATGAAATTTGGTATGATGGTAGCTGGCACTCTGGAATAATATATAGGGTACTTTTCAAATTTCATGTGAAAATTTGTATGGGAGATCTTTTACGTGTTTATATATTTTTATAAAACTTGGTATGGAGGGGGGGATTAGGCTTGCGGGGACAGCGGGAATACACGGTCAGGTTCTACAATCAAAATACAACTAAAATCAGTTTTACGCAGACGAAATCGCGGGCGTCCTCTAGTGTATAATATACCCGAAGCGAAGCGAGGGCGGGTCACTAGTCCTTACCAATATTATAAAAAAAGTAACTCTGTCTGTCTGTCTGTCTGTTACGCTTTCACGCATAGAGTACTGAACCGATTTAAACGAAATTTGGTACAGATATAGTCCAGAGCCTAGGAAAGGATATTAGGCAACTTTTTAACCGACTGCGCTATAAAGAAGTAATGTCTTACCCGTTAAACGTCTCTACGTGGACGAAGTCGCGGGCGGAAAGCTAGTATCCTATAAAAATAACCAAAAGAAAGGAAGAAAGCTTAACTATAACATACGTAATCGTTCCTCATACAATAGTGTCGGTTGACATTCGATATATCTTACGTTAGTCATACTATATGATGCAATATTGTGGTTCCCCTATTAACCTACTGTCTTGCAATTCCGGATATATATGTGGGAATTATCTGTTCATGTACGACTGTGGTTTCAAATTAGCATGTTCTTAATAATTCATATAATAAGGCGTCCGACCGATTTCAGCCATGGCGGCCGATCTCAATTAAGATCAGCCAAGTGCGCAGGACATATTATAGTGCAAAAGTGTGCGCGCAAACACAAGTCAACTCTCTATTCCCTTACTCTCATAATTTGGTACGACGGCAATCCGACATGACCGATGAGAGATCGGGCGCAGGACCACCGGCTTAACGTGCTTTCCGAGGCACGGGCGTTCAACCGCCAACTTCCTAACTCCGGGCTGAGTAATTTCATTACAGAAAAACTCACACAAATTTTGCCCGACCCCGAATTCGAACCGGGGACCTCTCGGTCCTAACGCAGCGCTTGCTACCAATGGACCAACGAGGCAGTTATAATAATTCATATATGGAATATATATATAAACTAGTAACCTGCCCTCGCTTTGCCTTGAGAGTGAGAGTCAATATCATCTTGAAACCGGGCTGAGTAATATCAATCTGACCAGACCCGGACTGAAACCCTGGACTTCTCTCTTTACGCAGCGTTTGCTACTAATATACAAATGACGCAGACCTCATACGTGGACCTCACGTAAATTACCATAAGATGAAGTGAGGTTATCTTCAACGTTCATTATAAAAAAGCATTTTCATTTTCTTCTTTTAGGAAAATCTTTGTTTATCATTTCAATTGCCCAGTCATAAAATTGATTCATATCCGGTGTCCTAACATTCTAAATGTCAATCATAATACAATACGTACAAGAACTGAATGTATGGAAGCCATACAAAAAAGAGTCTATTGAATCAATAGCTAATTTAATTGTTAAGACGTGGGAAATATCTATTGTCATACACTTTAATACTAAACCAGTGTTTCTGTCTATTGAATGCAAGGACTAGTTTAATACAGAAAGGTTTAGGATTCGATTCTCAATTGTGGTCAAGTTTCCACGAAAAACGTTCAAAAATAACTTATTATTACTGCAACATCCTTACTAGTATGACTGGCTCAGTAAAACAGTGGTAAGTGACCCTGGCTGGCGGTTCCAAGAGTCGTGGGTTCGATTCCCACTCGGGTCAAACATTTGTGTGATGAACATTGATGTTTGTTGCGTGTCTGGGTTTAAATCTCTCTCTATGTATGTATATCAGTCTCTGACGCCCATAGTACAAGCTCTACTTAGTTTATGGTCAGATGGCCGTGTGTGAAGATGCCACAAATATTTACGACTAGCATTCGCCCACGACTTTGTCCGCGTGGAAATGGTTTTAGCAGAAATAATTTATTTAAATAGTCTATAATATACCGTGTAAAAATATCTATTTATTGTTGAAACTCCAAGTCAAAATTGGTCAAGCCGTTCCGGAGATTAGCGAAAACAAACAGACAGACAGACAAAATTTTTTTAAATGTGTTTTTGTCATTGGTACCCCATTTAATAAAAGTCGTTACTCTAATATTGTGGGCTGGCCACATCAGCCGTAGAACCGACAACCGCTGGGGTAGACGAGTTCTGGAGTGGATACCGCGTCTCGGCAAACGTAGTGTAGGACGCCCGCAGGCCAGGTGGTGTGACGATCTGCGCGGGACGGCTGGTAGGAGCTGGATGCGAGTGGCCGAGGACAGAGAGAAGTAGCGTGCATTTGGAGAGGCCTGTCCAGCAGTGGACAGGAATGGGCTGATGATGATGACTCTAATATTACAAACTGACACTTAAATTTTATATACTTGTATAGATTACTTAGATTAGCAATGTTGTAGTTTTAAGTATAGTATTTTTGCATGATATCATTATTTACTTAAAACCTTTAATGTCTGACAAGGTTACCCATAAAACTTATTGACACTAAAAAAATGAGAGGCTTAAGTATTATTATAATCAAGGTTCATTAGTTGTCGCAAGGCAATTTCAGTAGCATTCGCTCAAGATGAGTTTTGCTCTCAACCATTTCACAATATGGTCCAAGATCCCAGAGCTGCCAGACATCACTTATTTTCTAATGGACAAAATATATACGATTGAGTAGTGGTGGGGTGTACTATCATCATATGACTAGTTGCTACCTTGACCAGACGGCCATTTTTCAGATATCAACCAATCAAGGTACATAGAAACACTGCTCACCTCACTTAAATTCTGATGGCTGATTTTAACATATATTTCACACAATATCATTAAAAATCAGGATTCATTACTCCCAGACACATGCGGTCGGCGGTTTTACCTTACAGACGCTTTAAAGCTATGAAAAAATTTATTAAGTTTACTTATTTTCTGATGCTTGATTTTTATATATGTTATTCAAACAACTAAAAAGTGCTCATCTGACCGCAATAATTATAGAATTGTACCTTAAATTTTTTTTTATTAGAAAAACTTAACTAAATTCAATTAAAAAAAAAATCTAAAACAGTTGGGTCTGGTGAATGTTTGGCCCCTTGGATTGGTCTGTTCGTTTGCAAAACGTTTTAAAATAGTTGTTTGAATAACATTTATAAAAATTAAGCATCAGAAAATAAGTGACCTTAATAAACTTTTTCATAGCTTTAAAGCGTCTGTAAGGTAAAACGGCCGACCGCATGTGTCTGGGAGTAACGAATCCTGATTTTTAATGATATTGTGTGAAATATATGTTAAAATCAGCCATCAGAATTTAAGTGAGGTGAGCAGTGTTTCTATGTACCTTGATTGGTTGATATCTGAAAAATGGCCGTCTGGTCAAGGTAGCAACTAGTCATATGATGATAGTACACCCCACCACTACTCAATCGTATATATTTTGTCCATTAGAAAATAAGTGATGTCTGGCAGCTCTGGGATCTTCCTCTAATACAATTAAAATCGAGATGAGTATTTTGAAACTTTTTGTTGTTTTGCCTGATTTTAATTTAAAACTTTAGGTTTAAATTAGCAAGGTTAATTCAAGATATTTGAGTGGGTAGTAAAGGTAAATTGTTTCAAGTTCGGACATGTTCATAGAGTTAAATATTAGTCTTTATGGGTCTACACGCGTTATTAGGAGTATCAAATTAGATAGCTACTTACTGCCCGACGCTTCGACTGGGTTGCACCAATCATGGTCGCGAGCGAACTGATGTACTTATGTATTTTGCTACTCCTAATAACGCGTGTAGACCCATAAAGACTAATATTTATTGAAATGGAACGCGAAAGTCTAAAATCTGTTCATAGAGTTGCTAAATAATTAATAAATAATATTTGTTGCTAAATAATAATTGTGTGTTTGGTTTGTTTTTATTTTCTTTTTTTGTATGTTTGGTTTGTTATTATTTTTTGTATGTTGGGTTTGTTTTTATATTCTGTGTATTTGGTTTGGTTCTATTTGTTTGCTAAATAAAATATTATTCTATTATTCTAAAAATAGTCAAAAAATAGGGCAGATATATTTTTTTAACAACTTGTATAAGTTTTATAAGTGGAGTCGTTTATATTTGACTGGCTTGATGGAACAGTGGTTAGTGACCCAGGTTCACTACCTACGGTTCCAAGGTCGTGGGTTCGATTCTCACCCGGGACAAATATTTCTGTGATGAACATCGGTGTTTGTTCCGTGTGTTATTAAATATACTTAAGAATATTTGTGTATCCGCTATTGACTCCAATATCCGTAACCCAAGTACTTAAGATACTTACCACGAAATCAGATCAATGTATGTGATGTTGTGTAATATTTATTTATACGTCCCTATTGCAGGGGCACGGGCCTACCCTAAATTAGGGCGAACAGGCTCTAGTCAACCACGCTGCCCAAGTGCGGGTTGGTCGACTACATAACCTTAGAATTTCATCGTAGGTGTGCAGGTTTCCTCACGATATTTTCCTTCACCGTCGAATAATTATAATTATAATCGTACATGACTATGAATTTCAAATTTGAAAACACACAGTGGTACGTGGCGGGGTTTGAACATTTTATAACATTATCAAGTAAGAGTAAAGATAGATGGAATGAATAAGTTTCTTTCTACTATTAGATAATATCTATACTAATATTATAAAGCTGAAGAGTTTGTTTGTTTGTTTGAACGCGCTAATCTCAGGAACTACTGGTTCGATTTGAAAAAATCTTTTTGCGTTGTATAGACCATTTATCGAGGAAGGCTTTAGGCTATATAACATCACGCTGCGACCAATAGGAGCCAAGATACAATGGAAAATGTGTAAAAAACGGGGGAAACGCGAACGAAGTCATAATATATAGATAATAATGATTCATGACTAATGTATAATGAAGGCAAATAAATAAATGATGGGGCAACGGTCCGAAGGGAAAAAAATACGCCCTTCCCATAGAAAGATTGCCCAATGATTGCTCACAAGAGTCTGTTTTCTGTGGGAAAGTGTGAAGATATAACCTTGCAGCGACCATTGTGTGAAGATCATGTCTCGTCTCACGATATTGTCCAATTTTAACACTATTTTGACATGTCTTTATAATCATTTTGTTTATAAACTGCGTTAGAATATAGGCTTGTGAACAGCCATTTGGGAAATAGGGTCTTGAGATATCGATGGCCCCACCGAATAAACGTGTAATAGCCATTGCACAAAAAATTTTTTTTTTGGTATTTCGTTACATTAGCCTCTCCTCTACCTCCCCAATTTTTTTTAGAATTTTTTGATCATAAACAAGCCTGTAATTGCATTATAAACCTTTTTTCCACGGAAATAATATATTTTTTTGTCACAAGAATATTATTTTAAGTGACTATAACATGCTTCATACTTTCTCTGTTTCACAAGAATAAACGTGTATAAACAGCAAAACGTTTGATATTGTTAGTTCTTTGTTGTTAAGTATAGGCAATATGCGTTTGCACGTTTATTCGTGTATATTTTTTTGGTGCTTTTTGAGTAATGTGTCTTGCACGAGAAGTAACTTAGCAAATAATTTTGCATTGTTTCTTACCATAATAGATAAGTTTTATAATTTATTGCTATAAATCAAGCACCAGTATTTCATTATTCTTAATAAAATAAAAAGTAGAGTAAAAGTGCCTTAACCAAATATAAACGACAATCAATTTTTGCAATCGGGTCTCGCAGGGTAATAATAGATAAGTTTTATAATTTATTGCTATAAATCAAGCACCAGCCGTGTGGTGACGGCGTAAGAATACAAAGTGTTGAAGTGGAAGCTATGTATGAAGAAATTAGTAGGGGCCATACATAGCTCCAAAACACATTTCACTGTTGTAATGGGAGACTTCAATGCTGGGCCGTAGAAGCGATGGTGAGCTGAAAGTGGGACGATTTGGATATGAACATCGGAATCTCAGGGGACAGATGCTAGCTGACTTTATGGAGAAAGAAGGACTTTTTATGAAGAATTCATTCTTCCGAAAGTCGCCGCACAGAAAATGGACCTGGTTGGGTCCGAACGGCTGAACTAAAAATGAGATAGACTACATCATGACCATTAGGAGACGTCATTTCAACGACGTCTCTGTGATCAACAGGATTAAAACCGGAAGTGATCACCGTATCGTTAGAGGCACATTGAATATCAACGTCAAACTGGAAAGAACGCGTCTGGTGCTCCGACCATCGAAGGCACATATCCAAAACCCCGAGAACTTTCAGCTTGAACTGTCAAATCACTTGCAATGGCTGGACGGCTGTTCATCAGTGGAATATATTAATAGCAGGCTGTAAACTGAAATGTTCATACGGTACGGTCCAAGTTTTTCAAAAGCCATCGTAAAAAAAACCTCAAAAACTATCCGACCATACCCGACACCTTATCCTCATCAGGCTAGTCGACGTGTTTTGACGCTGAAAACTTCGGATGAAGCTGAGTCATATAGCCAGCTGAATAGACTGATTAGGAAATCTCTGCGACATGATTTACGCTCCTTTAATACCCAGCGTGTTAAGGAGACAATTAAGCGGAACCAAGGCTCCAAAGTGTTCGCAAGAGACGCGTCGAAAATGGATGCGTGACGTCAAACAAGTCAGAGGTGCTACGGGAGATAGAGAGGTTCTATGGGCAGTTATATACCTCGGTCTGTGCTGAGCCAGCTATTGTGGCGACAGACCCCAGAGCCAAGCTAACCCGACACTATACCGAAGACATCCCGGACATCAGCCTGTACGAGATAAGAATGGCTCTCAAACAACTTAAGAAAAACAAGACACCGGGTGAGGATGGAATCACTACAGAGCTCCTGAAAGCGGGTGGAACACCGGTACTAAAAGTCCCTCAGAAGCTCTTTTATTTCTCCCCGCTCGACGGCAAAACGCCAGAAGCATGGAACAGGGGTGTTGTGGTCTTATTCTTCAAAAAAGGTGACAAAACCTTACTGAAGAACTACCGGCCCATAACACTGCTAAGCCATGTCTACAAGCTGTTCTCTAGAGTCATCACGAATCGTCTCGAACGCAGGCTTGATGACTTCCAGCCTTCCGAACAAGCCGGTTTCCGATGCTTTAGTACCATAGAGCACTTACATACGCTTCGGCAGATTATACAGAAGACGGAGGAGTTTAATCGGCCACTATGCTTAGCGTTCGTGGACTATGAAAAAGCCTTCGATTCCGTCGAAATTTGGGCGGTTCTTAGATCCCCACAGCGATGCCATGTAGATTATCGGTACATTGAAGTGTTGAAGTGTTTGTATAACAGCGCCACCATGTCAGTCCGAGTACAGGAAAATCGCACGAAGGAAATCCCCTTACAAAGAGGAGTATGACAGGTAGTTGTCATATCGCCGAAACTGTTTACTGCTGCTCTGGAGGATTCCTTCAAGCGGCTGGAATTTCAAGGACTTGGTATCAATATTATTGGCAAGGCGAAATACATCACTCACCTTCGATTTGCTGATGACATCGTAGTCATGGCCCAGTCGCTGGAAGATCTAGGACAAATGCTCGATGACCTCGATAAAGTTTCCCAACAAGTGGGTCTTAGAATGAACATGGATAAAACAAAAAATATGTTTAATGTTGCACCCACCGTACAAACTGTTGGGAACTTTACTCTCAAAATTGTGGACGAATATATCTACCTCGGACAGGCAATCCTTTTAGGAAAATCAACTTTAGAGAGAGAGGTCAGTAGGCCGATGCAAATCGGCTGGGCAGCGTTGGGGAAACTGAACTGAAAGGTGTACAACCAATGTGTGTTACCAGTGATGACTTACGGCGCTGAGACGTGGTGCTTCACAAAAGATCTTTTTAGAAGGCTCAATGTCGCGCAGAGAGCTATGAAGAGGGCTATGCTCGGCATTTCTCTACGTGATCGAATCAGAAATGAGGAGATCCGTAGAAGAACCAAACTTGCTGACATAACCCACCAGATTAGCAAACTGAAGTGGCAATGGGCCGGCCACATAGCACGAAGATTGGACGGTCGTTTGGGCCGAAAGATCTTGGAGTGGAGGCCACGTACTGGAAAGCACAGTGTGGGACCGACGACCTGGTGAAAATCGCTGGGTTTTGTTGGAAAGCTTCGGAAGAGGCCTATGCTCAGCAGTGGGCAGCAATGGGCTGAGATGACGACAATTTTATTAAAGATTATGTTGGAATTTATTTAGTTGTCAAAATGCTTATAAGATAAGCTGTTTGTTTTTTTTTTTATGATTTTTGCTCAATTTCTATAGTAATGAGAAATATCTCTATGAATGTCATAGGCTGATTATTATAAAAAATAGTTTCATTGTTATTATTATGATAATAAATAAAAATAATATATAAAAACAGAAGTTTTGTTTATTTTCCCTTTAAAGATTATGCAACATTTTAATATTACATAGCGTGAATTCATAATGTTAATATGCATAACACATTGTAAAGCTAACTTAATGACACGAATATAAATGTAATTTTTATTACCATCCATAGATCACCAAATATTTCTGTAATACAAGCGTGCAAACAATTGCAGCCGCCATCAAAAGACGCGAGATTTCCCTAGAATAATAGTGTATCATTGCGTTATGTTCATCAACATCGTTTAAATTCACACGAATAAACGTGTAATGATCTATAACAGTCAACTGACTACTCTAATTTCACTCGAGTAATTGTATAATATGGATTTTCTTGATTATTGACTAAATTAACGACTATTCTTTAAAATAAATTATATCAGCTAAAAGATTATTTTTTTATCTTTAATTTCATTATACATTGTTTTAACCTACCTATTATAATCCCCGAAATACTAAGGATTAAACGTTTTTATTCTCTGATGTAAAATTGACGTTTTTCACATGCACGTTTATTCGGCGGAGCCATCGATATTGCCTTAGATAGATAATAATAAACTTTATTTGCTTTAAATGTGGTACAGGTCTATATTTACATATACCAGTTGTAACATTTTATATTTATCAGTTGCAATTAATTATTTATTTATTTATTTGTTTCACCGGTAATTGTTACACTAGTAAATGTATGTATACAGTATTTCTTAACTTATTGCTAAGTGTACAATAATAATGATTATGACCGACTGGATGGAGTAATGGTTGACCTTGTTTTTATGAATGGGGAGTTTGATCCTGATCCACACTCGATCAGTTTCTGACACCCTATGGGTGTCAGAAACTGATCAAGTTTAGTGTTCGAACTAGTTAAGAAATTAAGCAGAGCTGTACTATTACAGCTCTGCTTAATTTCTTAACTAGTTCCAATTGAAAAAATATTTTTATGTTGGATAGACCATGTATCGAGGAAGGCTTAAGGCTATACAACTTCACACTGCTACCAATATAAGCAAAAATTTTAAACTTTACGTTTGAGTTTGCAAGGTAGCTTAATCCAAGATATTTTAGTCGTTAAGTGTATAAAACGAGGGGAAACGCGGACGAAATCGCTGGCACAGCTAGTTCATTTATAGGATAGTTCGTGTTAATAGCATAAATGTGCTATAAAAAAAGAAAAAAGAGCACTAATAAATAGCAGTGCTTTTTCTTTATAAGATACTAGCTTTCCGCCCGCGATTTCGCCCGCGTAGAGACGTTTAACGGGTAAAAAATTACTTCCTTATAGCGCAGTCAGTTAAAAAGTAGCCTATATCCTTTCCTAGGTTCTGGACTATATCGGTATCAAATTTCATTTAAATCGGTTCAGTACTCTATGCGTGAAAGCGAAACAGACAGACAGACAGAGTTACTTTCGGATTTATAATATTACACTCAAATTAGCGCTCGCGACCACGATTGGTGTAACGCAGTCGAAACGTCGGGCAGTAAGTAGCTATGTAATTTGCTACTCCTAATATCGCGTGTAGACCCATAAAGTCTAATTTGAGTGTAATGGAACGCGAACGTCTAAAATTTTTATAATATTAGTAAGGATTTTACTTTGTATTAGATTTCGCTACGATATAAAGCATTCCTCAATTACACTTTGTATTCATTCAAGGATAATTCCACACTTAGTGCTACTACGAAGGCAGTCATGTGAATTACTGAACTAATTATATTAGAGAATGGAACAAAGACAGTTAATAAAAACTGCTGTTTCAATTGTGATTGAGCTGTAATTATTGATTGTCGGATTATGCAAAACGTGTGGGATACGGTTAATATGTAGCCAGTGTAACTAAGTTCGGAAATAATTTTCCTTCTATGATAATGGAAGATTTGTGTTTTTTAAATTCAATGTTAGTATATATGTTACGGCTAATACCCGAAGTGCGGCTACACCTAGGTTTAGCCGGCTAGAACTAGGTGTAGCCACTTACTCTTGGCTAAACCTAGGTGTAGCCGATTGTTTTCGGCTAAAACTAGGTCTAGCCTTCATCATGCCGGCTACAACTAGGTCCAGCCATTCCATGTCGGCTAATACTAGGTTCAGAGAATCCCTGTTGGATAAAACTTAGATGCGAGTCCCGCCAAGCCTTCTGTCCTTCCCCGCGTCACACTCAGGACTCACAGCATCTGCAGCAGCAGCGCGGGGTGGAGGGCGTAGCGAGACACGCGCCTCTGCAGGTTGTGAGCACCAAGTGCTGCTGATCTACTGCAGGTCTACTAGCGAGTGTGACTCATAGCGTCTGTACATAGTTGTAACTGCCTCGTTGGTCTATTGGCAGCAAGCGCTGCGTGCGTAAGGACCGAGAGGTCCCCGGTTAGAGTCTGCGGTCGGTGAAAATTTGTGTGAGTTTTTCTGTAATGAAATTACTTAGCCCGGAGTTAGGAAGTTGGCGGTTGAACGCCCGTGCCTCGGAAAGCACGTTAAGCCGGTGGTCCAGCGCCCGATCTCTCATCGGTCATGTCGGATTGCCGACTCACCAAATTATGAGAGTAGGGAAAAGAGAGTGCACTTGTGTTTGTGCGCACACTTGTGCACTATAATATGACCTACGCACTTGGCTGATCTTAATTAAGATCGGCTGCCATGGCTGAAATCGGTCGGACGCCTTATCTTACATACTTAGTTATAGCCGGCATGCTTTCGGCAGAGCTTTTTTAGATATTACAAAAACATCCAATAATTAGAAACCAAGGTAGTTTTTCATTCTTTTAAATCAAATTGTAATAAATAACACATAGGTAAGTATTGTTAGGAGTAAATTGTTAAGTACAATAGGAACAATCAGGAACATTTTTTTAACAACATACAATAGTTGCATATTATAATTTTAAAGAATATAATTATAAATCACAGGTTTAAAAAAGTAACATAAACTATTTAGAACAATCTATACTTGAGTGACATTTTGAGTTGCACATAATACCAACAGCTTTGCAGAGGCACTTTATGTTGCCACATTTGGTTTTGTAGTTGCATGTTTTCTAATTAATGGATGTTTTTGTAATATCTAAAAAAGCTCTGCCTATAGTATGCCGTCTATTACTATGTAAGATAAGGCGTCCGACCGATTTCAGCCATGGCAGCCGATCTCAATTAAGATCAGCCAAGTGCGTAGGTCATATTATAGTGTATACTCTCGGTCCTTACGCAGCGCTTGCTGCCAATAGACCAACGAGGCAGTTACAACTATGTACAGACGCTATGAGTCACACTCGCTAGTAGACCTGCAGTAGATCAGCAGCACTTGGTGCTCACAACCTGCAGAGGCGCGTGTCTCGCTACGCCCTCCACCCCGCGCTGCTGCTGCAGATGCTGTGAGTCCTGAGTGTGACGCGGGGAAGGACAGAAGGCTTGGCGGGACTCGCATCTAAGTTTTATCCAACAGGGATTCTCTGAACCTAGTATTAGCCGACATGGAATGGCTGGACCTAGTTGTAGCCGGCATGATGAAGGCTAGACCTAGTTTTAGCCGAAAACAATCGGCTACACCTAGGTTTAGCCAAGAGTAAGTGGCTACACCTAGTTCTAGCCGGCTAAACCTAGGTGTAGCCGCACTTCGGGTATTAGCCGTAACATATATAATACATGTAGAGCTATCCAGTAATTGTCTGTTGTATTTAGATATTGTTATATGTTAATGTATCACTCATAGTCATTCATGATGTAAACAAATGTTATTAGTCAAAAATATGAAAAAGCGTCGATGGCCGAATTGTCAAGGTCGTTATTGCAAGGTCGCAAGTTCAAAAGCCGTCACGTACCACTGTGTTTTTCAAATTTGAAATTCATATATACTATTATTTGACGCTTTAACAGTGAAGGAAAACATCGTGAGGAAACCTGCACACATGCGAAGAAATTCTTAGGTTGTGTAGTCGACCAACCCGCACTTGGGCAGCGTGGTTGACTCAAGCCTATCGAGTTATTTTAGGGTAGGCCCGTGCCCCAGCAGTGGGGACGTATATGGGCTGATGATGAGTAAACTTTATTTCTTTTATTGTGATGAGTTCTTTACATGAGCTTAAGTAACTTACTTCAGAATCGGAACAATCTATTTGATTAAATATTAGTCTTTATAGGTCTACACACGGTTTTAGGAGTAGCAAATACATAGCTACTTACTGCCCGACTTTTCGACTCGGCGGACTGAATCTATTTTGATGCTGTTCGATATTTATTTAGGGTATATAGAGAGGGTGTGATTGGAGATGTCGACAGGAGAAGACCAAGAAAGACCTTGCATGACCAAATAGGTCAAATCTTAAATAGAGGTCAAATAAAAAGTACCCGTAATCGACTAGCGTGCATGAAGAGGTTGATGAATGTGGATTAAGCGAAAGTGGTGTGCCAGGACCGTAGCACATGGCAGGAAGTGATCTCTGCCTCTGGGAAAAAGGCGTGATTTTATGTATGTATGTCGTATGTATGTATGTATATTTATTTATTTGTCTCTTGTTCCAGGTTTGCCATAAACCCAACGCCTAGGTTACAAGTATCACAATGAGGCATCAAAGAGTCTTCGGCCTGGGGCTCTCCTTCGGATTGGTAGCTGTTCTATTGCACATGATCGACAAATCATTAGCGGTGAGCATGTTTTGTTATTTTTTTTATAATTGGCTAACAAAATGAACACACTCCACCTGATGGTAAGCGGTGTGAGATCTACTATATGAGGTCGACAGGCACAATAGACCATATTGAGCCTGTCGCTCCTAACCAGAAGGCCAGCTTAATGCCCCACCTGAAGAGCCCGGGATGCCGAATGCAGCCATCCACATAAAATGCAGGCGCTGGTGGCTCGGACTAAGAGGTTCAGTTCATCTTTTCTACCCCGTGTCATTAAGGCATGGAATGCCCTTCCAGCTCATGTTTCCCTCCCTCCAATGATTCCGGGCTCTTCTGGCGGCGCGTGAAACGGCATTTAAGCAAGCCTTCAGGGTGAGTGCGACAGGCTCAAAATGGTCTAGTGTACCTCATGTGTAGATCTCACTACCGCTTACCATCAGGTGGAGTGAGGTCATCTTGTTAGCCAATTATAAAAAAGAAAAGTGGACTATTTTTTATGCGGGTGATATACTATTTCAAGGAAGGGATTCGCTTAATTTTATCATTAAGTCAAGTTTACATCACACAATTGACACACAAGACTGGCTCGGTGGAACAGTGGTTAGTGACTCAGGTTCATAACCTACGGTTCCAAGAGTCGTGGGTTCGATACCCACTCGGGACAAATATTTGTGTGACGAACATCGGTGTTTGTTCCGTGTCTGGGTGTATTATTAAATATATTTAAGTTTATTTGTGTATCTACTGTCGATCCTGATTTCCGTAACACAAGTGCTTAAGCTACTTACCACGGGGTCAGATCAATGTATGTGATGTTGTGAAAAAAAAACAATTAATCCTGTGGATAATCAATTCAATAAAAGAAATACTAATTTAAAAATGAACAAACAACTCAGACCACTTATTTCAAACAATCTCTTCCTTGCGTCTTAATCTTAAATCACTTTTAATTATAAAACGACATTATAATAAGCCTTATTACTGATTAGCGTTGATTAACTGCCAATTAAAGGTTGATTATAAGGTAATTTAACATGGAATGGTATCACCTTTGACAGTTGTAATAACATAATTGATGTCTATTCGTTCGTCATGCTATATTGTGTTGTCCCGATTGTTTATTTCCACTGGAAAACGAGGAAAAAGTCCTATATCCGTCAGAATATCCTGCTAGATTCGTGTGGGAAAAATGTGTTGATAAGATTTTTAGTAGTGGATATAAAATTGTTGTTAAAACTCTTACTACTGCTGTTACTTAGATATTGAAAATTTACATGAAATTCAATGTTTATTGACTGTTTTTTAAGAACATAACATCCCACTGATAATGATGACTGATGATGAGGCCAATGTCCAAGTCTTAATCTTCTTCTTATCGTATGGTTGATGAACAACCTGGTGTTAGAGTTTTTAAGCCGCCCGTAGGCCTCTGACAGTTTCACACACCGTTGAAAAATCTCTCAGGTGTCTCAGGTTCAGTCTCTCAGGTTCAAACCCCGCCGGGTACCAATGTGTTTTTCAAATTTGAAATTCATATGTACCATCATTCGACGCTTTAAAGGTGAAGGAAAACATCGTGAGGAAACCAGCACACCTGAGAGATTTTTCAACGGTGTGTGAAGCCATGTCAGAGACCTACGGGTGGTTTGAACTCTGACTCCAGGTTGTTCATCAACCATACGATAAGAAGAAGAAGAAGTATGCTTGGGAGTGTATATGTACATTAAGCAATTTTAGGAAGCAATTTGCATACTCCAGTTGTTTTTTATTTCCGCAACATAAGGATTTGACTAGCTAGGTGGAACAATGGCTAGTGACCCAGACTACCTACGGTTCCAAGAACGACTCTTGGTTCGATTCCCACCCGGGACAAATATTTATATGACGAAGGTCGCTGTTTGTTCCCTATAAGTTAATATATTTAATAACACACCCAGACACGGAGCAGTCGGTTATTAATTTGTGTATCCACTGTTGATTCAGATACATACATATATAAAATCACGCCTTTTTCCCAGAGGGGTAGGCAGAGATCACTTCCTGCCATGTGCTACGGTCCTGGTACACCACTTCCGCTTAAAGCCATATCAGAGGCCTACGGGCGGCTTAAACTCTGACACCAGGTTGTTCATCAACCATACGATAAGAAGACTTCCGCTTTTGATTCAGATGCCGTAGACAAAGTAACAATATCAAAACGATAACGAAGTTCGAAAAGAATAAAATGTATGGGATTGATTAGACGCGATAAATCACGTGGTCAATCTTATGTCAATCCATACATTATATTCTTATCGAAATTCGCTATCCTTATAGCTATCGTTGATATTGTTACTTTGTCTAAGCATCCTGGTACCTGTAACACAAGTGCTTAAGCTACTTACCACGGGATCAGATCGATGTATGTGATGTTGAGAAGTATTTATTTATTTATTTCATTAGTTACTTTTGTAGTTTTAAATATTTAAGCATACATAGGGACAGACAAGCGGTAAGCGTGTATACCATATGCTGTTGATGATATCGGCATCAGACCAATGTGTGTGATAATATTAGTCTTTATGGGTCTATAAAAAGCGTCGATGGCCGAGTGGTTAAGGTCGTTGCTTGCCATGCGAGAGGTCGCCGGTTCAAACCCCGCCAGGTACCAATGTGTTTTTCAAATTTGAAATTCATATGTACCATCATTCGACGCTTTAACGGTGAAGGAAAACATCGTGAGGAAACCTGCACTCCTAAGAAGAAATTCTTAGGTTGTGTAGTCGATCAACCCGCACTTGGCCAGCGTGGTCGACTAAGGCCTTATCGCCCTAGTTTAGGGTAGGCTCGTGCCCCAGCAGTGGGGACGTATATGGGCTGATGATGACGCGTTATTAGGAGTAGCAAATTACATAGCTACTTACTGCCCGACGTTTCGACTGGGTTACACCAATCGTGGTCGCGAGCGAACTGGCGCCGCCCGTCTTCGGGCAGTAAGTAGCTATGTAATTGCTACTCCTAATAACGCGTAGACCCATAAAGACTGATTTTAGGGTAATAGAGCGCGAAAGTCTAAAATCTTACAATGTATGTGATGTTATGTGACAATTATTTGACATTTGCTTTTTTAACTTTCCAGGCATTAGACGGCTATGTGCCTGGCGAGGACTATCCTGTCTACACAGAGGTTCCCTCAGGACTCTCCTTCACTTGCGACGACAAAATACCCGGGTACTACGCTGACCCGGAGACCAGCTGTCAGGTATACAAAAACCATGCAAAATTCCCATGGAAACGGGAGTTATTGGGAAAAAACTTATGTATGTAAAATGCTGTAGTCCACGTGAACAAAATCGCGGGCACAACTAGTATTAAATTATAGTTGAAGAGTAGGTCAGAGTCCCATGACGCCGCCAAACGGCGATGAGGTACACCGCGGTGTTTTAGTCGGTAAACCCCCCGGGCATTGCACCCCGCCCAGGAGCCGCGGCTGGCATTTACCATCTCTTCGCCAGCCGCTGGGGAGTCCAGCACACCACCCCCTCTCCCAGTGCAAAAATAATTTAATCGCAAGTATGTAGTAATACGTATTTATAGCATAATAACCTATTATATGTAGGTAATTTAATCATCAACATATTTTATTTTATTAGCTTTCCGCCAGCGACCACGTAGAGACGTTTAACCGGTAAAACATTACTTCTAGTTACAGAGCCCACGACCAAAACCATGTATCATAGCGATACGGCAAAAACCCTATAAAATCGTTAGATTGTATGATTCTGAACCCGACTAGGTATATAGTAACGGTCGAAAGTGTAGCAACTGCGTGGGAGGCCATTTCTGCTGTGTCAAAAAAAAGGCAGTCGGTATTATAGCAATACGTCGGAAAGTAAAAATGTACATAGATTTTATAATTGTATTACGAAAAAGTTTGTTTTCAGACATTTTGTGCGTAGCACATAGCCGCTCAGGCTACCGATTTCAAATCGGTCTCAAAATTTTATGCGTCCTCATTTCCGTCTGAAAATTGTTTTGTTCGCATCAAATATATTTTTTTGTCTGATTTTTAATCTTTTTAAATGATTTTACGGGTTTGCGCTACAACACTAACGTCTGAAAAATATGTTTCCCGGTATCTCAGAACCATCATTTAACTACAGTCTGCAAATCAGACATATTGCTATGATGCAGTTCGGTAAAATTCTTTGAAAATTTTGAAAATTCGGTCAGATCAAACGCTACGCGGAAAATGTCTGATATTGGTATTATCGAGTTCAAAATAATCTTATCTATCGATTTGATGCGGTTTTGGCTGTATTGCTATGAGACAAAAATTTTAGTCGTGGGCTCTGTAACTATTCTTTATAGCGCAGTTGGTTGTTAAAAAGTAGCCTATGTCCTTTCACAGATTCTGGACTATATCTGTACCAAATATCATTAAAGCGGTTCAATACTCTATGCGTGATTGCTTAACAGACTGATAGAGTTACTTCCACATTTATAATATTAGTAAGGATGTAATAAAATAACGACTTAATACCGTTATCAACAGTTCAGAACTTAACTATTGGCTGACGATGATGATGATGATGATGATGAAACGTTGTGTATCTTCAGGTATGGCACTGGTGCGTGCCTAGCATCGGAGGCAACGTGATGTATTCTTTCATCTGCGCTCCGGGTACCGTCTTCAACCAGAGGACAAGAGTCTGCGACTGGTTCTTCAAGGTACCTACTAGTTATATAGTTTCCAATGCCTCAACATCATACATCTTAATATATATGTCGCAGTCATCTGGTTAAATCAGCGATTTGATTGAATCACTAGCGCGTTCATTGAATGACGACGTTTAATTGAATGACTAAAGGACAACTCGTGAAGTGGTTGAATATTACGTTCAACATCTTGACTGAACGTCATTTAGCGTAGTCGTTGAATGGGATATAGCTGGCTTTGTAATGTTTGATTAGGGCGACCAAAAGTGCGCAACTTAAAAGATAACTAACTTAATATTAAAAAATGAGGACATGACATAACACACCTTAATAACCAGCCAGTTTTGCCAGATTTTTTTCTTTTAAAGTAGCCGGCGACAGCATATTAATCGGTACATCCATGCTGTCTCATTTTTTTTTCCGAATAAGTTACTTTAAATCTCAATTTCACTCAAAAAAATATCAACACAGTGCCTTTCGATTAGATCTGTACCAGCTGTTTGACGCCATCTTTGTTTTGATGAGCACTAACGCCGCAGTGGAAAAAAATGAACTAAATTACAATCACCTGACTGATTTTACGTCCGCTATGTTCAAAGGGCTAGCATTCAATCAGCTAACTTGTTGGACGTTGAGTGAGGATTGTTCATTCAACGTTCGACCTAGTCATTCAATTGAACGTCGTCATTTAATGAACGCGCTAGTGATTCAATCAAATCGCTGATTCAACCAGATGACTGCGACATCTATAATTCTAAAATGAGTCTTTATGGGTCTACACGCGATATTAGGAGTAGCAAATTACAAAGCTACTCATTGAGTTCGCTCGCGACCACGATTGGTGTAACCCAGTCGAAACGTCAGGCAGTGAGTAGCTATGTAATTTGCTACTCCTAATATCGCGTGTAGACCCATAGAGACTAATATTAGTGTAATGGAACGCGAAAGTCCAAAATATATAATTCTGCTGTACAACCAGAAAATTTGGCGGTAGTACACTTTTCAAACAGATTTCTTTAAACACCATTAGCCCCGCCCACTGACCAATAGAAGAGCACTTGAAGAAAATCTGTCAAAATCCAAGCAAAAACGTTCCAATAGTAGGAGAGCTAGCAAGAATTTTTGGTAGGTATTTGAGGCAAGCTGAAAACTTATCCTGTACCTCTCCTATTATATCCCAGCACGAAACTGCAGACCTGGCTGGTGAGTAGCGGGGCTAAAGCAAACCCCCAAAAATATTTTTCATCTTTTTATTTATAACTAAAAATTAGACTCACTAAGACAATTATTTCGATGGAACTTCTTCCTGTCAGGTGAACTGACAAATTATATTTTTTTGGATTATAAAATATATTTTTAAATAAAAAATATTGGGGGTTTGGTTTAGCCCCGGTACTGCGGGTTTGTGTTGGGATATAATAGGAGAGGTACAGGACAAGTTTTCAGCATGCCTCAATATCTACCAAAAAATTGTGCCAGCTCCTTGACCACAATTGGGCGGGGCTTGCTCTGACAGACGCGTAAGCGCCAAGCGATTTTCACCTTATAGGTGGTCGACCGCCAGCGTTGCTGATAGTACGTGTATATGTAATTGAACCTCCCAAACGGCTTGACTGATTTAAATGAATTTTTCTGTATGCGTTTGAGTGGCGCCACTCGGAAAAATTTATGGATGGTTTAGATTCACAAATCATCCCGGCAGTTGGCGCTGATTGCTTGAAAAAGTTTTTATCTATAAGATACCCGAAGCAAAGCGAAGGCGGGTCACTAGTACATACATAAAATCACGCCTTTTCCCCAGAGGGGTAGGCAGAGATCACTTCCTGCCATGTGCTACGGTCCTGGCTCACCACTTTCGCTTCTTCCACATCCATCAACCTCTTCATGCATGCTCTTCGATTACGGTTACTTTTCATTTGACCTGTTTTTAAGATTTGACCTATTTGGTCATGGAAGGTCTTTCTTGGTCTTCCCGTGTCGACATCTCCATTTCGTTACTCGTTTCGTATTCATCCTCTCAACATGACCAAACCATCTAAGCATACCTTTCTCAATTCTAGGTACTACTATATCTTCTTTCCATTTAATGAGGGTTCTTCTTAATGTCTGTCTATTCAATTAGGGTTTTCGCGTATGAGAAATACATAAGATGGCAATGCGTAGTAGATGTCTGGTCCAACTGCAGCATGATTGTTTCAAACTCAAAGTCAAAATTTCTTTATTTATGCCTATTTACACGCACTTATAAATCGTCATTATTGTAAATAAATAAGTAAGATATAAGTGCTTCTACCACCGGTTTGGAAAGCTGATTCCGCCGAGAAGACACCGGCACTAAAAAATTCCGGGATATTTACCATGTTTTGTTGTTTTAACGAGCTCCCGATATTTCGGCACTGTTGCAAGCGCCATGATCACGGGTGAACAAAACAACATGGTGAATATCCCGGACAGTTTCAGTTTTCTAATGTGTGTAACCGCGACAGTGTAAAATTAGGCCATCTATTCATTATATTTGCACTTCAATAATGTTTCAGGTGGATTGCCCAAGTTCACCAGCATACTACGGAGTCAACGAAGACCTATACAAAGATGAGCAAGGGAACTACATTCCTGGGAAAAAGTAGAATATATAATATATAATAGTACTATTAAATAACCAATCATCGTAGTTCTATACTACACTTTTGTATATAAACGCATGTGTATATAAGTTCCACAAAATTGGATATGTGATGAATGCAACTATTGAAATTAATGTGATATACAATTATATATGGTTTACTTAACCTGTGAAATATCGAGACAGTAGATTCTAAAATGTAAAAAAATATTTTTTTCTTATCTCTAACAACGACACAATATTTTGTTTTTTTTTAAATACAACCAAAATTTTATATGAATTGTAAGTTTTAGAAGTCTTAGAAGAATTTTCTTATAGTATGCAGATATAGATCAAATATTCATGTAGCTGTGAATCTTTAGCTCAAATTGAGCAATTTCTTTAACATTATTGAACAATTTGGCATGTACGGACACACAATTCTATTTACTGACAATTTTATTATAGATTTTGTGTCATGGTTGTTATTTTTGCATTAGTTATTTGAAGCTTCAAGAAAAATTGTTCCTGATGGATTTATAAATATTTTGATTTGAACAACTTATTACTTCCTAATCTCTTCCAATTTTATGCACCTATTTAGAATGTTCTTCTAAATTACTGCACTTCCTTTTACACTACACTAATCTACTTCAAAATAGCGTTTACCAACCAATTCTGCACTTTTGTTAGTTATTATCCGTCTTAGGTACACTAAGTTTGATCGTCGATATATAAAATAGTAGGAGAGCTGGCAAGAAATATATATTTTTAGATTATAAAATATACTTTTGGATAAAAAAAAAATTAAATTCGGGGGTTCAGCTTGCCTCAAATACCTACCCAAAATTTTTTGCCAGCTCTCGGACAAAAAGCATATTGACAGATGTCAATTTAACATTTGACAGAAGTGCACCCATTGTAAATGACACGCATTGTTTCGTTGAAGTTATTAGTTTGACATTAATGCCTATTTGTATTTTCTCCGTGATTCGCCGGGAACACAGAACTTTGCCTGTCTTATTTTTGTAGGCACTTTACACTGAATCAATTTAGTATTATTTTGTATGGCTGTTTGCATGATAGTTGCCAATCATTTGCTTTTGAGAATGAATTATATTATAACTTATAAATAACGGCCGAATGCCGAAACGATAGTAAGATAATTACAAATTTAAATTTAAAACAAGTTTTGGGCTAGAACTTTTTCTAAAAATCGGCTGACTAGAAATTGAAGATAATCGTTTCTGTATTTGGACGTTAATCTAATCCAGGTTAAAAAACATAATGCTTGCCTAGATTATTCTGATGAGAATGAGTTCAAAAATCAATAGAAATATTATATGTACCATCAGTGTTTATTAATCTATAAAGTAATTTGTGACTTTAGGTTTTCCTCTAAGTAGTACAAAACATAAGTACTTTTAAGTTCCGAATTTGGCATTACCAATCGAAATGTAAGTTACCATTTATTAGTCATTTATTGAAGAAGTAATAAATAATAGACTAATAATAGAATATCAAAAATTGTAGGAAAAACAATGATAGGAAAATCACTACTTGTATTGATTACAATGTTTAATAAACATATTGTAATAGTTGCAATATATTTCTGTGATGTCCTTTTGATAAATCATCAATTTGATTAACACAGAATATTTAAAACATGAAATTAGATCTGCTAATACATATACAATAAATTTAACTTAATTAAAGTTAAATTTTATATCTACCTGTAGTATGAAATTTTTCAAATAGGTATCTACCTAATCCGTCCTTGTATTAAAAAGGTAAGTATAAAAAATAAAACTGTCAGCCATTATTATTAATGATTATGTGAAACAATGTACAAATTGTAAGTAATTGCAAGAGTAGTAAGAGATTTAAAAATCTTTTGTAAAAAACCTGATTTGTCATTTATCTTTATAAGACTTTTTTTTATAAATAAACTCTTATACTTATGTTTACTTCTTTGGACTCTTCCCACTTTCCCCTCTTTATCCACTATCCACCACAAATCATAGAATGATTATAGAGTTTTTCACTACCCTATGTTTGATTACCAAATAACTAGCTATTTATGATTTTAGACTTTCGCGTTCCATTACACTAAATATTAGTCATTATGGGTCTACACGCGTTATTAAGAGTAGCAAATACATAGCTACTTACTGCCCGACGTTTCGACTGGGTTAGACCAATCGTGGTCGCGAGCGAACTGGCGCCGCCCGTCTTCTTCTGCCGCAGCGGTTGTGAATTTCTTGATCCACCCCCGAACAAGCACTAATGTCATTTGTACAGCTACCCACATTTGTCCGACACACAACACTCACTAAGTAGCTATGTATTTGCTACTCCTAATAACGACCCATAAAGACTAATATTTAACTAGCTATTTAATTCAATGAACACCTTTTGACACAACTTATGTAATCGTATATTAACCAATTTGCATGTTTTTGCTCAAAATACCTACGAATGGTAGGTTTTTACAGTAAGTAGATAACAGTATACGGCCTACTGTTATCTACTTACTGTACTGCAACCTACGGCTGTTAATGTGTATCACGAACGGAAGATGGCGCCACCTGTGGTTAATAGGTCTTTTTATCGTATAGTTGATGAACAACCTGGTGTTAGAGTTTTTAAACCGCCCGTAGGCCTCTGACATGGCTTCACACACCGTTGAAAAATCTCTCAGGTGTGCTGGTTTCCTCACGATGTTTTCCTTCACCGTTAAAGCGTCGAATGATGGTACATATGAATTTCAAATTTGAAAAACACATTGGTACCTGGCGGGGTTAGAACTGGCGACCTCTCGCATGGCAAGCAACGACCTTAACCACTCGGCCATCGACGATTTTATTAATAATTAATATGCGGGAAAAATTCGAAGGCTTCTATAAGCTGTTGGTTAGTGTAATGGTTCGCACGTCTGGACGCGATTCCTGGATGGACGCGAGTTCTAATCCCCGGTCAACAGTGGAGCAATTGAATTGTTTCCGTTTTTCAAAATATTTCAACAGTATTATCACCGTTATGCTTGACTGGGTAAAAATGAATTGCTAGGTGGAGATAAATGATGGCGTCTATTGTGGTGCAACATGAATTATGTACATTATAATATAGACACATACGACGACTCAGACCTCCACACTAGGCGGAAACTCCGTCGCGGTATATATTATATAAATTATAACGACCGATCTTCCGCGCAGTCTGCCCGCTATACGTAATTTATATGCAACCACATAACCTGACGTTCCGTCAGTAAACGTGGTCGCATGTGTTCTAAAGGCTGATTTAAGAGTGAGCTAAGATTCACGATTCACGGTCTCGGTAGACCTGGATCCTGAACTGACAAGGATCCGAACTAGATAGACCACTATCCAACCTGGATTCTGAACTGAAAAGAATCCGGCTCTAGAAGGACCAATGTTTGGGGTATGACCCAAATTGTACTAAAACGCAGTTAGGTAGTGGACACATTTATTGAAGGAAAGGCTCCGGTACTTATGGAGCCGGAGAAAAATATTGATACCGCGATTTAAAAAAGGATAACGACATCTCTTGACAACTATGTCAACTACGTGCTTAGAACTAAGGGGTTGTGCTTTAACACGTGCTGACCACACGGTGACCGTCAGCGCTGAAGGTCCAGTATGCAAAGATATAGGGACCGTTTTTAAGTAACGCTGACCGGTCGTCGCCGACGCCCGATACAAAAATCTATCGGCGCCGAAGATCAGCGTGTCGTCAACGCGACTCTATAATCAGCCTAAAAGGATACTCCTACGACTGGCTCGGTGGAACAGTGGTTAGTGACCCAGGTTCACTACCTACAGTTCCAAGAGTCGTGGGTTCGATTCCCACTCGGGACAAATATTTGTGTGACGAACATCGGTGTTTGTTCCGTTTCTGGGTGTTTTTATGTATTTTAGTATATATTTTAAAAAATCTATGTATGTATATAAGTCTCTGACGCCCAAAGCACAAGCATCGCTTAGTTTGGGGTCACATGACCATGTGTGGGAATGTCCCAGATATTTATTTATAAATTTATTGTATAATATTATTTATTATGCATTTGCTACTCCTTTTATCGAATGTAAACCTATAGGAACTAGTTTTAATCTAAATATATAAAAGGAGAAACTGACTGACTGACTGACTGACTGATTCACTGACTGACATATCGACACACAGCCTAAACGGCTAAACGGAGGCACTTGAAATTTGGAAATGTTGTAGCGTAGGTACCGTAGAGGTGCACTAAGAAAGGAATTCCCGAAATTCTCACGGGAACGGGAATAATGTAATATAACGCTCAAGTATTAGATTTATGATTTACATACAGTATTTTGACTGGCTCGGTGGAACAGTAGTTAGTAACTCAGGTTCATAAGCTGCATTTCCAAGAGTCGTGGGTTCGATTCCCAATCGGGACAAATATTTGTGTGACGAACATCGGTATTTGTTCCGTGTCTGGGTGTATTATTAAATAAATTTAAGTTAATTTGTGTATCCACTGTTGATCCTGATTTCCGTAACACAAGTGCTTAAGCTACTTACCACGGGATCAGATCAATGTATGTGATGTTGTGTAATATTTATTTAATTTTTTATTATTTATACTAACTGACTTACTTTTGCAGGGTTTTCAAGAGCTTTCCATCCCACGCTGAGTTCTTTAGACGTCGTTTGACGGCGAGAAGGAAGAGGCAAGAGGGGGCTGGGAAAGAGCAAGCTACTTCCACGCCTATAGACGTGATCCCATTGGCTGTCAACAATACGTTGAATAGACATTGATTTTTATATAATTTAGGTTATATTTGTAAAGAAAAAAGAGCTATAAATAGTTTTATTAATTTATTAAAATATATTTTTAAGCAACTGCACAAGCGTTTTATTTTGTTTGCTTACGAGTCATCACGCCTGTCGACGAACTTGCGAAGGCTATAAATCATATATGAAAACTAGCCAAGACAGACCTTAGGCTATAATATATTATGTTATGTTATAAGAAGATATGATATGTTATACTGTTACTTATAAATAAATTTCAGGACTGACCATTGAACTTGGCACCCATTTAGATCTCACTTCTTTTGTCGTTGAAGTCAACAACCAAGGCATTTATCATAATATTGAACTTGGCTCTCATTTCACATTTATATTTTTGATTGGATTATATTTGAAATAAAACTAATTTGACGGATTAAACTCGTGTGTATTGGTATTATAAACATGATTTAGAGATCCGACATTTCGAGCTCTTTACAGCGGTCGTGGTCACGGTTAAGACTGAAGTTGTCAGGTGTCTTCATAAATGAGCTTAATGACGTCATTTGGTGTGTTCCGGTTCACGCATACAGAACTCAAAACATTGTTCGGTCTTGCAATATGTTGTTGTACTATGGATTATATTTATTGAAATATATTTCTGAGGACTGTGGAAGCATTTGCTTTCATTTTTTCTTATTCTGATAAGAAGCGACGATCCTATGATGCTGATAAACATACAATACTATACTATACTTGCTTATACAATAACAGTTGAATAAACATTATTATAGTTTTAATTAATTTTAATTTTTAGCTACCTATAAATATACCTATAAAGTTTTATGGATCTGCATAGATAAATACTAAAATAATAACTCTTATACTTAGCCCTTTATTTACTTTTGCCTCATTTTGAAAGAAAGGGGTCGCTAAAATATACATACAAATAGAAACTTTACGTAAATTATAGATAGACATTGTAATATAGCCAAAATATAGTATTGTTGATTAATTGAAATTTATTTGCAAGAAACTGACATGGATTTCCTTTGACGCTAAATAGACATAATACGAGCATAGATATAGCCATCTTCAATACAGTACACAAAATTAGAAAATGTAGCACATAAATAAGTGTGAAAATTACTTAATTAATATATAGAATATGGTGCGATATCCTCGAACAACAAATCTTCTTTTCTTTCTTCTTTTTCCAATAAATTATTATTATTTATAAAGCAGACACTAAAATCATAGCCGTAGCGCGTTGATGTCTTTTGTATGGTAAGTCAAGCATGTCACTAAATTATACTTTCCGTCAGCCATAATGGATTAGATATCAGGGATACAAGAGTAAAAAGACAATTTACTGCACTTATGTGCACATACTAGTGCACTATAATAACCTTTCTAGTTGTAAAAGAGGCTCAGGCAACGAGGAATTTCATTTCATTAAATAAAATACAAAATGCTCATTTTTTGTTTTCTCAAACTTATACTTTGGTAAGCTGATATTTTGATATAATCACAAACCAAGACCAACCAGTGTCAATAAGTTGTATGTAAATCGATATAATGCCTTGATAACCTATACAAATAGGTAGATAACCAAATAGTAATGCCTCAGCATGTGCAATTGAGGTAGTAACAGCTGGACCGCTAGAGCTAGCTACTTTGAACGATGCATTTCAATCTATGAGCGAATGCGAGCGGAGTCACGCGCCGCGGCTAGCGAACTGCATTCTGAGCACGTCTTGTGCGCATACAGCCTTCGCCTGTGTGGGTTCGATATGCATATTGTAAGGGGCTTTTCATAATGCTAGCCAAGTCTTTGATGCAAAAAATATAATTTTAATCTATACTATTAAATGCGGAGATACGAACGTCGCGGTCTATATTTTAGTGATGTTAAGGTCCAAAAAGGAAATTATGTTATGTTGTTTACAAATATGATTGCAAATCATATAAAAAAGTGATATAAGGTCAATACGTCTCTTATTTTACTGAATGATTACTTTTGTACTTAAGTAAAATTAAACAACAAAATCTGACACTTTTATTAACCCATTTTGTTACAAACCAAAAACCGTACGTAGCTGACAAAAGTATTACCTAAAATTATATTGCACTCATTATAAAGTTTTGTCTCTTTACATCTTAAGACCTTCTTAACTAAGGAACACTTTATGAAAAAATCCGATGAATCCATTTAAAGAAGATTCTGTCCCTATGTATGCTTAAATATTACGCAGCGGATTTTGAAACGGGTTTTTTAATAGATAGAAGGATTCAAGAAGAAGGTATTTCTGTAAAATTCACTCGAAGCAAAGAAAGGGTTGGTCGCTTGTTATAAATAAAGCTCTCATGGATGTTTTGCTTCATAACATTCTCATACTCAACTTCCAAAGGCGGGTAAAGAAAGCATAATGCTTTCTTTTTAAAAGCACCAACTATTAAAATCCTTCTTCAAACCATCTACTCATACTGCATGTAAACTAATATAGTATATGATTGTGCACTGCACTGGTTTTCTCACGAAGTTTTCTTTGAAATGTTAAAATAGACTTTATTCGAAAACAAAGACATTATCTAAGCATAGTTAGATTCGTATTTAAGTCATACATTAGAACTTGTCTTTTATAATCCTAATGCTGCCAAGTTTGCTTCTAATAAACGTATTTTTAGATTATGGGTTATTTTTAGTTAGGCAAGTTCAGCTAAGTAGGTTGACTTTCCAAACTGATACGATTTATCTTTTTGCTATATGCAAAGCTTTCAGTACAAATTATAAAATATCACTATTATCTCCATTTTATAGGTATGTATGGGGAAGAGCTTTCGTCCATAATAAAAAAAGATCGCGACTAATAATGACCACAAAAATAATCACAAATCAAAACACACCTTTACATCCCCAGTCCACCTAGTCGGCTAGCACTCTCTACCAGTCCCGCGCAACCAGCGACGACGATCGCACGTCGCTGCCGCAAAAAAAAGCAAAAAAAAAAAAACAAACCCGCGAGTGCCAAGTCCACCAACAAAAAAAAGTATCCACCTATTACCCCGAAAGTGAGTTCCCAACCCCGAAAAGTGTACACACAAGTTTGACAGTTTACTTTTTCAAAATGGCCGCGTTCTTACGCAATTTATTTCGTAACTTTTTTTAAGTAACAAGCCGTTCGATATTTGGGTCACATTCTATTGGGCCGTTATTAATTTTATTCTTTTGGTCTTAAAGTTGATATTTCATCGATAAATATTTCTCGTTTGAGGTTAAATTTTGATGTGTGAGGTCGAATTTCGGTGCTATTATTGTTTATTTTGAGTTTTTGTTGCGTAATAAGAAAGTGGGGTACTTTTTAAGATGCAAAATTATGTGCGTTCCGCCTATGATAAATTATTTATTAGTTTTTTTTATTTAGGCACATTTCAACGTATTAAGAAGTAAAAAGTCACAATTCTGTGTCGGTAATTAACTGGTTGACATTTTAAAGTTGTGTTCAATGTCATAGGGTCATTTAAACAATTTATTTTTCACATCAATATTAATAAATTTGTGGTTTATGTGTTTTTAATTAAAGTAATCCAAATATACTTAATTTATCCGTCAAAAACATATAGATAATATATGAATGTGATTGGTTTCTTACATTTAAAACAAAAGTGCCTACTTAATTTATTCTACTGTAATAGGATTGCACAATACGAACAATAAAAGTCATAATATAATCGTAAATTACTAATATTTTTGTTGTCGGCTTGTTATTAAAACAATTATGAAACTTTAATTATGCACACTTATACGTTTAAATGTATTAAGCATGACCTTAATTTATAATAAAGCCGATTTTGCGAAGGAACAGGGGTGTATTAAGACCTCCAGTTAGTTTAATGCTTTATGATAAAGAACTGTTATTTTACACTTCTTTTTTAAATTTACATACATGATGGAGGGTTTCTATCAGTCTGTATGATTCCACAACCATAGCGTATAACTAAGTCTACCAGAAACACGAAATTAGTCGACGCCCATTCTTAAACTGACTGGAATTAAAAGATCGTAATACACCCCAAGAGTGCCACCAGTATGTGTGTGTACACATTTGTATATATAATATTATATTCCACCAATATCTCTTTAGAGGTTGGCCGCCATAGCCAAATTCTATATACATATTTGGATAACATAACAAGAAAAAGTGTCAATGGCCGAGTGGTTAAAATTGTTGCTTGTCATGCGAGAGGTTGCCAGTTCACACACCGCCACGTACCTTTGTTTTACAAATTTAAAATTCATATTTATGATTATTAGACGGTGAAGGAAAAACATCGCGAGGGAACACCTACGTAGAAATCCTTAGGTTGTGTAGTCAACCAACCTGCACTTGGCTGGCGTGGCCTTATCGCCCTAGTTTAGGGTAGGCCCGTGCCCCAGCAGTGGGGACGTATATGGGCTGATGACGAGGATATCATAGGTAAACAAACTCATCCATTTAAGACACAGGCAAATTTTCTAGGATTATGACGATGCATCCTTACTAATATTATAAATGCGAAAGTAACTCTGTCTGTCTGTCTGTTACGCTTTCACGCATAGAGTACTGAACCGATTTAAACAAAATTTGGTACAGATATAGTCCAGAGCCTAGAAAAGGATATAGGCTACTTTTTAACCGACTGCGCTATAAAGAAGTAATGTTTTACCCGTTAAACATCTTTACGCGGACGGAGTCGCGGCCGAAAAACTAGTAAGCAATACTTTATACTTTGGCTTCATCTATTTGCAAAGCTGGAAACCAGTTTCGCAAGACATAATAGCAGTCATGTTCATAAAACCTAAGTTACATTTCAATTCATGTAAGTTACTCGTAAGTTGCTTGATTAACATAAGCCATGAGACATAATGGAATGAAAGGAGTAAAGTATAAGGTCCTTTGTACATAAATATACTTTAATACATATTTATCTATACTTGACTAGGTACTAGGTTTCTATTGGTAGCAAGTGCTGCGTTAGGACCGAGAGGTCCCCGGTTCGAATCCGGGGTCGGGCAAAATTTGTGTGAGTTTTCTGTAATGAAATTGGCGGTTGAACGCCCGTGTCTCGGAAAGCACGTTAAGCCGGTGGTCCTGTGCCCGATCTCTCATCGGTCATGTCGGATTGCCGACTCACCGAATTATGAGAGTAAGGGAATAGAGGGTGCACTTGTGTTTGCGCGTACACTTGTGCACTATAATATGTCCTGCGCACTTGGCTGATCTCAATTGAGATCGGCCGCCATGGCTGAAATCCGGTCGGACGCCTTATTATTATTAGGTATAAATAATAAACTGATCGGACGATCTTAGTTTTGAATCAAGATCTTGGTAAGAAAAGAAGTGCAATGTGGCTTAGGCTACCTACTATGTTGTATCTTATACTTAAAGATACACACGCATCATTATCAGCCCATATACGTCCCCGCTGCTGGGGCACGGGCCTACCCTAAACTATGGTGATCAAGTCATAGACAACCACGCTGGCCAAGTGCGGTTTGGTTGACTACACATCCTAAGAATTTCCTCAAAGTATTATAATAATGCTAACAGCGTTTTTAGAATCACAATCCTTACATGTCGTATGACGTTTGATGTTGTACTAAGTTAGTTATAGGCTAAGAGCTAATCACTAAGTTAAGAGCTGATTAGTAAGTTTATTAAAAAGCGTCGATGGCTGAGTGGTTAAGGTCGTTTCTTGCCATGTGAGAGGTCGCCAGTTCAAACCCCGCCAGGTACCAATGTGTTTTTCAAATTTGAAAGTCATATGTACCATCGACGTTCATTCGACGTTTTAACGGTGAAGGAAAACATCGTGAGGAAACCAGCACACCTCAGAAATTTTTCAACGGTGTGTGAAGCCATGTCAGAGGCCTACGGGCGGTTAAAAAACTCTGACACCAGGTTGTTCATCAACCATACGATAAGAAGAAGTGTGTTTAGTAAATATGATGGAAATTTACCTAGTATGTTACGTAAAATATATATAGTATCGATTATACTGGTTATTAAAAACATGGTTTGCATTATTAGAATACTTTTACAACTAATTTGCTAATTATCAGTAATTATTTCTATATCTGCAATCAATTATGCTTCTACTTATTATGTGTAGTTGACTCATTTCGTTTTAAAAGGAAATAGTTTAAATACATTTAAAGGCACAATATCATAAACTAGCTGTGCCAGCGACTTCGTTCGCGTTTCCGTTTTTACACATTTTCCATTGTATCTTTGCTCTATTGGTCGCAGCGTGATGTTATATAGCCTAAAGCCTTCCTCGATAAATGGTCTATATAACGCAAAAAGATTTTTTCAGATCGAACCAGTAGTTCCGGAGATTAGCGCGTTCAAACAAACAAACAAACAAACAAACTCTTCAGCTTTATAATATTAGTATAGATTATAGAAATACCTATTCGTACTATGCCTGCTATAAGTAAATAATAGTTTTGCGTCGCAAAAAATTGTAAATTATCTTACTAATATCCAATTTAGAATACATTATGATTACGTACTGCAATAATGCAAAATGCAGTTCTTTCCAAACCAGAATGCCAATCAATTAAAATCCATTATCTATACTAAGTTTGTTTGAACGGGCTAATCTCAGGAACTACTTGTTTGAATTAAAAAAATATTATTTGTCTGGTAGTCAATTTATCGAGGTAGGCTTTTGGCTATATAAAATCACGCTGTGACCAAACCAAGAAGCAAAGAAACAATCTTCTTATCGTATGGTTGATGAACAACCTGGTGTCAGAGTTTAAACCGCCCGTAGGCCTCTGACATGGCTTCACACACTGTTGAAAAATCTCTCAGGTGTGCTGGTTTCCTCACGATGTTTTCCTTCACCGTTAAAGCGTCGAATGATGGTACATATGAAATTCAAATTTGAAAAACACATTGGTACCTGGCGGGGTTCGAACTGGCGACCTCTCGCATGGCAAGCAACGACCTTAACCACTTGGCCATCGACGCTTTTTTAAAAGAAACAATCGAAAATGTGTAAAAAACGTGGGAAAAGACGGACGAAGTCGCTGGCACAGCTAGTTTCATATATTTCGCGTGTTTTCATAGGTCAGGTTAAACTGTTGTAAATACTATTTTGAAATGACCTATGTTAGCATAGATCTACAATGCATACATAGGTCTTACTATGATAGTTTACTTAACATGCTATTTACTTTGTCCAATATCTATAGACCTAATCTTCAAACTAGGCATAGCATATTGGTAGGTCAAGCTATAATAGCCACATTGCCCAATATGTTAAGACCTCCTTTAGCTAGACTATTGCATACATTTTAGGTCTCAATAAATAGTGGCAATAACGTTTCTTCGCCAATGTACTAGTGTAAAAAGACCTCTCTTACTAAACTTATAAGTAACATTCGACGGACCAGTTTAATATGGTCAATCTCACTTTCACTTACTAAGGTTGCCTTAACAGACATTTGTGTTATGTGACTTTTTATTTATCTTGGCCTCGGATGCAATATAGCTAGAGGTCGCCGATTCGATTCCAGGTATGTAAATTTATTACTCAACTTTAGCATTGTTGCAAAATGCGAACTTATTGAAGTTTCCAATGACTATTGAGGGTTGGATGAAAGCGAAAGTTGGTAAGTTGAAATAGAGCATTAGCTAATGGCTAAACTGGCTGGATAGCGTGTTTCGTGTACCCCAGGCTATGATGCAAGAAGTCTTGGGTTCGATTCCTAACCGGGACAAATATTATTTTACTAAACATTTGTGTTGTTTCGCGTGTCTGAGTGTTTATTCAAAAATATTTTAGTATACCAATTAGAAAACTGAAAATGTCCGGGATATTTACCATGTTGTTCTGTTTTAATGAGCTCTTTTAATATTACAACATACAACATGCTAAATATCCGGGATATTTTCAGTTTTCTAATGTATGTGAACATAAGAGTTTAAAATTATTAGTATATCAATGTGGTTTCTGATATACATAACACAAGTGCTTATGCTATATACGCGGGATTTGAAAAATGTATCATCGTCATCGAAAAATGTATGTTTTAAGATATTTATTTATGTATGTAGTAATAGTTTGATGGCCTATTTGTAAATGACCTTGTCTTTTGACCAAAAGTTCAAAGGTTGGACCCCACCCGGGACAAATATTTGATGATGAACATGCGTCCATCTTATCTATTATAAAATTTATATATTTTAGTATACATATATATGAACGACCTATTTTAGGGTAGGCTCATACTCCTTGGCGGCGATAAATTTAAAAAAAAGTATCTACAAAGGCAGTCTATGATACCTGTAAAAGTGCTTAAGCTACTTAAATATTTCAGAATCAGAACAATGATGGAACATAAAACAAAAATTTCGACCCTCATAACTGAAAACCAGTTTACCCAATTACCAAATACCTTATCAATTTGCCAATAACCTGTAATGTATATTTGTCACCGATCATGCCAAACTAGTTGGCAAAAAGCCACTTGCCAACCAATTCGGTGCCATTCTATTGAAAAACAACATTTACGTAATTTGCTTGGGTAAGCGTGGCGCAAATAGTTGACAACGGAGGCAAGGTCGGGTGTTAGTGTTAGTTCATTTGCATTATGACAATCAGTAATGTTGTTTTGAAAATTAGCAGAGGTAGCGGGGCAGCGATGGAAATAAAAAACAAACTTTAAGGAATCTTCAGTTCAATTTCTCTAATTAATTATAGCACAACCGTCTTAGCGTCGTTCGTCTTATTTCTATATCCGCCATCATCCTTTCTTCCCTCTCACACACACTACTCATTCTCTTCACTCTTCGAACATCATTCTTACATTCGTTCCTGTTATACTTCACTCATCTTTCACCATTCCTACAGTAATAAAGTTAAAAAAATCTGAAAATCTTTGACAATGAGAGAGACTGTAAAGGAATTTCCGAAAAAGTTGATAAATTATGTTGTCCAACATATTAAAAAGGCATGGTCGAGTGGTTATGGTAGTAGCTAGCCATGCGAGAGGTCGCCAGTTCAAACCCCGCAACGTACCACTGTGTTTTTCAAATTTGAAGTTCATATGTACGATTATTCGTCGCTTTAACGGTGAAGGAAAATATTGTGAGGAAACCTGCACCTCTTAAGAAATTCTAAGATTGTGTAGTAAACCAACCTAGATGTGGCCAGGGTGGTTGACTAAGGCCTTATCACCCTAGTTTAGGGTAGGCCCGTGCCCCAGCAGTGGGGTCGTATATGGGCTGATGAAGACAAATCACGAATATGGAAGGCTATATCAAATGATAGTAACCCACTGCGCAGGTTGTATAGTGCACAAGTGTGCGCAAATGCACGTGTACTCTATGTTCCCTCACTCTCTAAGTTCGATTTGACTGAAATCCTACATGATTGTTCAGAGTAGGTAATAAGACAAAAGTCCGAAAAAATAACCAAATTTTTTACTAGATAACATTTTAATTTTCGAAAAAAATATTTTACCTAATTTTATACAAACCTTGTCCTAAAAACAACAAACAAAAAAAAATCTTTCAAATTTTTGCGCTAGGTCGGAAGTTATGCGTACATACATTTCGATGATTCATTTATTTATTAGAGAAAATGATATTTAAAAATAAAATAACCATTATTCATAAATAGATATTTATAAGTACATAATCACACCCAGACACGGAACAAACAACGATATTCATCAGACAAATATTTGTCCCAAGTCGGAATTGAACCCACAACTCTTAGAACCGTAGTCATTAAATTGTTTATTTAGCCATTAAATAAATAAATATCTGGGACATTTCCACACACGGTCATCTGACCCCAAACTAAGCAGAACTTGTACTATGGGCGTCACAGACTGATATACATACATATATATTTTTAAATACATACTTAAATAGATAATCGCACCCAGACACGGAACAACCACCGATGTTCATCACACAAATATTTGTCCCGAGTGGGAATCGAACCCACGACTCTTGGAACCGCTAGGCAGGGTCACTAACCACTGTTCCACCAAACCAGTCAATAATCTTCTTATAAATAAAAATTACGCCAGGACCGATTTAGGTAATTTTGGTTTTAAAATTTTCGTCGTAGTCCAGGGGATGTTTATAGTATTGGCGGTATGAAATTCGCCGGGACCACTAATTTAAAATAAAACTAATTTCACGGATTAAACTCGCGTGTATTGTTAACCTAAACACATTATTTAGAGATCCGACGTTTCGAGCTCTTTACAACGCTCGTGGTCTCGTGGTGTTTACTATTTAGCCATTCAAAAAAAGACTCTCACTAATCTACGCGACAAACACTATTTAACTATCTAAGTATCTCTCTCCACAGCAATTTATTATACCGACTAATTACAATGTGAACCGAAAACCCGCGATTTACCGAAAAACGTCACGGCGTAACTTTCACTGTTACGCAAAACTATACCACGATACGCGGTACGCATCGATTCTGCTATCCGTTGCGCGGATGGAATACGAGCGATGTTGTGCAAATAGATTTGACTGGCTCAGTGGAACAGTGGTTAGTGACCCTGGCTGGCGGTTCCAAGAGTCGTGGGTTCGATTGCCACTCGGGACAAATATTTCTGTGTTGAACATCGATGTTTGTTCCGTGTCTGGGTGTGATTATATATTTAAGTATGAATTTAAAAATATCTATGTATGTATATCAGTCTCTGACGCCCATAGTACAAGCTCAGCTTAGTTTGGGGTCAGATGACCGTGTGTGGAAATGTCCCAGATATTAAAAAAAAGATATCGGCCTTTGAAGGAATCGGGGCACAGATCACCTATATCAATATGTTATAGTTGAAACTAGTTTTTAGAACGCGTTTACCTAGTTGAAGACTAGTTTGTATTGTCTTTTTTTACGTGAACACTACACATTTGAAATTATCTATACTTTTATTGATATTATAAAGCTGAAGAGTTTGTTTGTTTTTAAGCTATTGCATAGCTTTTATCGCGGGCTTTGAGCGCGGCGACCGAACCAAGAAATTCCGTAACGAAAAAACCTCACAATCGTCTAACGTCGTTTCAATTCGGTAGACTTCGGCACGGTGTTTGTGTGCGTGCGGTTAGACGTATTGTACGACTCTACGAAACTCGCACGAATCGAGACGAGCTGCTCCGAAATCGGACGATGCTATGCAATAGCTATACCGCGGCAGTCCCCGAGTGCCACACGTCTTTTTTGTTTGAACTCGCATATCTCAGGAATTCCTGGTTCGAATCGAAAAAATGTTTTTGTGTTGGATAGACCATTTATCAAGAAAGGCCTAAGGCTTTATAACATCACGCTATGATCAATAGAAGCAAAGAAAAAGGTGAGGGAAAACGCGGGCAAAGTCGTTGGCACAGCTAGTATAATAATAATACAATCGCGAGAAAAAAGTATGGAACCACTTACTTGGAAACTATTCCGCACGATCCTGAGTACTAAATAACTAATTAACAATAATAAAAATAGCACCATTTTTAAAGGTTCAACTGTCAACTTTTAATTTATACCAAATTCATTATCACAATAAGAAAAAAAACCTGTTTCAATTGTTTCTATAAAAGCACGTGTTCTTGGTTTTTTATCTGTCGGCTTATATTTACTACTATAATTATTTAAAAATATACCTACTATAACTATAACTATATTCCTCTTCTCTGTCTGTTTCTGTTCTCAGTCTGTTTATTCCTGCTAAGCTCCGATACCGTTGTACTAATTTTAACGGGAATACATACATATTTTCCTTTAAAAGGTACATTAAAGGTTATTTTTTTTTTTTGAAGATATGGATAAGAGTTTCTATCCCACACGGACGAAGTCGAAGGCGGTGGCTAGCTTATACAAATATTGGTATTAAACCCATCACGTGTAAGTACGACTCCAAAAAGTTGAAAAGCGTCGATGGCCGAGTGGTTAAGGTCGTTGCTTGCCATGCGAGAGGTCGCCAGATCAAACCCCGCCAGGTACCAATGTGTTTTTCAAATTTGAAATTCATATGTACCATCATTCGACGCTTTAACGGTGAAGGAAAACATCGTGAGGAAACCAGCACACCTGAGAGATTTTTCAACGGTGTGTGAAGCCGTGACAGAGGCCTGCGGGCGGTTTAAAAACTCTGACACCACGTTGTTCATCAACCATACGATAACAAGAAGAAGTACGACTCACGCTTGCCCTGTTTTTGACTCCTAGACCATGCAATACCTACTATTAATTACATAACAATACTTTGCAACTATGTGACCTTGCTCTAACAAAAAATTATCTAGATACAAAACGATCGGAGTATAAAACAATGGTTACATAACATTACATATATTTTATAGTTGTGTATTAGTTACATAAACATATAATTAATTTGGCTAAGAAGTTGTATAATAATTTTAGTCTGTGTTCATTGTTTAGAACAGAAAGACTTTCTTACAAGACATGTTAAGACTAGCATTACGCATCTTCATCATTGTCAGCCCATATACGTCCCCACTGCTGGGGCACGGGCTTGCCCTAAACTAGGGCGATAAGGCCTTAGTCAACCACCCTTGCCAAGTGCGGGTTGCATTACGCTTAATGTTGTCCAATGGATTTGGGTTATGGTGACCTTCAATGATTAGTAGAGATTGACTGGCTCGGTGGAACAGTGGTTAGTGACCCTGGCTGGCGGTTCTAAGAGTCGTTGGTTCGATTCCCACTCGGGACAAATATTTGTGTGATGAACATCGGTGTTTGTTTAGTGTCTGGGTGAGATTGTATATTTAAGTATGTTTTTTAATATATCTGTATATAAGTCACTGACGCCCATAGTACAAGCTCTGTCTATCTGTCCCAGAAATGTATTTATTTAGATCAGCGTATTATAATGCACAAGTGTGTCCGCGAACATAAGTGCATTCTCTATTCCCTCACTCACATAGTTCAGTGAGATAACATTCCGCATTTTATATGATAATTGATACAATTCTTCTTCTTCTTATCGTATGGTTGATAAACAACGTGGTGTCAGAGTTTTTAAGCCGCCCGTAGGCCTCTGACATGGCTTCACACAGCGTTGAAAAATTTCTCAGGTGTGCTGGTTTCCTCACGATGTTTTCCTTCACCGTTAAAGCGTCGAATAATGGTACATATGAATTTTCAATTTGAAAAACACATTGGTACCTGGCGGGGTTTGAACTGGCGACCTCTCACATGGCAAGCAACGACCTTAACCACTCGGCCATTGTCGCTTTTTGATTGATACTATTATAAAACGTTTAAAAAGTAACACCTAAGACCATCCCATTTCAGAGAACCGGTATCCATTTCACTTTTATTAGATTGTGTGTTGATTTTACGGAAATAAAAGAGGCAATAAATATGTTACGTTGCGTACCAACTTCCCACATTTCGTCATATCCTGTCGGTCAATATATCACAGACTAGTGGATATTTATCAATCTTATTTATTCGCGAACGGTCTTTACAGATTGCGCAGCAAAAGGCAATAAAAAACCTTCTTACCTAAGGTAGCATTTTCCAGTTTGTTTACGTTTTGTAATCGCTTTAATATCAAACTAGGCTTTGCTTTTCTTTGGGTATTTAATGCTATAAATAAATTAATATCTGGGACATTTCCACACACGGTCACCTGACCCCAAACTAAGCAGAGCTTGTACTATGGGCGTCTGAGACTGATATACATCGAAATCGTTAGTATCTAATGAGTAGTTTTACACATATATGCATACCAAAGAACATACAGACAGCGGGAACAATTATTATATACTATGTAAGTATGTAGTGACATTCGTATAAAAAGCGTCGATGGCCGAGTGGTTAAGGTCGTTGCTTGCCATGCGAGAGGTCGCCAGTTCAAACCCCGCATACCACTGTGTTTTCAAATTTTAAATTCATATGTACGATTATTCGACACTTTAACGGTTAAAAGAAACATCGTGAGGAAACCTTCGTAGGCGTGCAGGAAATTCTAAGGTTGTGTAGTAGACCAACCCGCACTTGGCCAGGGTGGTTGACTGAGGTCTTATCGCTCTCGTTTAGGGTAAGCCTGCTGACCCGCAGGGGCGTATATGGGCTGATGATGATGATAATAATATTCGCTGTTAAATTTTTTTTTTGCCATGGATCATAAAGAGAAACTATGCAACATATAGACAAATACAACAAGTACTAAGTACCCAATACGATATTTGAAACGGCTTTCAAGTAATCGCAATAGAATGGCTTTACCAATAATTCTGTAACCACGGTCCAATGCTTACTAATTGACCCGAGATACATATTTCAATCGGCCAATTCCGTGTGGCGTGAGTACCCTACGGAACTCCAGGCGGAAACGTCTGTAGGAAGGAGAATATTTAACACGAACATACATGTGGTAAAGACATTAATTGGATATGGTTGAGCATCGAGCACTTATTTTTAAATTGGATGCCTCTTTTTGCTGATTTACTACGATGATAGGCTTGTCATCACTGTAGTGAGGGTCTTGATGAGGGCTTTCGCATATGTTCGCCGTGAGAACCATGCTCTCCCCCGCAAGTCCGGTGATGATGATGAGGCTACTCCAAGCCATCATCGATGGGGTGAGAGCCATCCGCTCCCCCGCAAGTCCGGTGATGATGACCAGGCTACTCCAAGCCATCATCGACGGGGTGAGAGCCATCCGCTCCCCCGCAAGTCCGGTGATGATGACCAGGCTACTCCAAGCCATCATCGATGGGGTGAGAGCCATCCGCTCCCCCGCAAGTCCGGTGACGATGACGAGGCAACTCCAAGCCATCATCGATGGGATGAGAGCCATCCGCTCCCCCGCAAGCCTGGTGACGATGACGAGGCTACTCCAAGCCATCATCGTATTATGAGAGTAAGGGAATAGAATAGATCACAATTGAGATCGGCCGCCATGGCTGAAATCGGGCGGACGCATTATATATTAGTATAAATATAAACCAGTTAAATAAACATGACTAATTTCAACCAGCCAACGTATTAAAGTGTCAAATTCAATAAGCCATTAGCAAACTGTTTAACGATACGAGCCAGTAATCGAATCAGAAGAAAAAAGTTGCGCAAAAAATGACAGATCTCAAAATCTTATAATGCCAATTATGTAATAAGTATTCTGTTAGATAATTGCGATTGCCATTTTGTTATGTTAAGTAGGTACAATCGATCCTATTGAGAACTGACCCACTTTGCGGATATTTCGTTTAAAGCTCTTTTACTCTTTTAGTTTTTGTACCACAGAAATTCATCATAATCATCATCCCATATTCGTCCCCACTGCTGGGGCACGGGCCTACCCTAAATTAGGGCGATACGACTTTAGTCGACCACGCTGCCCAAGTGCGGGTTGGTCGACTACACAACCTAAGAATTTCTTCGTAGGTGTGCAGGTTTCCTCACGATGATTTCCTTCACCGTTAAAGCGTCGAATAATCGTACATATCGTCGGGGATAGTGCAAATCCGCGGAACTAGCATTGGATAATTCCGCGTAACTGACAAATGTAGCCAATTTCACTTTTCGCGGGCAAATCCCGCAAAATAGTGATTAGCTGCCACTGTCTTGACACGAGTTCATTTCGACCAAACAGAAACCAGGAATCGCCCAATTACAACACTGCGTATCTCGCGAGCAAGTGTCAACACCGCGTAAGTGATCTGGTGATACTAATTTTGCAATAAAACTGTCTGTATTTACTTAAAAATTAATGTTTGTTTCGTATCTTTTAAATTAAAATCGGTAATTAGCGCAAGTTTAGTTCATTTTCCCATTCCAACCTAATAATAACTATTTTTTTTGTTTTCAAAATGAACTTAATAATTTAAATAATGCAATTTTTTGTGATTCAGTGAATCACAGGGGACTAAAGCTTGTCAACTTCCTCGAACGGGAGGGGCTCTTCTTGATGAACTTTTTCTTTTAGAAGCAGTCTTAAAGGAAGTGGACGTGGCATAGTCCCGATACTGTGACTAGGAACGAGATCGACTTCATCATAGCGGATAGGCGGCACATATTCAGAGATGTCTCCGTACTCAACAGGTTTAACACCGGCAGTGATCACCGTCTTGTTCGAGGCACTCTGAATATCGACTTTAAAGCCGAACGTGTTTGCTTGGTAAGGTCTAGTCTTCGACCTACTCTACTCCTGACCACGGCGGGATCCGAAACGTTCCAGTAAAACCTGGAGAATCGATTTGCTGCAGTGGAAACCTCAATTGACGTTAGCCAGAATCTTGAAAATATGGTTCGTGTCCTCAGGGAGGAAGGATCGAGATTGTGCAGCAGAAGGCGCGGGGGTAGGAAGTCTAAACTTTTGGAGAAGGCTAATGAGGCAGCGAAGTAAAGACCCACCCGCTACTACATTGGAAGCTCGGGCTCTCAACCTGGAGATCAATTAATGTGTGCGACAAGACCTCCGGTGTTACAATACTATTTTAAAGAAAGAGCTATTGAACAGAATCGGGGGTCAAAGGTGTTTGTACAATCTCTCGGAAGAAGCCAACTAACGAAGCTACAGCAAATGGGGACATTGCTGCTTCAAAGCCGGCAGTCCTCTCGGAGATAGAAGACTTCGATGGCCGGTTATACGCCTCGCATGCATCTCGCCCTGATTCTGGCAATGAGGACACTAGATCACGATCCTACTCGCACAAAGACTAGACAAATCCCAACCACCGGAACAGACTGGATTTCGGTGTGGATCAGGCACCATAGACCACATCCACACAGTGGGACAGGTTATACAGAAGACTGAGGAGTATAATAAGCCCCTGTGTCTAGTATTTGTGGTCTATGAGAAAGCCTTTGATTCGGTTGAAATCTGGTCAGTTCTGGAGTCCCTACAGCGATGCCAAGTAGATTGGCGGTACATCCAGGTGATGAAATGTCTTTACCAAGCCGTGACCATGTCCGTCCAAGTACAGAATCAGCAAACAAAACCCATATCATTGCATAAAGGAGTGAGACAAGAGGAGTCATCTCCCCGAAGTTGTTCACAAATGCAATGGAGGATTTGTTCAAGACGCTGAACTGGAAAGGATGTGGCATTAACGTAAATGGTGAATACATCTCTCATCTGCGATTTGCAGATGTCATTCTCATCGTCAATCCCACAAAGCCTAAAGACGAAAGTCTTTAATCAGTACATCCTACCCGTCATGACGTATGGAACCGAAACGTGGACACTGATGGCATGGCTGGTCCACAAGTTAAAAGTCGCTCAGGTGGCTATGGAAAGAGCTATGCTCGGTGTTTCTCTGCGAGATCGAATCAGAAACGAGGCGATCCGTCAGAGAACCAAAGTCATCGACATAGCTCATCGCATTAGCAAGCTGAAGTGGCAGTGGGCTGGCCACATCAGCCGTAGAACCGACAACCGCTGGGGTAGACGAGTTCTGGAGTGGATACCGCGTCTCGGCAAACGTAGTGTAGGACGCCCGCAGGCCAGGTGGAGTGACGATCTGCGCAGAACGGCTGGTAGGAGCTGGATGCGAGTGGCCGAGGAGAGAGAGAAGTGGCGTGTATTTGGGGAGGCCTATGTCCAGCAGTGGACAGGAATAGGCTGATGATGATGAAAAATATTGTGGTTTTTGTGGAATATTGTGGAATTAATCAAATTTGTTTAATTTCAAAACCGCGTACCTTCCTCTTAAGTTCCAATGTTATAAGTTAATGGTCAAAGCACATCCGCGTAATTGTCGTAGGGCCTTAATTAATTACATAAATTGATTTTTTTTTCTAACAAGAGATAAAACACATTTATATTTACTTTCTATGTAAAAATGAGCTTAAATTTCATTAAATTAACAAAGTTATTAAGTTTTAACCTTCCCCTGTAAAATTTGATCTATTGCAGATACGCACCCTTTACATATGGTAGATTCGCGGATTTGCACTATCCCCGACGATATGAATTTCAAATTTGAAAAACACAGTGGTACGCGGCGGAGTTTGAACTGGCCATCGTCGCTTTTACTACAGAAATTGAGGCCATAGAACTTTAAGTCAGTCTCTAATAAAATAATATAACTTCACATACACCACCCATCCCGTGGTAAGTAGCTTAAGCACTTGTGTTACAGTAATAAGTATAATAAAAAGTAATAGTCACAATGATCCCTCCTATGATCCCGGGCTCTTCAGGCGGGGCGTGAAACGGCATCTAAGCGGGCCTTCAGGGTGAGTGCGACAGGCTCAATAATATGGTCAATTGTACCTATCGACCTCATATTTGGATGTCACTACCGCTTACCATCAGGTGGCGATATTAGGAGTAGCAAATACGTAGCTACTTACTACCCGACGTGTTTTGCTACTCCTAATATCGCGTGTAGACCCACAAAGACTAATATTTATTACATTCAATGTTCCAATAAAACAATATTATTGAACTTAATCAAAATCCTCTCTCTTAACTTCTCAAACGTGTTCAAACACTCAAGGCTTTATTTAGAACATAAAACATAACATTACTAACATAAGTACGTATTTATAAGTTCAATAGCCTTGCAGCTATAACCAACTTAACTTAAGCAGATACATTCACTGATTATTAAAACGATTTGCTATTCATAACGAATAACATTAGATAATGTTCGTCATAATATGTGTTTGTGATATAGCAATTATGCGACGTTTTACTCGTATTGACTTTCTAATGCAATAGAATGATATATTATTTAAACTACTTAGAATCTATGCAACTCAATAAAATTTGTAAATGAACATCGGCGTTTGTTCCGTGTCTGGGTGTGTTATTAAATATATTTAAGTTTATTTGTGTATATACTGTTGATTCTGATATCTGTAACACAAGTGCTTAAGCTACTTACCACGGGATCAGATCGATGCCAATGTGACGATTTTTTTTTAATAATAGGCAAACAAGATGTTTTGAAAATATATTTACATATTTCTAAATAGATAAATAACATACTTATGACTAAGGCCTTATCGTCGTAGGGTAGGCCCGTACTCCAGCAGTGAGGGCTATATAATATAATATTTATATGGGCTGATGATGATGATGATACTTATGCAATGCAAGTTCCGGTCGGGAATCGAACTCACGACTCCCTAGTTCATCATCAGTCCTACCAACATAAATTTTGTATATTAATCATCAAAGTGACGACACAGCGAAAACAAACAAATCTAATGAATGTTAAAAGAAAATCGATTTGACAATCGAATGCATGCATAATCGACTCGACTACTAACGAGTAGTCGATTAATGAACCGATTTTCTCCTGTTCGTGACACGCTCTAGTTGATACTTCGTGCGATAGGCCGTTTGTTTCTTTCCTAGGTTGGTGACGACAATAAGTAGAAAAAAAAATTATAAATACTATTATACTAAACTACTAAAAAATTACTAACGTAAAAAAACCTTATTAGTCGCAGCGTGATGTTATATAGCCTAAAGCCTTCCTCAATAAACGGTCTATCCAACACAAAATATTTTTTCAAGTATTTCCTGAGATAAGTCCCTTCAAAAAACAAACTCTTTAACAATATATAATTTTAAATTGTCATGGTTACACACATTAGAAAACTGAAAGGGTCCGGGATACTTACCATGTTGTTTTGTTTTAATGAGCTCCCGATATTTCGGCAGTGTTGCAAGCGCCATGATCACAGGTGAACCCACCCGGGTGATTAAACTAATCTAAACTCTTCAGCTTTATAATATTATAGATAAATAAATATCAGAGACATTTTTCACACACGGTCATCTGAGCCCAAACTAAGCAGAGCTACTATGGGCGTCAGAGACTGCTTTACATACAAATATATTTTCAAATACATAATCACACCCAGACAAGGAACAAACAACGATGTTCTTCACACAAATATTTGTCCCGAGTGGGAATGAATCGAACCCACAACTGTTGGACCAGCCAGCCAGGGTCACTAACCACTGTTCTACCGAGCCAGTCTTTACTTATATTATACTAGTGCAATGACCTCTTTTGCTTCGCTTCGGGTATACCTATTATACATTAAAACCTTCCTCTTAAATCCCTCTATCTATCAAAAAAACCGCATCAAAATCCATTGTGTAGTTCTAAAGATTTAAGCATACATAGGGACAGACAAACGCTGGAAGCGACTGTGCTTTATACTATGTAGTTATTTTATTTGTCTTATATTACCTACGCTAATCCGAATTCGATACTCTCAACTGACTGCACGCATACATACAACATACTATGATGTTCGTTCTCTGTGCAGATGAATGGCTATAGCTATAGCACAATGTGTAGTGTATTTACTCGCATAGTTGTGTGTGCACGCGACATATGGCGGTTACCACACGGTCTGACGATGTACGGATAGACTAGCAAACAAGCACATACAGACAAGTCGCACAAAGGGATTTTTGTATCATAATTTACACCGAAATGAACCTATATTAACATATTTTAAAACGATTTTAAAATAAGTGGAACTATTTCAGTTAAAATCATTAAAAATGAGATAATAAAATGAAAGATTCACATTACTTATTTAATTTAAACTACATACAAGCCTTAAACCAAAATAAAAGACTATGCAAAAAAATAGGAAAAAACATTTCAAAGTACATAAATCTTTAAATTGATCCCTGGTCTTAAAAAAATAATTAAAGTAGTTGTCTTTGTTTTATCATACATTTATTTTTTTTTATTGAAAAATTTTAATGTTGATATTTTGATATTTAAACCCTACGATACTTCCCCACTCACAACCCATTACCAGACCAATTTATGTAGCGTAGTTAATTAAAAGCCTTTCATAATATCCTCCATTATTTAAAAGCGAATGCCCCCTAACTCCCCACCTAACCTAAAAGTCAGTTCTCACTAAGCCATTCGTAGGAAAGTGTATAAGCCACGCGTTGTAGTGAAAATATAGTTTTTAAAGGTTAGTTTATCACTTTATTGCTATAAAATTAACAGTTATTTATACTAAATGTTGTGGGATAGCTATGTTGTGTAATAGTATAGTATATTTTACTGATACTAGTGTTGGTCGTTGTACTAAGGAATAGTGTTGTTTCCAAGTTTGCGCCTACTAATATTTTGAAGGTAAAAAGTTTGTTTGAACGCGTTTTTCTCAGGTAATATTTTGTAGTAAGAAATCATAATGTGGTTTTGTTTTAATAGATAGTTACCAACTATGTTTGGCTTAACTAACCCAGTATCAATAACTACGTAATTGTATAAAGTATAGCCTGTAAGGATTGTATATGTATGTTTGTACATAAATAACATTAAGATGTATTATCGGCATTGAAGGAAAATATTTCTTAATGCTCATACACAGTAGTATTATTATCTTTTAGGCATTTTTTTGATTAATTAGTGATCGGAGTATCATTAATGTGATGATCTTATTTATAAAGAAGAATTCATACACCTTAGAAGTTAAAAGGTTTTTTTTTAGTTACCTAGTTTGTAGTTTTTACTTTTCAAATTGAATTTTAGAGTCAATCATTTTCAGTTTGATGTAAAACTTGTATGTAGTACTTGCCAATTACAATACTTATGGCGCATTTGTTAGAACAAATATTTGTGTAATAAACATCGGTATTTGTTTCGTGTCTGAGTGTGTGTATTTTTTTTTATTAAAGAATCATCAGAATGACCTTTTCCCACCTGATGGTAAGCGGTAGTAAGATCCACATTTAAAGTCGACAGGCACAGTAGACCATATTGAGCATGTCGCCCTCACCCTGAAGGCCTACTTAAATGCCGTTTCACGCCCCGCCTGAAGAGCCCGGGATCATAGGAGGGAGGGAACACATGAGCTGGAAGGGCGTTCCATGCCTTAATGACACGGGGCAGAAAAGAGGAACGGAAAGTCTTGATGTTATTTAAGTATTAGTGGTTGTATATGCTACATTGAGCTAGAAAAATGATTTCGGTTTAGTAAGTCTAAATGCTTACCTAATACTTTGCTCTAGGATATTCATATTGACCAATACCTACTGTATTTCCCATCTATTAGGATATGAACAAATATTACGTAAAATTTATATATAGGTACTCTCTTCCAGCTAATGGTTTCATATCTTCCGTAATGCATATAATATACTAACTAATCGATTATCGATTATTTCCTATTAGTGTTTTTACTCGATTTCATTTCCCTCGATCAACTTTCATTATTTACTGTTAATAAATTCATTTACATAACATCATTAGGTTGGCTTAATGGCTCATTTTGAGGTGAATATCTTTCTTAAGCCAGGAGTAGTGAGTTCGATCCCATTACAGTAGGAACATTGACTAGCTCGGTGGAGCAGTGGTTAGTGACACTGGCTACAGTTCCAAGATTCGTAGGTTCGATTCCCAACCGGGACTTATATTTGTGTGATGAACATCTATGTTTGTTCCGTGTCTGGGTGTGTTAATAAAAATATTTAAGTATATAATGTATGTGATGTTGTGTGATTTGTTTATTTTTCACTAGTGACCCGCCCTCGCTTCGCTTCGGGTAAATTTTACATACAAACCTTCCTTAAGAATCACTCTATCTATTAAAAAAACCGCATCAAAATCCGTTGCGTAGTTTTAAAGATCTAAGCATACATAGGGACATACAGCGAAAGCGACTTTGTTTTATACTATGTATGTATTGATGATCTATTGTGCCTGTCGACCTCATATGTGGATCTCACTACCGCTTACCATAAGGTGGAGTGAGGTCATCCTGGTTGCCTATTATAAAAAAAAATACATATATGATCCCATTAAAGAAACTTTATAAATAGACAGACATATTTAATTTAAATTATTTACAATAGAATATTCGGAAACGTCCAAATATTATATCGTTTATTTTTAAAATGTAGCGTTATGTTAACAAATAAATCAATGGTTCAAACTATTAATATTTACTAAGAGGCTTGACCATAATTCCACTGTAACTTTTTAAATTGCAGCCATATTAGATTGCGAAAAAATCAAATTGCGTGTTACAAAAATGTTTTCATCACAAAATTGTGTATCAACTTACAAATGTTCATAATTTAACGCATTAAAACCTAATTAAAATATCGCTCCAGTATTGGATCGTTTCTTAACTGCATTTTCTTTTGTTATGAAAGTCTACAAACAATTTAATCGCGATTGCCAACGATAATTGTGCTTGATGTAATCTTGGCTGGTCAACACCGAGACTGATTGTGTGAAATTGCCAACCAGATTGGTACCGTGGAGGTAAACAATTTGATTGGCTTGTGACAATGTGATAGATCATCTTCAGTTGTGATAGTTGAATCTATTTTCCATTATTTATGTACATACATACATAAAATCACGCCTTTTCCCCAGAGGGGTAGGCAGAGATCACTTCCTGCCATGCTACGATCCTGGCACACCACTTCCGCTTCATCCACATTCATCAACCGCTTCATGCACGCTTGTCAATTACGGGTTCTTTTGATTTGACATCTCTTTAAGAATTGACCTATTTGGTCAAATATTATTTTAATTACCTATTAATTATATACCTATCCTAAGCTAGGGCGATGAGGCCTATTCAACCACGCTAGCCAAGTTCGGGTTGGTCGATGACTACACAACTCAAGCTATTCTTCATAGGTGTTATTCCTCACGATTTTTTCCTTTACCGATAAAGCGTCGTATATAGTACACATGAATTACAAATTTCAAATTCATATGTACCATCATTCGACGCTTTTACGGTGAAGGAAAACATCGTGAGGTAACCAGCACACCTGAGAGATTTTTCTACGGTGTGTGAAGCCATGTCAGAGGCCTACGGGCGGTTTAAAAACTCTGACACCAGGTTGTTTATAAACCATACGATAAGAAGAAGAATTACAAATGTCAAGTTTGACAAATACAATGGTTCGTGATGGGTTTTGAACTAGCGACCTCTCCCTTAGCAAGCAACGACCTTAACCACTCGGCCATTGACACCTTAACTTTTCAGTTCATTCCTTATCAAAAAGCATATGTACTTTCGGTATGAAATTCGCCGGGACCACTAGGGTATAATGTTTATCTTCTCTTATAAATAAAAATGAATTACCCGCTGTGGGTTCGCTAGTCTGACTAAAACTCGAGAACGACCGGACCGATTTAGGTAATTTTGGTTTTAAAATGTTCGTCGTAGTCCAGGGAAGGTTTCAATGAGAAAATATAGAAAAAGAATCATTACTTATTGGCGGTATGAAATTCGCCGGGACCACTAGTTTATTTATACAATCCAAAGGTAAATACTCGTTTAAATATGTATGTACATAAGGTTGATATTCAGGCTTGTTCTAACCACTTATGGTCACATTAAAGGTCAAAGGTCATCATCTCATGCATTAGTTTTTGCTTAAACCAATCAAGTTACTTCTAAGCTCATCTGTGCCAATGCCAAGTAGTTTATTAATAGTCTAGAGCTTCTACTTACATGTGACGAGGTTTCACATATGAGAACATATATCTTTATTAAAAAAAGACGTGTGGCACTCGGGGACTGCCGCGGTATAGCTATTGCATAGCATCGTCCGATTTCGGAGCAGCTCGTCTCGATTCGTGCGAGTTTCGTAGAGTCGTACAATACGTCTAACCGCACGCACACAAACACCGTGCCGAAGTCTACCGAACTGAAACGACGTAAGACGATTGTGAGGTTTTTTTGTTACGGAATTTCTTGGTTCGGTCGCCGCGCTCAAAGCCCGCGATAAAAGCTATGCAATAGCTTAATAAGGCGTCCGATCGATTTCGGCCACGGCGGCCGATCTTAATCGAGATCAGCCAAGCGCTGGACAATTACTAGTGCACAAGTATGCGCGCAAACACAAGTGCACTCTCTGTTCTCTTACTCTCATAGTTCCGTGAGATGGCAATTTGACATGATCGATGAGAGATCGGGCGCAGGACCACCGGCTTATCGTGCTTTCCGAGGCACAGGCGTGGAACCGCCAACTTCCTAACTCCGGGATGTCTAGTCTCTTTAAAGAAAAACTCACACATATTTTGCCCTACCCCGGACTTGAACCGGGGACCTCTCGGTCCTTACGCAGCGCTTGCTACCAATAGACCAACGAGGCAGATATGATATAACGTACGAATGAATATGAATGATATCCATAATGAATATAACCTAACGATTATGTGTCGATTAATACGCTTATTTCATAATTTTTACGTTACGTACGTAAAAATCATCATCATCATCAGCCCATACCTGTCCACTGTTGGACATAGGCCTATCCAAATGCACGCCACTTCTCTCTATCCTCGGCCACTCGCATCCAGCTCCTACCAGCCGTCCTGCGCAGATCGTCACACCACCTGGCCTGCGGGCGTCCTACACTACGTTTGCCGAGACGCGGTATCCACTCCAGAACTCGTCTACCCCAGCGGTTGTCGGTTCTACGGCTGATGTGGCCATCCCATACGTACATGACGTGTAAACGAAATTGCGCGACAAGCTTTTAGATATCTTAGTATATTTTTAAAATTTTTCGTGCATAATAAATGCTTGTATTTGTATTTTTTTTTCTAGTTGTGTTTTATCCAAATATTGTTTATTATTTACACAAACATAAGACATTTTGATAACGTGTTTTTTTAGACAACTGTCAGCTTTAGTCTTTTCTTGACCACACTAAGAAGAAATTCTAAGGTTGTGTAGTCGACCAACCCGCACTTGGCCAGCGTGGTCGACTAAGGCCTTATCGCCCTAGTTTAGGGTAGGCCCGTGCCCTAGCAGTGGGGACGTATATGGGTTGATGATGATGATGATGATGATGACCACGAGCGCTGCTCCACCACGTGAGCTCAAATCGGATCTCTAAATAATTTCTAGAGTGTTTTATCATGTTACTAACAAGCAGACAACAAAAACGTACTTACTAACAAAATACTATACCAAAATTAAAGCCTAAACCTTGTTACAGGGAAATTGGCAAGCAAAATAAATAAATGCAAGAAACCAACCAATCAGAGCCCGCCACGGGGATAACCGGAAAAATCTGGTTTTTCATAAAAGACTTTCTGTATTTGTACTTCAAATTTGCACTCTATGCTGTAGGTATTTACGTTCTATTTTACTATTATGATTATTATTTTGGGTGAATAGGTGTTCGAGTGGAGAGATGTGAAGTGATTAGTGGTTGAGTGAAGTGAAGTGTTTTTTTTTCGGAACATTGACTTTGGTTACCGTCAAAGTGGCTACTGAGGAAGGATTTGGTAAGTTTTCCTATTTATTTTTTTCTTTTTCTGATTAAAAAATATTTTTATGCACTGGGGGGTACTAGACAGTCGTGGGTAAATGATGTTTTATTTAATTTAATACTAGTGACCCGCTCTCGGTTCGTTTCGAATGAATTTTACATAAAAACCTTCTTTTGAATCCTCTATATATTAAAAACCCGCATTTATTATTTATTTATTTATCAAAATCAAAAAAATTCAAGCATTTAAGCATACATATGGATATAGGAACAGAGAAATCGACTTTGCTTTATATTATGTTGTGATACTTTATTAATTTATTTAAAAATAGGTATTTTATTAATAACAACATTTTCTAAGCATCACCATGTTTAATATCTGAAAAGGCAAATAAAACTATAAAGAATACTTTAAAGAAATAAATACATACACAACGAAATATGTTTGTTCTAAATATGTAACCGGTTTCTTACCTTGCACTCTTGTACTATTTAGTAACATATAACATTTTAGGCACATTTTTTTTATTTTATTTTTTTAAGCCTTGTTCACGAACTAGCATTCCGTGACACATGCTATTTTATTTATTTTTTACATTAAAAACGAGGTCATATTTACCTTAAGTTTTCGTAACATCGTAAATAATTGTAATATATTTGTTACAAGACTATTTTCGAGTCGACCACAACACGAATCCGCAGCTGCAATCGATTTGTGAATCGTGACCTAACGATTACGGAATAGCGTCAATCGATTTGTATTCAATCGATTCGAATCGTACAGGTGTTGAAATCGTGAAAAATATAAGGATGATGACCATCCAATTTTGATTGGACGGGGGAAAATATGTAGATTTTGTATTTCGCCATGTTATGTATTATCAAATCATGTTGATGACATATTTAAACTAACAGCCGCCCGCGACTTCGTCCACTTGGAATAGTAACTTTTTGCGTCAATGATTTATTATGATAGCCTATATATCCTATTTAACAAGGTATATCCTTGTAAAATTAGATATATTTTTTAGTGAAAGTCCCGTTGAAATTGGTGCAGCCGTTTCGGAGATTAGCGACAACATACGGACAGAAGGAAAAAAATGTTTTTAATTTTATTTTTGTTATTGGTACCTGGTATAGATTCATACCCATTTAGGCAAAAGTCACTATTTTATTATAACAAACAGACTCTTCATTTTCATTAAGTTATTTAAATTTAATTTTTAAAACTGTTCTGTTTATAGTATGCTATATCAGGGAGTACTGTTTTTTAGCATGCATTTTTGGTTGATTTAAAAACAACATAATAATATGCCTATTTTTGATTCTCAAAATATCTCCATACTACTCATTAAAATCGGTTCAGGGGATTGGTTCACTTACACACATTTACCGACCTAATTGCCTTTGAAGGAAGTTATCTGAAATAAGACGACGTCCTCCTGGACTAAACAATCTCTACGCCAAATTTCATCTTAATAAGTTCAGATCAAGTTAATACCATTCTAAATACACAAACTTTCATAATTAGCGTGCTTTATCTTAAAAAAACTTTTTAAAATTCCCAAGCTTCCTAAAACCTATTTTAAAACCACAGACAATTTGAAACACGCATAGACTTTAATAAGAGCAATATACATCCAACGAGAATCGTTAAAACCATAGACAACAATTAACAGCTACCAGATAACTATCGGATAAATAACGTTACGTAATACCAGTTACTTTGCTAGTGATGGGCCGTGCCCAAGGCGGTATTAGGTATTTGATAATAGGTGTTGATGATCGCGTGACCTCGATACCTAGTATAAATATCTGTGACCTACTTGTTTACTTATTTTTTATTTGACTTGCTTTGAGTTGATGTTTCATTGGCTCTGATGTTAGTAAGTAAGTTTTTTTGCCTCTTGAAGTATTCGATTATATAAATGCATTTAATTTAACTAATTCTTAGATAAGTGGGTTAAGCTGGACTTATAATAGTAAAATGTCGGCTCGATAACATACATATATATGTGATTTTGTACTGACTCATTCAACCTATTTTATTAATACTTATTTTTACTTTTAAAAGCGTCGATGGCCGAGTGGTTAAGGTCGTTGCTTACCATGCGAGAGGTCGCCAGTTCAAACCCGGCCTGGTACCAATGTGTTTTTCAATTTGAAATTCATATGTACCATCATTCGACGCTTTAACGGTGAAGGAAAACATCGTGACGAAACCTGCACACCTGAGAAATTTTTCAACGGTGTGTGAAGCCATGTCAGAGGCCTACGGGCGGCTTAAAAACTCTGACACCAGGTTGTTCATCAACCACACGATAAGAAGAAGAATAGTTATTGAGACATTCATAGATTTTATTTTATCTTTTTATAATTTAAACTTGTTTTAAGTAAGTCAAAGCCAAAGTCAAAGTGTATTGAGAACTGACTGGCTCGGTGGAAAAGTGGTTAGTGACCCATGGTCACATCTACGGCTTAAGAGTCGTGGGTTCGATTCCCACCCGGGACAAATATTTGTGTCACGAACATCGGTGTTCGTTCCGTTTCTGGATATGTTGTTAAATATTTTTAAGTATATTTGTGTATTCACTGTTGTGTACGTCACAAAAGTGCTTAAGCTACTTACCACTGATTCAGATCAATGTATCCTATGATGTTATTTTATTTATTTATTGTGGTTGATGGGCGAAAGCCTTGTAACAAAAAGACGGACAGAAAGACAACGAATATAAATATATATTAGGGCCTTGTCGTCAGCCCTCTATCAAACTACAAACACTAAGAACCGATGAAAAATAATCTAAAAAATACCGTTATTTCCAGTTACATCACTAGCAATGCAAATGGCCGCCCAGCCAGCCGACTTTCCATCTATTGTAATATTATGCTATTGTCCAGTTATTATCTAATGCGATTAGCTAAAGGTCGGCGTATGACCGTTGTGGCATTATAATTGTTAATGTCGTAAATTGTGGCATAATAATTGTTAATATCGTTTTTTTTTTGGGTAGATCTTGGCTCTCCTTTTTGCATTTATGTTTTTGGTACTTTTGGTAGGATATCATTACTGTTTTTTTATTAGGCTAACAAGATGACCTCCTCCAAGTGAGCACGGTCATCTTGTTTGCCAATTATAAAAAAATAAAATAAAAAAATCTTCACTCCACCTGATGGTAAGCGGTAGTGAGATCCAAATATGAGGTCGACAGACACAATAGACCATATTGAGCCTGTCGCACTCACCCTGAAGGCCTGCTTAAATGCCGTTTCACGCCCCGCCTGAAGAGCCCGGGATCATAGGAGGGAGGGAAAACATGAGCTGGAAGAGCATTCCTTAATGACACGTGGCAGAAAAGAGGAACTAAAGCTATTAGTCCGAGCCACAAGCGTTTGCATTGTATGTGGATGGCAGCGCTGTCCAGCACGTGTATTTTATAAGGCCTTCATCATCATCATCATCAGCCCATATACATCCCCAATGCTGGAGCACGGGCCTTCGCTAAACTAGGGCGGTAAGGCCTTAGCCGACCACGCTGGCCAAGTGCGGGTTGGTTGACTACACAACCTTAGAATTTCTTCGTAGGTGTACAGGTTTTCCTTCACCGTTAAAGGGTCGAATGATCGTACATTATAAGGCCTAAAAGAAAACAAAATTTATTTAGGATACTAACTGTTAAATACTCTTTCATTTGGAAACTAAATACGTGATAATAGCGCGTTGGATAGTACCCCTGTTTCTAACGCTAAGAGTAGTGGATTCGATTCCCACTTATGACAAATATTTGTGTCAAACACACACATGTGGTTTTTTTACACATTTTAAATGTGGATGTGTGGATACAAAATATTATGTGTATGTATACCACCTATTCTTACTGATATCCGTAACACAAGTGCTTAAGCAACTTACCACGGGATCAGATCAATGTATGTGTTATGTATATAATTTATATAAATTTAATTAAGTCTCGTTCATTATTTTTTCGTTTACCATTTTCAAACCTAATGTACTTAGAAAATAAATGTTTTAAAGCATTCCATCATGAATAGCTATTAATAAATCGTTCCGGTTTAATTATTAAGTAATTGGCTAATTAAGAGTTGGTTGGTCCAGTTTCTCGAATTAGAAATAAGTAGACACATTAAACGTATTATTTTAATGGTAAAAATATGCACATTCCATAACACTGATTAGAATTGAAAATTAGGACTTATTACTAGATTTTTTCTAAAGATAAATAAATAAATTTATCAAATAATACAACATGGTAAATGCAAAACACGTTATGTTGATTTCAGTCTTTTATTACGTTCAGATTTTAATTTAATCTGTACTAATATTACAAAGAGAAAATATTTGTATTTTTGTATGTAACGAATAATCTCAAAAACTACTGGACTGATTTCAAAAATTAGTAGGGAAGTAGTTCCCTCGGACTCGGGTGAAACCGCGTGAAACAGCTAGTTCATTATTTTTTCAAACGTTGGAAATACTACATAGTATAAAGCAAAGTCGCTTTTCGCGTCTGTCTGTGTGCATATATGTCTGTATGCTTAAAGTTTAAAACTAAGCAAAGATTTTGATGGTTTTTTAAATAGAAAGAGGAATTCAAGAGGAATTGTGAATTCACTAGTCCTTACTAATATTATAAATCCGAAGGTAACTCTGTCTGTCTGTTACGCTCTCACGCATAGAGTACTGGACCGATTTGAATGAAATTTGGTACAGATAAAGTCCAGAACCTAGGAAAGGTAACCGACTGCGTTATAAGGAAGTAATGTTTTACCCGTAAAACATCTCTACGCAGACGGAGTCGCGGGCGGAAATATTAATATAAAAATATCGATAGATACTCCACAAACTTCTTTTTTTTTTGGAGTAGGCTAAAAAATGGCATCAAAGAAACGTCCTCCAATTGAAGACTGTATCAATAATCACATTAAAAACCTGTATTTAAAAGAGTATTTTGAACGCAGACAACTTTTGAAATGTCAACATGTCAAGAAAAGGTCACTCGACAGTTGAAACACAAGACGTTCGGTTAGGTAACTTAGGTCTCTAGATTGTAGCTAGATGTGAATATCAATAATAAACAACTCATATTATCGATGTAATATCTCGTATATGTTTAAAAGACGTCGATGGCCGAGTGGTTCGTCGTTGCTTGCCACGTACCACTGTGTAAAATTTGAAATGCATATGTACGATTATTCGACGCTTTAACGGTGAAGGAAAACATCATGTTGAAACCTGCACACCTACGAAGAAATTCTTTGGTTGTATAGTCGACCTACCCGCACTTGGCCAGCGTGGTTGACTCCTTAGTCAATCACAGGTCACAGGCAGGCCTGATCACTAATTTAGGGTAGGCCCGTGTCCTAGCAGCGTGACAATTAAGCACATTTGTTACGAATATTAGAAACAATCGTGTTATACATTAAAAAAAAAAAATACATTTAGACAAAGAACAACTTTTTTTCTTTCTATCCTATAAAATTTTACCTATTTAGGGTACTATCACACGTGCTCTAAAATAGCATACTTAAAAGCGAGCCATTGAGTATGCTTAATATGAGCATGCTTATGACGAGTATATATTACAGTAGTAAGTATCTTGTAAGATTTTAGACTTTTGCGTTCCATTACACTAAAATTAGTCTTTATGGGTCTACACGCGATATTAGGAGTAGCAAATTACATAGCTACTTACTGCCCGACGTTTCGACTGGGTTACACCAATCGTGGTCGCGAGCGAACTCAAGTAGCTATGTAATTTGCTATTCCTAATATCGCGTGTAGACCCATAAAGACTAATTTTAGTATACATTTTCTTGCCCGAAAATAGCACGAAAATTAATTTTTGAGAATACTCAAAATAAACATGCTCATTATTAGCCAAGTTTCGACACACATTCTAATAAGTAGCAACTGCTTACTTTCGTGCTAGTAATGAGCATGTATAACAGTAGCTCAAGTCCAAAAGAGCATTCTCGAACAAAAAGCTCCTATATACATGTAGGCATAGTATTGCTTCGAATTGTAGAGTTATTTTCCCGGCGGACGGCCTTCGCAGCAGTCCCCAAGGTCATTTAACCGGACATTCTAACAGGTTTTAATTAAAGCTTACCAATCAATGCTACTATTGTGTGGTGATAGCTACCACGGATATCTTTCGAAAGGATATTATCGATCGATATAATCGCCTTATAAAAAAATGCTTTGATTTCTTCCTAGGTAAATGTTATTATTACAACCTACGTCTTCGTTCGCGTAGAGTCGTTTTTTATGTGGGGAAACATTACTCTTAGAAAAGAAGTAGTCTAGTCTAAAAGCTAGTCTAGAGCTTATGATTTCATCATCACCATCTTCAGCCCATATACGTCCCCACTGCTGGAGCACGGGCCTACCCTAAACTAGGGCGATCAGGCCTTAGTCAACCACGCTTGCCAAGTGTAGGTTGGTTGACTACACAACCTGAGAATTTCTTCGTAGGTGTGATACTCTTGGTAACTGTAGGTATAATATTTAAATCAGAAACCAAGGTCTTTACATAGTAACCTACTCAGTTAACAAAACCACTTTTCCTTTTACTCAAAACTAGTTTCGCCAAAACAGATGTTTAAATAAATAAACCATCAAATTATACAATGACTAGTGACCCGCGTTCGCTTCGCTTCGGGTCTAAATACATAAAAACCTTCCTCTTTAATCCCTCTATCTATTAAAAACCCTCTATCTATTAAAAACACAAGGTGCCCTAATTTGGACACCTTATGTTATAGCTACGACTTTCATTTTCGTGCTTTTTCGTTCCTTTTGTTTAATAAACAATACTGCCTTGTTGGTCTATTGGAAGCAAGCGCAGCGTAGGGACCGAAAGGTTACCGGTTCGAGTCCAGGAAAAATTGTGTGAATTTTCTGTAAAGAAATTACTCAGCCCAGAATTAGGAAATTGGCGGTTGCAGCACACCCGTGACTCTGTAAGCACGTTAAGCCGGTGGTCCTGCGCCCGATCTCTCATCGGTCATGTCGGATTGCCGTCCCACCGACCTATGAAAGTAAGGGAATACAGAGTGCACTTGTGTTTACGCGCATTCTTACTTGTGTACTATACTATATCCTGCACACTTGGCTGATCTCAATTGAGATCGGCCGCCATGGCCGAAATCGGTCGGACGCCTTATCTTATTTCAAAGTTAAAAAATCTACGACATGGATTTAAAACCCAAATATAAATATAATAAATATTATTAATAAATATTACACAACATCACATACATTGATTTGATCCCGTGGTAAGTATCTTAAGCACTTGGGTTACGGAAATCAGGATCAACAGTGAATACACAAAAAACCTTAAATATATTTAGTAATACACCCAGACACGGAACAAACACCGATATTCGTCACACAAATATTTGTCCCGAGTGGGAATCGAACCCACGACTCTTGGAACCGTAGGTTTTGAACCTGAGTCACTAACCACTGTTCCACCGGAGCCAGTCAAAAAATACCAAATAATACCAATACTTTATTATATCATTGAAGTTATCTAATTTCGTCAAACTGAAACCACTATACAATTTGTCACTATGCCAGCGTCACATACATATTAGTATGTATGGATGTATGTTCGTTTCGCCACAGTGAAGTCACAATAGCATTACACAACTTATGTTAGGCTATTTGTTATGTATTTTAATACAAAAGGAACCAGTCTTATTTCTTTGCTACGAAACAATAGCGTCGAATGAAGAGATATCTTACAATCGAACTAAAGTATCATTATAAAGAAATATATAGCGGTCTACGTTTGGGAATGGAATGGCTGAACTTTTATGGAAAAGATAGATTGATGGGGTTATTCCCATTTAATATATATTTTTTTATTTAACCTATGTCATCCCACTGCTGGGCAAAGGTCTCCTCCAAATCAATCCACTGCTCTCTATTTAAGACCAGGACTTGCCAGTTTTTTGATAGCTGGACCAGATCATCACACCACCTTTTCTTGGGCCTTCCTCTTCGGCGAAAACCGTTTTCAGGCACCCAGTGGGTGACGATTTAATATACACCGTGAAATTTGAGTGGTTGTTTTCCCGCAGTAAAATGATTCTATCTTAGTAGCACAATAGATTTGTGCAGTTCTTTTTTATTGAAATCAATAAATGCCGGTTTTACGAAAGGACTAACTGAAACTCGAAAACACATTCGAACCGCTTTATTACTTAGGGCGTAGAACTTCTTTAGCTTTAAGCATCGATTTCATGCGGCAAGCAGTACCTGAATACGTCACATCTTATATAAAACGATAGCTTCTCTCGTTTTCAAGTTGGAAAATTATTATTTTGAAAATTTGATAAATTTTCTTTTTAAGGAATAATTTGCATGTTTCGATAGTATTACTAAATGCAAATCGTTCTGCCACGGAAAAACAACCACTCAAATTTCACGTTGTATAGTAAACCTCTTGAAATATACTAATTTTACAGAATAAACTCACGTGTATTGTTATTCTAAACATATTATTTAGAGACCCGACATTTCGAGCTCTTTACAGCGCTCGTGGTCACGGGCAATACTAAAGATGACACTTGTCTTTATAAGAAGTTCAATCACTACCGGTTTACTAGGTAAACCTCATTTCAAAGTAAACTACACTCGGGGACAAATAAACCGGGCCATGAACCATTTTTCATACAAACATGTCCAGTTCTGAGCCCTATAAATGTAAAAGTTTTAGTGCTATGGTAATAATTTAAATGTAAATAGATGTCAGAAATGATAAATTTTGAAGAAAATATGTTAACTAACTCCAGATACACCAATTTCCTTAAAATCAGGAAAATGTAAGTTGTTTTACTTGTTTCATACAAGTTTATATGGGATGCAAAAAACCACCAATGTTTGCTACGTTTTAAAGAAATGAGCATATTTCTGGAGATAGTTAACATATTTTTTTTATAATTGATAATTTCTGACATCTATTTACATTTAAATTTTTACCATAGCACTAAAACTTTTAGATTTATAGGGCTCAGAACTGGACATGTTTGTATGAAAAATGGTTCGTGGCCCGGTTTATTTGTCCCCGAGTTTATTTGTAAGCTTACATAATCAGTATAATTCTTTGATTTGATAAACCGAACATGAATGTAATAGAATGTTATTATCATCCACAAGCCCGTGTTTATATGTCATTAAAGTCATTTATATGTCATTACTTGATACATATGTGATTAGTTAAAGTCATTATGTTATGTAATAGAGAATTTCTCGAGCGTTAAATGATGGTAATGTATAGCATAATTCCATCTTCTTCCAAATTAACATTCGCCTTTTTCAAAAAGCTATTTAAACTGTACTCCTTCTTATCGTATGGTTGATGAACAACCTGGTGTCAGAGTTTAGACCGCCCGTAGGCCTCTGACATGGCTTCACACACCGTTGAAAAATCTCTCAGGTGTGCTGGTTTCCTCACGATGTTTTCCTTCACCGTTAAAGCGTCGAATGATTGCAACTGTTGATATCAATAGGGTTTATTGTACCCGTCGACCTCATAAAAGAACCTTATCATCAGATGGAGTAAGGTCATCCTGGGCGACATTTATCCTTACTAATATTATAAATGCAAAAGTAACTCTGTCTGTCTGTCTGTTACGCTTTAACGCATAGAGTACTGAACCGATTGAAATGTAATTTGGTACAGATATAGTCCAGAGCCTGAGGACATAGGCTACTTTTTAACCGACTGCGCTATAAAGAAGTAATGTTTTACCCGTTAAACGTCTCTACGCGGCCGAAGTCGCGGGCGGAAAGCTAGTAAAAAATAAACCTGTCAGTTTGTTCAGCAATTATCATGTTAGAGACATCTCTTGTTATAAGCAACTTTATAATGTGTAGAACATTGACCAACATTATAAGTATGTTATAAGGTCAAATTGTTGTATAATAGTTAACAAGTGTATAACATGTACTAACTGTGTAAATTATGATAATGGATTGCTTGTATAGTTTTGTAAACTTACTATTTAGTTACATATTTGACTGTATACTAAACGGCTTGGAGTAGCCTCGTCAACATCACCGGACTTGCGGGGGAGCGGATGGCTCTCACCCCTACGCTGATGGCTTGGAGTAGCCATGTCATAATCACCGGACTTGCAGGGGATCGCATGGCTCTCAACCCTAACAGAGATTTCAATTTCCGTAACATAAGTGCTTAAGTTACTTACTACGGGATTAGACGAATATACATTTTAAAATACATTATGTTTATAAAAACAAAAATCTATTTGCAAGGCTGATTCTATTGTGTATTGATTTAGTTTGTTGTATACCTATTTGTATATGTTATGTGGTCAATAAACGTTCTCTATTCTATTCTATTCTATCAAGAAGACTCCAGCAAGAAACTCGATAGTTTCACTTTTAACCAAAATAAGGTATTTTCCACATAATGTGTTGGTGACCTAAGACACAGGGTTTCCCTAGTTTAGGCACCAGTCCCCGCTGTTGCTACATTCTTCTTAATTCCTTGTTATACTCATAAGTAGATTTAAGTGCAACATTGTGGGAAACTCAATAAATCATTATTATTATTATTATATTATAATGTGTTACGAAATACCATAGAGTATAGACTATCAAAAAAGTAAAATACTCTATGGCTGACAAATAAAGGAAACAAACGCCATATCGCCACATCACCATTGTTCCATGGGTAAAAAGACTAGTGATGTGAATACTATATCGATATAATTTTAACTGCCTCCTTGGTCTATTGGTAGCAAGCGCTGCGTAAGGACCGAGAGGTCCCCGGTTCGAGTCATGCGGGCAAAATTTGTGTGAGTTTTTCTGAATAGAAATTACTCAGCTCGGAGTTAGATAGTTGGCGGTTGCACGCCCGTGCCTCGGAAAGCACGTTAAGCCGGTGGTCCTGTGCCCGATCTCTCAACGGATTGCCGTCTCACCGAACGATGAGAGTTAAGGAACAGAGAGTGCATTTGTGTTTGCGCGCACACTTGTGCACTATAATATGTCCTGCGCACTGGGCTGATTTCAATGCCGAAATCGGTCGGACGAATTATTATTATTATATAGTACTAGTGACCCGCCTCGCTTCGCTTCGGGTAAATTTTACATACAAACCTTCTTTAAGAATCACTCTATTTAATCTATTAAAAACCGCATCAAAATCCGTTGCGTAGTTTTAAAGATCTAAGCATACATACGGACATACAGCGAAAGCGACTTTGTTTTATACTATGTATTGATGAAACAAATTCTTTCGCTCTGTCTGTCTCCATCATCATCATCATCAGCCCATATACGTCTCTACTGCTCCGGCACGGGCCTACCCTAAACTAGGGCGATATGGCCGCGAGTCAACCACGATGGCCAAGTGCGGGTTGGTCGACTACAAAACCTTAGAATTTCTATTAAAATAATCATATTATTATCGTGTAATATCATGTTCTATTTAATTAAAATAAATTAGTCAAGACAAGTGCTAAATTATTTTATTGTTTGTTCGTGATATTTTAATTTCCTTATCGCTCCATTTCGTGTTTACACTTTTAAACAATTTGACTATTAAATTATAAAAAAAAAGACGTGTGGCACTCGGGGACTGCCGCGGTATAGCTATTGCATAGCATTGTCCGATTTCGGAGCAGCTCGTCTCGATTCGTGCGAGTTTCGTAGAGTCGTACAATACGTCTAACCGCACGCACACAAACACCGTGCCGAAGTCTACCGAACTGAAACGACGTTAGACGATTGTGAGGTTTTTCTCGTTACGGAATTTCTTGGTTCGGTCGCCGCGCTCAAAGCCCGCGATAAAAGCCATGCAATAGCTTAAAAATATCACAGATTGATCTGATTTCTGGTTAAGTGACTTTGATATCGATAAAATATTATTATATATATATTTTAACAAAATACCTAATCGGTCAATTTTTTCCTTATATTTTTAGAACGAAGTTTTTTTAAAGCTTTTTATTTCTCTCAAAATAAATAAGGCTTTATAAACTGATTCTATAAAGTTTAATATTTTTAAGTTATATCAAATGTTTTCTTAATAATTCTTACCTCTAAATAAAAAAAAATAAGCCTTAAAATTTTTTTGTCGGACCTTTTAGTAATAGTTAATTATCGATAAACACGTCTTCCCCACACTATATCTACACAAAGCAAGGTCCCATACAATCATTACTGCAAATACTTAAGGAACGGCTCAGTAGTAGAGCCTATAGCAACATTACCACATTGAAATATACTTCTTAACACCTTAAAATAGAGTTGAAAATTGATAATTTTCCATTAGGATTGCGTAAAATACTAGTATGTTTGCTTTCTGCGGTTTTCGGAATTAATTCCAAGGATTTATTCATTGAATAGTAAAGTAATGGAAGTCAACATATATGAGGCAATTGGATTCGGCTTTCCTATGTACTTCAGTGACTGGCTCGGTGGAACAGTGGTTAGTGACCCAGGTTCACTACCTACGCTTCCAAGAGTCGTGGGTTCGATTCCCACTTGGGACAAATATTTTGTATGACGAACATCGGTGTTTGTTCAGTGTCTGGGTGTGTTATTAGAAAATATTTGTGTATCCACTGTCGTTTCTGATTTCCGTAACACAAGTGCTTAAGCTACTTACCACGGGATCAGATCGATGTATGTGATGTTGTGAAATATTTATTTATTCAGTATACGCAATTTACGTGACAATTTTACTGGTGATTGATCGGCCGACTTGATTGGTTCAATATTCTTTCATAATTCTAGTTCTTTCTAGAATGCTTGTGAAATGATGAAATATACACTATGTCTAGGTAATTTTAGTGGACCTATTAAAACTGGCATGTCGATACCTTCAAATGGTACTGGTCACAAGATATTTTTTTTTGTGTAGAGTCGTTGGACTAATTCCCTTTCAGGACAAAATATATTAACTGTGAGATGAGAAATGGGGAATATGCATAAATCTGCAATCTTGAATTTTTCAACAACTTATGAAAAAAGGCTTAATCATATATTATTTTATATTAATTTTCTATCTCTTTCTTACAAAACGGAGTTTTTTGTGGATCGCATATGGCCGTAGTGTAATTGTGACGTCATCTGCCATATCGGATCTCTCTGTCCACACGGGAACTTTAAACAGCTATATCTCGCTTGTCGTTAAAGTAAATAGGAAAATAGAATTACATTCATACTTCTTCGATATTAAAGATTGATTTCTATAATAAAAAAATGTGTGCATGTTCCCCATTATTGTTTGTTTACAACACTACTTTGGTCCGTCGGATGATACGGGGCCATGAGGTCCAATTATGAAGTCGACAGGCACAATAGACACAACAACACGTTTTGCCTAGAGTAGAGTAGAGAGTATACGAGATCTGATAACTGTTTCAGATAGTTGGCATACACTTGCTCTTCCTTCTTGGCAATATATTTACTTGAAATTGGATGGGATTTAATAGTCCGATAGTTTTAAAACATGAAAAAATAACATAAGAGGTTTAAATAACACATAACCCACTGCTGGGGCACGGGCCTCCGCTGAACTAGGACAATAAATAACACAAAAACAACAAATAAAAATAGTCCCATAGTTATTTCTACCAGCAACCGCCATTTTGGAATCTGTAGAGGTCCTACATTCTCCATATATAGCCCTTCACTTAAACAATATCGAGCTAGGTAAAAGTGCAGCAAGGACGGCGCATGCGGAGGGTCATCGACCGCGCCGCATTGTGATTGGTGGACGCTGCTAGGTGCACTTGAGAATATTTATTTTTCATACTGTGGTTGAAAATATATTGGTACGTGAGTTTTGAACTGGCTACCTCTCGAAGAAATCGACCTTAACCACTCGGCCATCGACGCTCATTACCGCGTGCCAATTGGGTAGGTGCCTATTTTTTTATTTTGATGTAGATGGATGGACCACACAACATTAAAAAATGCTTAAAGAATTATTGTCATAACTTTAGAACTCGCCGAGATAATACTGTTGCAATAGCACATCATTTAGGCTAGCTCAAGACGCTCCATACAAAGAGACTGAATCGTGACGTCACGATTCAGTTATTTGTATGCAACGCGCCAGAAATTTGTTCGGCAAGTATACTAAATATTGCGTTTATGAAAATGGTCTCAAAGCAAAAGTTGTTATTAATTATGTAATTTGAAATATGGTATTGTTTATTTTAATCACTTTTGATATTTTATAATGGACTCGCCCACCCAACTTCAAATGTCTATTATTGCCTCATTTTGTCAGAAATTTTAATTTTAATTTGACTTATGTTATTAATCTGCCTATATCTAACTATTAATTGTGAAATCACATGTAAAATTTGACTTAGGAAACTACCCAATTGTTTTCAAATTGCCTAAAGCCTTCCTCGATAATTGGTATATCCAAGATAAAAATATTTTTTTCAATTCGAACCAATAAGTTAGAAAGAAAGAAAGAAAAATATTCATTGACCGCGACATAGACACGAAAAGTTACAATGATAAGTAAATGCACAAGACACAAAAAGTCAACTCATACAAAGAAATCACTCATCGACTAGGACTATAGAGGAAGATCCCAGAGCTGCCAGACATCACTTATTTTCTAATGGACAAAATATATACGATTGAGTAGTGGTGTGGTGTACTATCATCATATGACTAGTTGCTACCTTGACCAGACGGCCATTTTTCGGATATCAACCAATCAAGGTACATAGAAACACTGCTCACCTCACTTAAATTCTGATGGCTGATTTTAACATATATTTCACACAATATCATTAAAAATCAGGATTCATTTCTCCCAGACACATGCGGTCGGCGGTTTTACCTTACAGACGCTTTAAAGCTATGAAAAAAATTTTACATTTACTTAATTTTACTTATTTTCTGATGCTTGAATTTTATATATGTTATTTAAACAACTATTTTAAAACGTTTTGCAAACGGACAGACCGATACAAGGGGCCAAACATTCACCAGACCCAACTGTTTTAGATTTTCTTTTTTAAATTGAATTTAGTTAAGTTTTTCTAATAAAATAGTTTGTAAGGTACAATTCTATAATTATTGCGGTCAGATGAGCACTTTTCAGTTGTTTGAATAACATATATAAAAATCAAGCATCAGAAAATAAGTGACCTCAATTAATTTTTTTCATAGCTTTAAAGCGTCTGTAAGGTAAAACCGCCGACCGCATGTGTCTGGGAGTAATGAATCCTGATTTTTAATGATATTGTGTGAAATATATGTTAAAATCAGCCATCAGAATTTAAGTGAGGTGAGCAGTGTTTCTATGTACCTTGATTGGTTGATATCTGAAAAAACCCGTCTGGTCAAGGTAGCAACTAGTCATATGATGATAGTACACCCCACCACTACTCAATCGTATATATTTTGTCCATTAGAAAATAAGTGACGTTTGGCAGCTCTGGGATCTTGGACCACTATAAGAAGTGGTCAATGAGGTACAGGCCTCAGCATGTGCCACATCAGATGCAGAGCCGCTGCAGCGCTGGTATTCTGGCCGTACCCAAAGAGACGGTAATACAAATAAATCCTTACTAATATTATAAATACGAAAGTAACTCTGTCTGTCTGTCTGTCTGTTACGCTTACACGCATAGAGTACTGAACCGATTTAAACGTAATTTGGTACAGATATATTCCAGAGCCTAGGAAAGGATATAGGCTACTTTTTAACCGACTGCGCTATAAAGAAGTAATGTTTTACCCGTTAAACGTCTCTACGCGGACGAAGTCGCGGGCGGAAAGCTAGTAAATAATAATTCGACAAAATCACACAAATAACATGATACTAATTACATACATACATAAAATCACGCCTTTTTCCCAGAGGGGTAGGCAGAGATCACTCCAGCGATCCACTTTTCACCTCTGTGGGAAACGTGACGTGACGGGTTGTGGACCACGTCGCCGCCATTCTGCCTTGTGCATTGTTTTAACAAGGTCATTGCGTTCCCACGAGTAGCAAGGATATATGACGGGGAAGGAAAAGGGGAAGAAGGATACTAATTACAATTGTTACGTTTTCACGCGATAACCAACTTCAATTGCGGGCAGAAACTGCTATTGCATATACAATTACAGCTTTTACCTATATAAAACTTAAAGATGTCATACATAACATATTGATAGCACTCCAAGCACGTAATATACCGTTATGTAAGTGGATTGTAAGTTGAAGACCTACTTTTGACTACCAAAAGGCTGCATTGTATTGCGCCAATATAAGGCCTGGTGGGTACGATCAGCATCAGGTTTATTCTTAACAAATATAATAGCAATCATTCGAAATTTAGACACTATTGTAGCTAACTACCGGTTTGTTGCGACGATTTTACACCGGCCAAGTGGGAGTTAGTAACGCGAATTGAATCTTGTTTTTTTGTCATTCCTAAACATTAATTAGAGGTTTAGTTTTTCTATTCTGCCACGTGTCATTAATGCATGGAATGCCCTTCCAGCACATGTTTTCCCCTCCCTCCTATGATCCCGGGCTCTTCATGCGGGGCGCGAAACGGCATTTAAGCAGGCCTTCAGGGTGAGTGCGATAGGCTCAATATGGTCTATTGTGCCTGTCGACCTCATATTTGGATCTTACTACCGCTTACCATCAGGTGGAGTGAGGTCATCTTGATAGCCCATTTAGCCCATTATAAAAAAAAATAAACAAATGTTATTTTCAACATTATTTATTAATTACTAGTGACCCGCCCTCGCTTTATTTCGGTATATTAAACATAAAAAAAGACGTGTGGCACTCGGGGACTGCCGCGGTATAGCTATTGCATAGCATCGTACGATTTCGGAGCAGCTCGTCTCGATTCGTGCGAGTTTCGTAGAGTCGTACAATACGTCTAACCGCACGCACACAAACACCGTGCCGTAGTCTACCGTGCACTGATTTATAAATAAGGTTACAATTACATTTGAAACATTTACATAAAAATACATGTAATACATAACGTGTTAAAAAAACTAATAAATAGTTTTTGATATAGCTGTGACGGAAATCCATTATGTGTGTGAATTTCGCAAATGATTAGATAATTCCTTAGCGGTGTTTGAGTTACAAGCTAATGATAGACAGATTGACAGACAGTTAATAAGTTTTAGTAGATAGCGTCCCGTTTTTCCTAAGGGGACAGAATACTTAAACTACTATTATTTCCGATCACTTTGACAGAATGTAATAGGTAAAAAACCATTTTCTTTCTTTTTCGCCAATCGAATACTTAAAAGTTTTTATTGAAGTCTTAAGTTTATTTTTTAATTCAAAACAATATGAAGACAAAGTGAATAAGAGTACTTTTCTTCCTTGGTGATAAAAAACATACTTCCTCATCACATCAACCCATATACGTCCCCACTGCTGGGGCACGGGCCTACCCTAAAACTAGGGCGATCAGGCCTTAGTCAGCCACGCTGGATTTTTATTTCGTTAATTTCTTCTTAGGTGTGTTCCTCACGATGTTTTCCTTCACCGTTAAAGCGTCGAATATAATTCTAAACATTACATGTTTTTGTACGTACTTCAGCAGTTCAATCAGAAGTATATATATTAAAAAATGTACTGTCTGTCCTGTTAGTACGTCACCGCACTTTCGAAAAGTAGGTTAGACACTCACATTGCATCACAAATAGCCGAGATCACACACGCACCACTGGAATCGAACCCGACACGCTCCGCTCGGCACTTTCGCTAACTAGCGCTAGTTGCAATGCCATACCACCCGACTCGTTCAGTAGTAACAGATAACAGTTATTATATGTAGGTATATGTGACAACGGATGACGGGAAAACGTGTCACGAGGAAAAATATATCACGTACATTGATCTGATCCCGTGGTAAGTAGCTTAAACACTTGTGTAACGGTCGGATATCGGAGATACACAAATAAATATTTCTTAATAATAGGCTAACAAGATGACCTCACTCAACCTGATAGTAAGCGGTAGTGAGATCCACATATGAGGTCGACAGGCACAATAGACCATATTGAGCCTGTCGCACTCACCCTGAAGGCCTGCCTTAAGCTACTTACCACGGGATTAAAACAATGTTATATTCCGTCCTTATACACCGTGAAATTTTAGTGGTTGTTTTCCCGCAGTAAAATGATTCTATCTTAGGATTACAAAAGATGTGTGCACTGTGCAGTTCTTTTTTGTTAAAATCAATAAATGCCGGTTTTACGAAAGGTTTAACCGAAACTCGAAAGCACGTTCGAACCGCTTTATGACTTAGGGTGTAGAGCTTCTTTAGCTTTAAGCATCGATTTCATGCGGCAAGCAGTACCTGATTACGTCACATCTTATAAAAGAACGATAACTTATCTAGTTTTCGAGTTGGAAAATTATTAATCTGAAAATTAAAAAAAAAATTTTTTTTTTCATGGAATTATTTGCATGATTCGATAGTATTACTAAAGGCAAATCGTTCTGCCACGGGAAAACAACCACTAAAATTTCACGGTGTATATGTCACCGTAAAATTGCAAATAAGGTTAGATTGCAATCTATCTCGCGAGATTGTGAACTGTCGAATAATTGTGAACCATAACATGATGCTTACAATTTATCGTGTGATTATTCATCTGATTGCAATCTATCGAAGTGAAACTGATAAATTGCGATCTTAAATATGTCACTTGTCAATGATGTCAATGCCTGATTGGTCAGTTATAGGCATAGCCTATAGCCGACCAATCAGGGACAGCCTTAGGACAGCCGTCCGAAGGCTGTCCCTGATTGGTCGGCCTTAAAGTCAACCGTGAACTATAGTTCACAATTATTCGACAGTTCACAATCTCGCGAGATAGATTGCAATCTATCCTTATTTGCAATTTTACGGTGACATATATAATGGGAAGGCTGGCCTTGGATAGAGAGCGGTGGACAGGTTTGGAGGAGACCTTTGCCCAGCAGTGGGATGATACGGGTTAAGTAAAAAAAAAAATATAATGTAGAATGATTATTATTTATATATTGTTTAGCCAATCTTTCTCTAAGTGTAGTCCTAACCAACATTACTTCAAAGAACTTCACACAGATGGCGCTGTAAGCCAACAAACAAAATTGACCTTACCACCTAACATACCCACAATTAGGTCACCTAGCTGTTTATACGTAAACATATGCAAATTACCCCGCTTAAAAGGTCCAAGTAACACATTACTTCCCTTTTTAGACATCTGGGTTAGGTAACCAGTCCATGTTCCTTATAAAGTTTGAGGGGCAGGGACCTTGAAATGGACGCTATAGCTTCCTTGTTGACGAAATGAGGAGCCGAAGAAGTAGTTTTTTTTTATATTTTCTGCCCCGTGCCATTAAAATATAATAAATATTACACAACATCACATACATTGATCGGATCCCGTGGTAAGCAGCTTAAGCACTTGTGTTACAGATATCAGAATCAACAGTGGATACACAAATATACTTAACAAAACATCCAGACACAGAACAAACACCGATGTTCGTCACAGAAAATATTTGTCCCGAGTGGGAATCGAACCCACGACTCTTAGAACCGTAGGTAGTGACAACGGGTCACTAACCACAGTTATACAGAGCCAGCCTTAAGAATGTCCTTCTGTTGTGTCTGCTAAAAACGATATAGGGAAAATAATAGTTAGGCCGTTACAAACATACAAAAATATCCGAATACTAAAAATAATGCGTCCGACCGAATTCAGCCATGGCGGCCGATCTCAATTGAGATCAGCCAAGTGCGCAGGACATATTATAGTGCACAAGTGTACGCGCAAACACAAGTGCACTCTCTATTCCCTTACTCTCATAATTCGGTAAGACGGCAATCCGACATGACCGAAGAGAGATCGGGCGCAGGACCACCGGCTTAACGTGCTTTCCGAGGCACGGGCGTTTAACCGCCAACTTCCTAACTCCGGGCTGAGTGATTTCATTACAGAAAAACTCACACAAATTTTTGCCCGACCCCGGACTCGAACCGGGGCCTCTCGGTCCTAACGCAGCACTTGCTACCAATAGACCAACGAGGCAGTCATCCGAATACTATGCAGGTAATGGTGGCCTAGATAAAGAAGTTCAGCTTTCATGTCTGCTCCGTCCTATTAGGTCATGAAATATCCTTCCAGATCTTTAGTTTCCTCCATCCTATAATCCTGGGCTCTTTAGACGTGAAACGGCATCTATACATGCCTCATTACGGTCTATTGTGCCTGTCGATCTGATTGTAGACCTTAAGGTCCCTTATCATTAAATAAATAAATATCATTTCCACACACGGTCATCTGACCCCAAACTAAGCAGAGCTTGTACTATGGGCGTCAGAGATTGATATACATACATAGATATTTTTAATTACATACTTAAATATATAATCACACCCAGACACGGAACAAACACCGATGTTCATCACACAAATATTTGTCCCGAGTGGGAATCGAACCCACGACTCTTGGAACCGCCAGCCAGGGTCACTAACCACTGATCCACCGAGCTAGTCAAAGTTCATTAGATACATGGCAAGGCATTTGATTGCCTAAAGTTTGATTTTCCTCTTAAATTTAAGCTTAGCTTTACTCATCCTTAAATGAAAGAGATGGTGCCCCTTCTAAATCGTGACACGTTTTTACGTCATTCGTTGTCAATATTTATAAATACTTCGTGGTTTCGTTTTGAAATATATTAGCGAGAAACGATTTATCCTTACTAATATATTATTCTACGCTTTAGCGGTGAAGGAAAACATCGTGAGGACACCTAAAACCTAACAATTTCTTCGTAGCTGTACACTACGAAGAAATTCTTAAGTTTTGTAGTTTGAAAACATAAATATCCAAATAACACACCCAGACACGAATCAAACACCGATTTTCATCACACAAATATTTGTCCCGAGTAGGAATCAAACCACGGCTCTTGGTCAACTAATGTCTTCTCATTTAGAAAACTGAAAATGTACGGGATATTTACCTCGTGAGTTCACCCGTGATCATGGCGCTTGCAACAGTGCCGAAATATCGGGAGCTCATTAAAACAAAACAACATGATAAATAAACTGGACGTTTTAAGGTTTCTTATGTGTGTAACCATGACAGATTGAAATTATATTATGTCTTCTTAGTTACTACTCCGACGTATCGCGTAGCTTACAACCAAAAAAAGACGTGTGGCACTCGGGGACTGCCGCGGTATAGCTATTGCATAGCATCGTCCGATTTCGGAGCAGCTCGTCTCGATTCGTACGAGTTTCGTAGAGTCGTACAATACGTCTAACCGCACGCACACAAACACCGTGCCGAAGTCTACCGAACTGAAACGACGTTAGACGATTGTGAGGTTTTTTTCGTTTCGGAATTTCTTGCTTCGGTCGCCGCGCTCAAAGCCCGCGATAAAAGCTATGCAATAGCTTAAAAACTTTAGACCATTAGCTAATAGACCTGTCATTACCATAGACAAGTCTTAATCCATAGACGTTGCACGTTAATCTAAGGCATAGAGCATCCAGTTTTTGTTCTACCTAGACGATGATGGCGCAACGGACGGCCTCGATCGGCCAAACATATTGGACCTGTCAACTCGTTGCAACATACCTTCAAGGATGATAGGGCTTACATTTGATTATGTTGACACTTTATACTTACTACTTAAGATGGTACGATGGTGCATTGGATAGTGCCGTTGTCTCAGGAGTCGTGGGTTCGATTCCCACTCGGGAGAAATAGTTTGTGTGATGAATTTTGATGTTTGTTCCGAGTCTGGGTATTAGATATATTTAAGTAAATATTTGTGTATCCACTGTTGTTTCTGATATCCGTAACGCAAGTGCTTAAACTACTTACCACGGGATCAGTTCAATGATATTTTTGTAATTTAAATATATAAAAGGAGAAACTGACTAACGTATCAACGCACAGCCTAAACGGCTAAACGTAGGGACTTGAAATTTGAAAGGGACGTAGCTTAGGTACCGTAGAGGTGCACTAAGAAAGAAATTGCCGAAATCCTCATGGGAACGGGAATTAGCAGAGAACCATTTGTATGAAAAATCTAAACGGTTTAAATAACTATTGCACGCGGACGAAGTCGCGGGCACAGCTAGTTTATATTAATTTAATTAAGTCCCGTTCAACAATTTTCTGATTAGGAATAGTGTAATATTTATTTATTTAATCATGATGAGTGATATCACAAATATAAATACAGTAGAACCCGTTTAAGACGATCACGCTTAATACGATTTCCCGCATAATACGCCATTTTATGCCAGTCCCAGCAACTTAAGATATATTTTCATACATTTCTTAACGCTTAATACGATTGTCATCCCGTTTAATACGCCCAAAACCGACAGATCGAGCGCTCTAAAAGCGCATTTTTATTTTTGAAACGCATGCAACAGGGCCCGCATCGTAGAAACTTTCTGTAACGCATGCCGTAGGGTCTAATGACTGAGGTGCTATGTATGGGAAGGAGTCCCCGAATGCCTTTCGACTGAGGGAAGTCCACTAATTCGGGCTTAGGTATGACTGATTTATCAACCAATGTGAATGTAGTGACAATAATGTGAACGATGGTAGTGGTGTCGTGCGTAATAAAAGACTGAGAAAGAGGGTAGACCGATATGTCTGCCCTTAGACCTACCGTCATTCTCGCAGTCCTACAGTTCACCCGTAATCAAGGCGCCGAATGGCGTGAATATCGGGAGCTCATTAAAACAAAACAACATGGTAAATATCCCGGACAGTTTCAGTTTTCTAATGTGTGTAACCATGACAGTTCAAAATTATATATATGTGAATGTAATTTTAATTACACTACATATTTAATGTAATTTATATGTACAATTTAATGCCTATTATACCAAAATTTTAAAATAATACAGAATTATATATATAGTTCGTGTTATTGTCCCTATCCCACTTAATACGCTTTCCCGCTTAAGACGCGTTTTGGATATGGTCCCTGAGAAATCGTCTTAAGCGGGTTTTACTGTATAAATAATGAATATCAAGGAAATACCACCATTTATATATACGAACAGAACTAGCTTAACACTTGTATTTAATTACAGATATTTCAGAAACAACATTTACTTAAATAGATAAAATCTTCTTCTTATCGTATGGTTGATGAACAACCTGGTGTCAGAGTTCAGGCCGCCCATAGGCCTCTGACATGGCTAATAGAATAGATAAATAGTACACCTAGAAACACGAATGTTCATGACACAAATATGTCCCGGATAGGGATCGAACCTCGACTCATGGAGACAGGGGCACCGTCAAATGTGCCACTGAGCCACTCATAAAAAAGTATCTTCATCGTTAAACCAAATTATTATTCACATCACGTTGGGGGCTTCGACCTTTGAAATGACAATAAAAAGCAAGTACATTTCTCCTTTGTTTTAACTTTTAAATTATATTTTCAACGCTTGAAGATTTCCAAGAAGTATTGTCGAATAAATGCTTTGAATTCACATTATAAAACCAGCCAAGTTCGTGTTGGTCTCGTGAAAGAATAAGAAAAATAAGGCGTCCGACCGATTTCGGTCATGGCGGCCGATCTCAATTGAGATCAGCCGCGCAGGACATATTATAATGCACAAGTGTGCGCGCAAACACAAGTGCACTCTCTATTCCCTTACTCTCATAGTTCGGTGAGACGGCAATCCGACATGACCGATGAGAGATCGGGCGCAGGACCACCGGCTTAACGTGCTTTTCGAGGCACGGGCGTCCAACCGCCAACTTCCTAACTCCGGGCTGAGTTATTTCTTCACAGAAAAACTCACACAAATTTTGCCCGACCCCGGACTCGAACCGGAGACCTCTCGGTCCTAACTCAGCGCTTGCTACCAATAGACCAACGAGGCAGCGTGAAAGAATAGTTCCGTAGCGATATTGTGACTTACTCAGTGGAGCAGTGGTTAGTGACCCATGGTCATTACCTACGGTTCCAAGAGTCGTGGGTTCAATTCCCCCGGGACAAAAATTTGTGTGATCAACATCGGTGTTTGTTCGGTGTCTGGGTGTGTTATTCAATATATTGTTATTAAATATACTGCTGTCTGATATATACTTGTACGTATACGTCCCATATTTGTCTCCACTTCTGGGGCACGGGCCTACTCTGAACTAGGGCGATCAGGCTCTAGCCAACCACACTGCCAAGTGCGGGTTGGTCGACTACATAACCTAAGAATTTCTTCGTAGATGTACGTTTCTTCACCTTATTTTTCCTTCACCGTAAGATATTTTTCCTTCACCGTAAGAGTGTCAAATAATCGTACATATGAGTTTCAAATTTGATAACACATTGGTACGTAGCGGGGTTTGAACCGGAATGTTTTTTTTAAGTTCTAAAGCTAAAAAAGGTAGTGCAACCTTTTTTAATATAATGAAAAACTGAAAAATTCAATTGCTCCACTGTTTTATTACTAACGGATGATGGCGCTTCCTGTGTAATATGCGGTAAAAATTGGACGGCTTCAATAAGCTGTTATTTGGTGTAACGGTTCGCACGCTGGGCGCGATTCCTTTTAAGGACGGATGTTCAAATCCGCGGTCAAAAACGAACAGTGGATCAATTGAATTTAGTATGTTCAATAAAAAAAAGATGTGTGGCACTCGGGGACTGCCGCAGTATAGCTATTGCATAGCATCGTCCGATTTCGGAGCAGCTCGTCTCGATTCGTGCGAGTTTCGTAGAGTCGTACAATACGTCTAACCGCACGCACACAAACACCGTGCCGAAGTCTACCGAACTGAAACGACGTTAGACGATTGTGAGTTTTTTTTCGTTACGGAATTTCTTGGTTCGGTCGCCGCGCTCAAAGCCCGCGATAAAAGCTATGCAATAGCTTAATAAATTAATATTTCACATCACATACATCAATCTGGCCCCGTGGTAAGTAGGTTAAGCACTTGTGTTATGGAAATCAGAAACGACAGTGGATACATAAATATATTTAATAACACACCCAGACACGGAACAAACACCGATGTTCGTCACACAAATATTTGTCCCGAGTGGGAATCAAACTCACTACTCTTGGAACCGTAGGTAGTGAACCTGAGTCATTAACCACTGTTCCACCGAGCCATATTACATTGACTCATAAGGAAAATAAACTCGTAATGTTATAAGGACCGGTTCAATGATCAAAGGTCACAGAGGTGAGAGGACAATCGGTCACTAAGAGTCAGACCTAGGTTCCATGCTTCATGGTCAGGTGCTTACTACGATTCGTTATATAAGAACGGTAAGTTATCTAATTATTACCCTACTGCTTTAGAAAGAGGGTTATGCTACTCGAAAGTATGTATGTATATAATAGTTGTGCCAGCGACTTCGTCTGCGTAGAGAAGGAACTTTAGGCAGCATGTTTAATATACCTACAAATGCCCAACAAGTTCGAAGTGATTCTTTAAGCATAACTTTTTTAAGCTATAGCATAACTTTTATGACGGGCTTTAAGCGCGGCGACCGAACCAAGAAATTCCGTAACGAAAAAAGTTCGGTAGACTTCGGCACGGTGTTTGTGTGCGTGCGGTTAGACGTATTGTACGACTCTACGAAACTCGCACGAATCGAGACGAGCTGCTCCGAAATCGGACGATGCTATGCAACAGCTATACCGTGGCAGTCCCCGAGTACCACACGTCTTTTTTTTTAATAATAATTAAGCAAAAAATTTTTCACAAATAATAGCTAACTTTATATTTAGAAATTTCCTAGCCATTCCATAGTTCATAGAGACACTAAGTGCAAAATTAAATTAGCAAAATTAAGTATAATATTGGAGTAAAATTGATTAAAATAACAATTAGTGAGGTGTAATAGCCACGGTAGCGGTTTGGTAATCATCTTTAATTACAAAAAGGCATATTTCCATTGTGACACGGCAAAGGATATTCTAATCTATTGAATAAAATACTCGTTAAATAAATATTGCTCAAAATCAATTTGAATGTAGTACAATTAGTTGATATTTTATTCATTTTTTTCTTATAAAAGGCTAACAGGATCATCTCAATACACCTGATGGTAAGCGGTAGTGAGATCCACATATGAGGTCGACAGGCACAATAGACCATATTGAGCCTGTCGCACTCACCCTGAAGGCCTGCTTAAATGCCGTTTCACGCTCCGCCTGAAGAGCCCGGGATTATAGGAGGGAGGGAAAACATGAGCTGGAAGTATTTAGCGGTGAGAGTCGTCCGCTCCCCCGCAAGTCCGGTGATGATGACGAGGCTACTCCAAGCCATCATCGTATGTCAGTTAGGAAAAAGAAAAAGCTGAAAGGATCATAATATATTTTATTTCGAAATGCAAAATGAGCATGTTAAATCACATAATAGATATATATTAAAAATAATTATGTTCTAGCATGGTCGTGACTGTACAATGGAAACGGACAATCTTACACAACAAGAAATTAAGTTCGCCATACAACAAACCGGTCGAACAAAACCGGGTAGAAAAACTAGTCTGGCGACTGCATTCGCTGGGACAATAAATGCATTGTTACTTGTGTTGTATTTAAACTTTGACGCCTATTAAGCCTTATATACTTTTACTATACACTGTGTTTCGAAAATTAGTCTTTATGGGTCTACACGCGATATTAGGAGTAGCAAATTACATAGCTCAGTTCGCTCGCGACCACGATTGGTGTAACCCAGTCGAAACGTCGGGCAGTAAGTAGCTATGTAATTTGCTACTCCTAATATCGCGTGTAGACCCATAAAGACTAATTTTAGTGTAATGGAACGCGAAATTCTAAAATCTTACACTGTGTTTCTTTTGATAACTTTGATGGAATATATTGTACATGAAAAGTATTTTTTTTGTCTAAGTAACATTGGTCCTAAAATGCATAGTTTCGGAGATATCACCAATTTTGATAATATTAGCTTTAAAATGGTGACACATTATGAGAAGTCTTTATTATTGCGACGTTTTATTTTGTATAGAATAAAGACTATTTTTAAATGTCGATTTGGATTTTGGATTTGTGTCGGAAGCCTCGATGGCCGAGTGGTTAAGGTCGTTGCTTGTCATGCGAGAGGTCGCCAGTTTAAGCCCCGCCACATGTACCATCATTCGACGCTTTAACAGTGAAGGAAAACATCGTGAGGAAACCAGCACACCTGAGAGATTTTTCAACGGTGTGTGAAGCCATGTCAGAGGCCTACGGGCGGTTTACACTCTGACACCAGGTTGTTCATCAACCATACGATAAGAAGAAGAAGAAGAATGTCGATTGATTAATGTGATGTGTGTACATAATTTTGATTTGATTATTATTATGAATGTATTAATGTTTTTTAATCTTTGTTTCAGGTCCCAAAAGCACAATGAAACGAAAGCATCGATGGTTGGGGATCGCCGTATTATGTAAGTATATTTTTTTATTTATTTCAACAGTAATTGTAAAACAGGGTGGGTAGTCGGCGTCCGCCGTCCGACAATGTTGTGTTTTGACTTCCTCGTCGAATTTAAATTGTTTTGTTAGTAAAAAGTGTTCCATTTTATTCGAAACTTACATCCAAATGTGCCTAAGACTGTGCTCCTTCCACTAATTGCACTATATCAAACAATGCGGTAGAACTGTGAGTGCCCTTTAACATTTTAAATATCTAACTGTGCCGTTAAAATTCAAAGTGCCGGATAAGTGACCTTGAAGAACAATAGAACTGTAACAACATCGACTTCACCCGCTCAAACAACAACGAACGCATGAGCATATGACTATATTCGACCATTACCATAAATAGCGCGTCGGCCGAATGGTTTTTGCATCTGTTCACGTCGTGCAGAATCCGAGCATCCTGGGTTCAAATCCAAGCAGTGACACAAAAAATATTTTGTATAATAATAATTGCTAGTTCCTGCTGATTTAGAAAAGCAATGTTGCTTTTCTAAGAATATATCTTCTTCGCACAGCAAATAATAGTAGGTGCTTTTAATATCCCGCTATATGGCACTTACCTGTACGTAATTCAAAAAGCTGATACATTTAGATTGAATTGAATAAAGAAGGGCTAGTTGCTCATTCCTGTTGTACATTCCTCTCAAAGTGAAATACCTAAATCACTTCAAAGATGGCAACGTTGTGTCATAAATGTAATACGGCAATGAAAAGACGAGATTATATCATTTGCCAAAATTGTCAAAACTACTTCCACATCGATTGTACTAGCATTGGGGAAAAAAGGTTCTACTTGATGGAGGCGGAAAATAGGAAAAAGCTACAGTGCGATGAGTGCCGTTTTAAAGATGAATCACCTGTTAAACAAATCATAACAATCTCAACTGAGAACTCCTTCGAGACATTGCCGGATGAAAGCGACATGGAGAGTGGCGATTGCCAAAAATATATTACCCTGCGAAGCCAGAAAAAGCCAACGTCTCTACCGGATTTAACAACGTCATATGTTTCTACTTGTGGCACAATAAACGAAAGCATTAATAAAACTACACATAGTCTCCCGGATCATAGTAACTACGTTATAGACGACTTAAGAAGCGAAATACAAAATCTAAAAAGAGAGTTGGAAATAGCCCACTCTGAAATAGATAAATTAAACCAGGAAAATCAAAAACTGATAAGGAAAACAATAGCGCAAGAAAAAGTAATAAAACTATATAAGACCCTAGGCTGTGAGGATCTCAACACAAGCAAAAAAAGTAATAATTTATCTACATCACTAGCTAAGCAAGGAAAGACTAGACCTTCATTTAGAAATAATGCATTACTATCTATAGATTCAAACAGTAAGAAACTTACTTCAACCCCACGTAGACGAGATACATCAGCCCAACCCGATCGACTAAGTAGTAACACCTCCGCGACACCAGACGGCGATACTATCAAGGAGACAAAGAACGCGGCTGTAAGAAGAACTAAAATCTGCTTAATTAGCGCCATAGACCACGACAAAAAGTCTAGCATTATTTGGCAGAAATTCGACGTTTCACAGATGTGCCATTACCGCATGCCGGGAGCAAGAATTGAAAATCTTCTGAATGGACTAGAAGCAAAACTTGAATCATATAGCTGTACTGATTATTGTATCATAATGTTAGGCGAGTTTGATTTTATTAATTCAAGAAATTACAGTAGCATAGTAAATAATATAAGACAAAAGCTGCAGTCAGTCAAGCATACCAACATAATTCTCTGTCTGCCAACATTTAAGCATTCTTACAGTGCAAATATCTTTAACATAAGAGTTGAAGTGTTTAATGAATTAATTTATCAAGATAATCTGATCCATGAATATTGTTATATCCTAGATTCGAACAAAAATCTTTCATATACTGATGAAATGTTTTCAATGTACACAGGCAAAATAAATGTCCGTGCCTTTAAGATTATAGTAAGAGACTTATTTCAATTAATATTATGTATTTACAATGAGATAACATGTAATGAAAAACAATCTAATATTCATTTAGATGGTGATATTCAACAGTATTGTATTAATTATAAGAATTCTCATTCCTTTCGTAAATAATTTTAAAATTTTGTACCAAAATATTAGAAGCCTTAATAACAAAAAACATCTGATAGAGTTTATAACAGACAATGATAAAAATATTAAAGTAATATGTCTTTCTGAAACGTGGATCACTAAACATAAAATTGATTTGTTATACTTACCTGGTTTTAAGTGTGTATCGTGTTTCTGTAGGGAACACCGAGAAGGAGGTGGTGTATGTATTTTAGTAAGTGATGATTTGGCCTGTGTGGAAAGGTCAGAAGTGGGATGTATCTCTGTGGAATTTGTTTTTGAAACGTGTTGTATCGAAATACCCTACCTTAATCTGTTAATTGTTACCTTGTACTGGCCTGAAAAAAATAGAAATTCTGAAGTATTCTTCAGCTCGCTGGAAAAACTCTTACAAGTCTTAACCTCAAAACATAGCAAAAAGAATGTCCTTGTTGGAGGGGACTTTAATATCGACGTTCTGAGTAAAAATAATTTAACTAACACTTTACTAGACATGACCAAAAGTTATAACTTCCAGCAATTAATAAAAGAACCCACCAGAGTAACTAGTTCAAGCTCGACATGCCTAGATTTACTATTCTCAAACTTTCAAAAAAGTAGTATTAACATCAATGTAGAAGATCTCGGCCTATCAGATCATAAGGGTATATTCGTTGAGACTTATTCTGCTAAGGAAAATATAAAAAGCCAGTGGCAAGTAGAAAAAAGAATATTTAACGATTTAAACATGAATACCTTCAAATTGGAATTAATAAATATAGATTGGAACCTAGTTATTAGTAATGATAAAAATATATTTGACAACTACAATTCTTTTATAAAAATATTACTTGAGAATCTAGATAATTGCATACCAATAGTAAAAATTAAATTAAAAAATACAAGTAAAAAATCTTGGCTTACCAAGGGCATAAAAATATCATGTAAACATAAACGACTGCTGAAAATGTTAAACGCTGAAGTTGATAACCCTATCCTAAAAAAATACTATAAAAAATACGAAAAGTCGCTGAAATCAATAGTAAATAAATCGAAAAAACTAAATTATATACGTAGGATTAAAAATTCAAACAATACTACAAAATCCATGTGGCAAGTCGTTAAAGAAACAACAAACAAACTTCCTAGACGAACCCGAGAAAATATAAAACTACAGGAACAAGGCAAAATAATTGATAACCCATATACCTTGGCTAACATGTTCAATACATACTTCGCAGCTGTAGGCAGTGAAGGGGACGGCGCCGGCGCACCCCTGGCGCCCCCGCCGCGCGGTCGCCCTGCTGTTGCGCCTATCAATAGCTCAATATACCTAAGGCCCGTGGATAAAACTGAAGTTATCGATATTTTGCGTAGCTTGAAAAACAAAAGAAGTTTTGGTTATGATGAGTTGCCACCAGTGCTAATAAAAAAATGCGCAGATGAGTTAGCTTACCCATTGACTTCATTGATAAATCAATCCTTTGCCGAGGGTGCTGTCCCGGACCAGTTGAAAGTAGCTATAATTAAACCAGTATATAAAAAGGACACCCCTACCGACAAAAGCAACTATCGCCCAATCGCCCTCCTTCCCACGTTCGCTAAAGTATTCGAGATGGCCATGACAAGACGGATTTACTCATACTGTGAAACTTTCAACATCCTAGATGAACGTCAAAATGGTTTCAGGAAAAATAGGTCGACAACAACTGCAGCATATAAATATATTTCAGAAATACTTAACACTATTAATACTAAGAAATATGCTATAGGTATTTTGCTCGATATGAGCAAAGCGTATGACCGCGTTTCGCATGGCATATTATTAAAAAAGCTCTTTGATGTAGGAGTAAGAGGGGTAGCACATGATTGGTTCACATCCTACCTAAAGAATAGGGTCCAATACGTCGAATTGGAACATTTTCAACCAGATTCTGGATTAATATCCAATGTAAGATCAGGGAAAATACACGTAACAGGATCAATTCCCCAGGGCAGTGTTTTAGGGTGCATACTATTCCTGATATATATAAATGACCTACCAAAGATTTTAGAGTCAACAGGAGTCCTTTTTGCAGATGATTTATCAGTTACATTCCCTTGTACAGGTGATATAGAGCTAAACCTTCTTCTTGACAAGATAATGCTAAACATAACATCATGGCTAAATGATCATAATCTAATCTTAAATCTAAAAAACAAAACTTATGCAATTCCGTCCCTGCCAAAAGCCCCGCTAAAAATAGATTATAAATTTAAAAACCACACTATAGAAACTGTAGAATCATTCTCATTACTAGGAATCACTATCGACACACATGTCAACTGGAAATCTCATATCCTGAACATCTCCTGTAAATTAGCAAGATTTTGTTATGCCCTATTCCACCTAAAAAAGTAACTGACTTCGATACAGCCAAAATGGCCTATTATGCATACGCTCACTCTTGGCTATCTTATGGAATAGTCTTGTGGGGAAATAGCACAGAAATAAATTCCCTCTTCATTAAACAAAAAAAGTGCATTAGGATATTAGCAAATGTAGATGGACAAACAAGTTGCAGACCTTATTTTATTGAATACAAAATCCTTACTCTTACATCCGTTTACATCCTAGAAGTTAGTAAGTTTGTTAGGAAAAATATTCACTTATACCCCATCCACAAAAGACCTGAAAACTTAAGACAAAGAAGTAGACTAGCTGTTCCGGTTTCTAAATTGAAAATACACCAAACTGGCCCCGAAGTAAGTGCAATAAAGATATATAATAAAATCCCTAAATATATAAAAGATCTGGAAAACTATAGTAAATTTTCACTCCAGCTTAAACATTTCCTCATCATAAATTGCTTTTACAACTTGAAGGAGTTTTTCGAGTATGACTGTACCACATAATCCTATTAGTATTTAAGTAGGTATCATTAATTAATATTTATTATTAGAACTACACAATTATTATTATTATTTTTTTTTAAACTAAAAGTTAAGAAACTGTAAATTATTATAATAAGTAGAATAAGAATTATATTGCAATGCCCTATCAGGGTTCATGTCTTGGAACTGTAATTTATTATGTCATCTGTATAACCACATGTGTGCAATAAAGAATTTGAATTTGAATTTGAATTTGAATAATTTACTATGTTATAACGGCCATTAATATAAGGACTATTAAGTACTTTTATTATCGACCAACCCGCACTTGGCCAGTCTAGTTGACTAAGACCTGATCGCCCTAGTTTAGAGTAGGCTCGTGCTCCAGTAGTGGGGACATGTATGGGCTGATGATGATGATGATGGGCTCAAGAAACTTAATTCGGAAACAAAACAATCTTTAGGTTGTGTGTTATTTTTATTAATAATAATAATTAGAGAACGTTGTGTTGTAAAAGAAGATGTAGCGACTCTAGTTGAGAAAGGTATGCTTGAGAGGTTGAGAGGAATGAAAGTCGAAAAACGAAAGAAATATATAGAGAATGTGTAAATGGAAATACTGACAGGGGAAAACCAAGAAAGATCTTCCGTGATCAAATAGGTCAAATCTTGGATAAAGATCAAATCAATATTTCCTGTAATCGACGAGCATGCAAGAAGAGGTTGATGGATGTGGAAGAAGCGGAAGTGGTGAGCCAGGACTACGGTCCTGGCTCACATGGAAGTGATCTGCCTAACCCTCTGGAAAAAGACGTGATTCTATCAATGTTCACACTCATAATTTGGTGAGGCGGTAATCTGACGTAAGACAAAAGATGCTATCAAAAGCTATTCAGTTTGATAAATGAGAGCCATTTAATACTATAATATGTTATGCTTAAACAATAAACAGCTCTGAATGTTTTCGCCTATAATAATACCTCTGTTAAATACCAGATTTAATTCTAAACAATGTTAACATTATACTATTGCGTTGAGTCAGATATCTAACTCATCTTCACAATACGCCGTGAAATGTCAAGGACCATTCAAATACCTAGGCAATCTAAAGTGAATTGTAAATTGTGAAAAACATCACCTATCATCTTTATCTAGAATACTATGACATTAAAGTAGGGCTGCCAACATCAAAACTGGTAACGCCCTGCTACAATCTTGGATGAATGAGGGTTTTGGCGAATGAGAAATTCACTAGATGCCAATACGTGGGCGTGAGGGGCAACTGCAGTATGATTGGTTATTTTTGACGTGACATTGCCAGCCATGTCAATATTCACCAATCATTTAGCAGTTGTACCTAACTCCTTCGTATTGCCATCTAGTGAATTTCTCATACGCGTTAACCCTCATTGAGGATTCTATTGCCAAAAACCACCGACAGGAAAAACTTATCCATAAAAATGGCTCTTGTTACAACAGAGAAATTACATGTTTTAGAAAGAAAAAAAGTTACATATTTATTCGGTACATTAACACTTATCATCAGCCCATATACGTCCCCACTGCTGGGGCACGAGCCTACTCTAAACTAGGGCGATTAGGTTGCGAGTCAACCTCGCTGGCCAAGTGCGGGTTGGACAACTACACAACTTTAGAATATCTTCGTAGGAGTGCAGGTTTCCTCACGATGTTTTCCTTCACCGTTAAAGCACCTAATAATCGTACATATAATTGATTTGATACACGCATCGAAATAAAAATACAAAATTACTCAAAATTTGACTAAAAAGGCTCATTTTAGTCAAGCTCCACTTAGCATTGGGCCTACCTACGGAACCACGAAGCCAATTTTCAGTGTTAACCTGGAAATTGAAAGAGGCACTTCAAGACCCGGATATTTTTAAAAACCCGGGCCTCCGGGGACCGTCCGGCATCTCTTCAAACTGGGACGAATCCGGGAAAAACCCTGACTAATGACAGCTCTACATCAAAATAACGCATGTGTCCAGAATATCGTAAAAGACAGGAGGTACATACGATGAGTTTGTGACGTAGGTTTATTGGTGGCAATGGCATGGTAGTTACCATGTAAGGACTGAGAGGACCTGGGTTCAAATCCTATCAGATCAATTTGGTGTGTTTTTCTGTAAAGAAATTATCTACTCAGCCTGGACTCAGGAAGTTGCATGCCCGTGGTTTAGAATGCTCGTTAAGTTTGTGGTACGGCGCCTGATCTCTGATCGTCTTGTTGGATTCCCGTCTCACCAAAGTTCGATAGGTATAGTGCACACACGCAGTTGGCTGATTTTCATTGTGACGGGCGTGCATTTGGAGAGGCCTATGTCCAGCAGTGGACAGGAATGGGCTGATGATGATGATGATGATGATGATGATGATGATGATGATGGGCTACCAGGGTCAACATTGGTCTGACGTCTTATTTTATTACTTATTAATAATCAGATTAGGCATTGTGAATTGGAAAACCTTGAAAAATCCAATCAGAGGCATTTGAATAGTCCAGTCTAAAACATCTAATATAAAACGACTGAGTTTGGTTGTAGATAGCATTTAGATTAAACCAAATTTTCCTTAAACAGCTTTGGAAACCTTGACTTGATTCTATTAGAACTAGAATTATTATTTCGTCCCCCAAAGTCATTTGCATTATCATAAATTTCAATCTAAAGACATTTCCTGGTTCCTAGTAATTCCAAAACTGGATTCCTATGAGTCATGTTAGCTATATGTTAGTTATAATTAAGATTTCTTATATTTTATGGTCTGTTTTTTAAAATTGTGGTTTTCCATTTTGGTCACGGCAACCAATACCTATCTAGAATAGATAGGTATTGAATCTTCAGCAAACAGTGATGAACATGTTTATTATTACTAGCGTTCTTAACGAACTTCATACCGCAAATACTTATTTTACTTCCATCTTTCTGCGTAATTTGACTATTTTACGACCTGTGCTGGACAGCGCTGCCATCCACATGTAGGTCCTCTTTTCTGCCCCGTGCCGTTAAGGCATGGAATGCCCTTCCAGCTCATGTTTTCCCTCCCTCCTATGATCCCGGGCTCTTCAGGCGGGGCGTGAATTTAAGTGTATATGTGTATACCATTGTTAACTTATATCCGTATCACAATGACTTAAGCAACTTACTTTGGAATCGGAAAAAATGTATAAAATGTTGTGCGATATTTACAATTTCATAGGCATCTTAAATTCGTAGAACAAAAAGATCGTCAAAACATAAATAATTCGAAATTTGTCGTGAAGAATAGTCTAAGTGATTTAATATTTTTAACATCAATAACTATAGACTCTTACAGCCTCAAGAACTCAGTATACAGTGAGTGGCGCCATCTTTTGGGGGTGAGAGCCATCTGCTAACCCTCAAGTCCGGTGAAGACAAGGCTACTCCAAGCCATCATCGCAAGTCGGTTAGGAAAAAAAAAAGAAAAAAAAAGTGGCGCCATCTACCAAAACTAGTATTTTTAATATTGCACAACATCACATACATTGATCTGATTCCGTGGTAAGTAGCTTAAGCACTTGTGTTACAGATATCAGAATCAACAGTGGATACACGAAATATACTTAACTAGCTGTTCCAGCGACTTCGTTTGCGTTTTCCCCCGTTTTTTACACGTTTTGCATTGTATCTTTGCTCCTATTGGTCGCAGCGAGATGTTGTATAGCATAAAACCTTCCTCGATAAATGAAGAATTTTTCAATTCGAACCAGTAGTTTCTTGAGATTAGCGCGTTTAAACAAATAAACTCTTCAGCTCTATAATATTAGATATAGATACGCACCCAGACACGGAACAAACACCGATGTTGGTCACACAAATATTTGTCCCGAGTGGGAATCGAACCCACGACTCTTGGAACCGTAGGTAGTCACTAACCACTGTTCCACCGAGCCAGTCAGCCTCATTAACCCTCTCACCTTTCCCATTCCAGGCTGCGCCTTTGCTCTGACACTCCCGGAGGCTGATGCAGTGAGGGCCACCTCCTTGATCTTCGCAAAGACCACCAGCACAACGCCAGCGCCTGAAGAGTTACCAGAAGGGCCCGAGGATGGACCACAGGTCAGAATGATTCTTTTAACTATCGTTAATTTTAATAGTAGTAAATATATTATATGGTATTTTTTTGCTATAACACACCCAGACTGTATGTCTTGGCTCATTTACAATGTGTAAACATGATGATTCGTTTAAAAAGAGTAGCTATCGAGTTTCTTGCCGGAGTCTTCTCGGTAGAATCGGCGTTCCGAACCGGTGGTAGAATCTTATTATTACTTATGTGACGATTTATAAGTGCATGTAAATTGCCTATATAAATGAAACAAACACTACACACCGTGAAATTTGAGTGGTTGTTTTCCCGTGGCAGAACGATTTGCTTTTAGTAATACTATCAAATAATGCAAATTATTCCTTGAAAAAAAAATTTTTGTTTTCGTATTTCCAAAATAGTAATTTTCCAACTCGAAAACGAACGAAGCTATCGTTGTTTTTTAAGATGTGACGTAATCAGGTACTGCTTGCCGCATGAAATCGATGCTTAAAGATAAAGAAGCTCTACGCCCTAAGTAATAAAGTGGTTCGAAAGTACTTTCGAGTTTCAGTTATACCTTTCGTAAAACCGGCATTTATTGATTTTAATAAAAAAAACTGCACATATCTATTGTGCTACTAAGGTAGAATCAATTTGCTGCGGGAAAACAACCACTAAAATATTTCACGGTGTATTTTAAGTGAAACCTACCACTACATATTGCTGGAAACAACTTCTAGATTGAATAAGCTGTTACTGAGATTAACGTGTACAAACGCACAGACATGCAGACCAAAATTACTTAAATCATTGCTTTGGTTGCTACAGCGTTGATGAACGTCACATATTATATTATTTTTTATCATATATCATCCATGTACAGACAGCGATCCGATAAATTTATTTTATACGTATAGATAGATGTCTGATTCATGTACTAGGAAGAAACATAACTTAAAAATATTTAATACTTGTACTTAAACTATAAATTATAATATTCATGTTTCATCACTTTTTATAAAAGACAACATCGTGTTTTTTTTATAATTTTATAACAACAACAACCTCAGAATAATTAGAACATATAAATAAAACTATACATAAGAGTAATAAAGAAATATGTTGTTACAATTATTATTATGTCATCACTCATACATTAATGTTGGAAATGTAACAATTTATTTTCGATAGCAAAGTGCTACAAATTTCAAATTCGTTCTGTAATTCAAGCTATTTGGTTATCATCATCATCATCATCAGCCCATTCCTGTCCATTGCTGGACATAGGCCTTTCCAAATGCACGCCACTTCTCTCTATCCTCGGCCACTCGCATCCACCTCCTACCAGCCGTCCCGCGCAAATCGTCACACCACCTGGCCTGCGGGCGTCCTACACTACGTTTGCCGAGACGCGGTATCCACTCCAGATTGAACTCGTCTACCCCAGCGGTTCTACGGCTGTTATGGCCAGCTCACTTATTTACTATTTGGTTATACCTATACCTTATTTAAGTAATCAGTTTTGTTGGAATCATCATCATCATTCTCCGGCCCTTGTCCCACGCTGAGTGTGGTCGGTGCAACATGTACACTTCTTCCACTCGGGCCTGTCATTCGTCAGCTCTGTGTCTACTCCTTTCCCATACCATGTTTAAATATGTTAAAACAAATAAAATATAACTAGACTCATTAAAACAAAACAACATGGTAAACATCTAAGATATATGCATGCAGAATTATAATAATAATGTGTAACCATGACAGTTTGAAATTTGATATTTTAATATTAGTGTATTTAACTGCCTCGTTGGTCTATTGGTAGCAAGCGCTGCGTAAATACCGAGAGGTCCCCGGTTCGATTCCGGGGTCAGGCAAAATTTGTGTGAGTTTTTCTGTAAAGCGAGTACCTACTCAGCTCGGAGTTATAAAGTTGGCAATTGCACGCCCGTGCCTCGGAAAGCACGTTAAACCGGTGGTCTTGCGCCCGATATGTCATCGGTCATGTCGGATTGCCGTCTCACCGAACTATGAGAGTAAAGGAATAGAGAGTGCACTTGTATTTGCGCGCACACTTTTTCACTATAATATATCCTGCGCACTCAGCTGATCTCAATTGAGATAGGCCGCCATGGCCGAAACCGGTCGGACGCCTTATTTTTTACCTCAGTTACAGCATATAGGTAAATCATATTGCAACCACACCTCATACATACTACCACGTCGGCCGTGAAGGAAAATTTTCTCGTTTCATTTGCCGTAACTGTAAACGTCGGAAATGCCGCAACAATGTATGAATGTATGTATGAGGATTGAATGTGTATGAGTGCGTGTAGGATACATCAAGGCGGTTCACTTTTATTTTCATTTCCTTAGTCCGTAGTAGTTTTGTTTTGAGTAGATATCGCAAAAAGTTGTAACAAAATATTCTTGAATTCATTACATACACTCGTCTTACTTAACCATTATTCTAGTTGTTACATACTTAGCATGTATGATACAATGAACATTACGATGTTTGTTAGCTATTTGTTCTGTAAAAATTAGAAATGCAGTAAGCATTTAAGTATTGAGAATGGCTGACCGACGGCAATGCCTCCACAATTTAATATTATAGAACTCTGAAATAGCAATAATTGTAGCTTTTTTTTTCCTAACTGACTACGATGATGGCTGAGAATAGCCTTGTCATCATCACTGGACTTGCGGGGGAGCGGATGGCTCTCACCCCTAAACAAATAGTAGTTACTTACATACACAATTACAAATTTACAAAACGATTTTTATAAATAAAATTCCACAGTTGTTTTTTTGTGCCATATAATGTCTTGCACATTTAACGCTTGAACAAAATACTGTCTTTTCACAAATCTTCACAAATGAAAAGGTGCTCTATGTCCCTAAAATATAAGTATAAGAATGCGAAATTTTGAAAAGATTTTTGAGCACTTTTCACGTAAAGAGCTTACACATACACACTTCCGCACTTATAATATCAGTATAGATAAAATTCACGCTAGTGATGGACTTGAGAGTATAACGAAGGAAGCTCCTGTGTTTCAAGACTTCAATGATTTTAAGTTTTCGTGTTCCATTACACTGAATATTAGGGTCAATCTTGAAATTGGACGTATTTGGTTGATTCCCCTGGCACTTTTTTAAACATAAAAGTTTTGAACTTTTACTATCATAAGGCTAAATAACACCTCATTGTGAACATATTTCTCTAATAGGCATCACTGTCGCATGTTTAGATAAAAAGATATGTGACTTTAAAATTTTGGTGCCAGGGGAATCAATACAAGATGCCAGGGAAATCAAAATAAAAACATTTTGTATAGAATAATCGTTTATTTTAATTAAACTTACCAGTATTTTGGTTTCATTTTGGTTCTTTAGAGTCATTATTGATTTTAAAAGAAGTATTATAAAAAACAAAACAACAATATCTATCTTTAAGGAACTATCAATCTACTATAACAAATCAACATAATTATCTAAAAACTATCAAATTATACTTAAAAAGGCCACGGCCCCTAGTTCCCGGCAGCGCCGCTATTCCTGGTCATGGTGGCGACCATGGTTACGACTGGACGGCGGGTGCTAAGAATCCCCGGGCTACGAGAGGCTACCAACATACACTGACCCTGGCGACGTATAACGGACGCACGCAACTGGAGGTAGAGCTTGAGAAGATTAGGTGGCACTTTCTGTGGTTGTCCGAAAAGCGAGAGAGGACACCATAACCCTAGAATCAGGACACCTACTGTACTTCCACGAACGAGACTAACATTCTCAAGGTGGCGTCGGTTTTCTCGTCAATAAGTCCCTCTTTGACAACTTAGTGGAAATGTCTAGTGTTTCGAGGGTAGCATGATTAAGCTCACCAAGAGTCTTAGCCTTAAAGTGGTACAAGTGAACGCACTGACCTCTGACGATGAAGTGGAGAAAATCCCCTACAATACTTGTCAATTTCCTCTAACGTGAGGGTGCTTCTTAAAGAAAGAGTTCATCAAGAGTAACTCTTCTTGATGAACTCTTTCTTTAAGAAGCAGCCTCAAAGGAAGTGGACGTGGCAAAGTCCTGATACTTTAACTAAGAACGAGATCGACTTCATCAGGGCGGTTAGGCGGCACATATTCAGAGATGTCTCCGAAATCAACAGTGATCACCAACTTGTTCGAGGCACTCTGAATATCGACTTCAAAGCCAAACGTGTTCGCTTGATGAGGTCTAAACTTCGACCTACTCCGCTCCAGAAAATTAAAGGATCTGAAACGTTCTTGTCAAACCTGTACACCACCATAGACCACATCCACACAGTGCGACATATAAACAGAAGACCGAAGAGTATAATCAGCCCCTATGTTTAGCATTTGTGGACTATGAGAAAGCCTTTGACTCGGTTGAAATCTGGTCAGTTCTTGAGTCCCTGCAGCGATGCCAAGTTGATTAGCAATACAACCTGGTGATGAAATGTCTCTACCAAGCCGCGACCATATCCGTCCAAGTATTGAATCAGCAAATAAACCCATACCATTGCAGCGAGGAGTGAGACAAAGGGCACGTCATCTTCCCGAAGTTGTTCACAAATGCAATGGAGAATTGGTTCAAGGCACTGTACTGGAAAGGGTGAGGCACAAAACATCGTCAGTAGAGACACTGCAGGACCTACAACGGATGTTGAATGACCTGGCTGACTCTTCTGGGGAGCGTAACATATAATCATAATATGAGAGTATGATAATGTAAGGAAGCTTTGATTTCCCTGGCATTTTCCCAGGGGAATCAATGCCAGGGGAATCAAGAAAAGTTAATTTTCTTTCGATTTTGTTTCAATGGATTGATTTTTGCCAATGATTATTATAAAAACAATTAATAGTCCTATATACCCTACTATTAATCCTAGTCAAGAAATTCCTAATCATCAAAAAGTATTTTTTAAAGTGGTCAGGGTAATCAATGACCTAGTGAAACAAAACCAGGGGAATCAAATTCAAACCTTCATAAATCCGGCTTGGAACCGTCGAGCAGGAAACCTCTCCTCATGATGTTAAGAGCGCGACTAGAGCTACTTGCTGATGTGCACGCCTTCGCCGTAGACTTTTATAAAAGCAAGACAGGTGGCATTTTGTGACGCGCCAAGGGAATCAATCGTTGCACTCGGACAAACACAAACCATTTTGTAATCACAAAACAGTGATTGGCACAGACTTGGTGTATTTATTAAATCATTAAATAACTCATCCTTTAACTATTAAATCACAAAAAATCTTAAAATTATGACTATAAATAGGTAAAATGTTAACGGTTTGTTAAAAAAATGACAAAGGGACAGCCCAAGGGAATCAAATATTAAGGCTTCGAAATTTTTTTTCAGATGGTTTAAGCTGAAATAAACACCTTTTTTGTTGTGCCCCATTAAATTTACACATTAAAGAAACAGCAAAAAAATCTTACATTAAAACTTAAACTTTATGGGTAGTTTTTGCCCTCGGACAGTGTTTTTTTTGGCTTTCAAGATTGACCCATTAGTCTTTATGGGTCTACACGCGGTCTTTCATATTAGGAGTAGCAAATACATAGCTACTTACTGCCCGACGTTTCGACTACACCAATTGCGAGCGACCATGATTGGCTATGTACAACCGGAAATGTTGGCGGTAGTACACTTTTCAAACAGATTTCTTTAAACGCCATTAGCCCCGCCCACTGGCCAATAGAAGAGCACTTGAAGAAAATCTGTCAAAATCCAAGCAAAAACGTTCCAATAGTAGGAGAGCTAGCAAGAATTTTTTGGTAGGTATTTGACGCAAGCTGAAAACTTATCCTGTACCTCTCCTATTATATTCCAGTACGAAACTGCAGACCTGGCTGGTGAGTAGCGGGGGTAAAGCAAACCCCAAAAATATTTTTCATCTTTTTATTTATAACTAAAAAATAAGACACACTAAGACAAATCATTTCGATGGAACTTCTACCTGTCAGGTGAGCTGACAAATTATATTTTTTTGGATTATAAAATATATTTTTAAATAAACTAAATTGGGGGTTTGGTTTGGCCCCGCTACTCAGCCAGGTCTGCGGTTTTGTGTTGGGTTATAATATTAAAGGTATAGGACAAGTTTTCAGCTTGCCTCATATACCTACCGAAAAATTCTTGCAGGCTCTCGGACCACAATTTGGGCGGGGCTTGCTCTGACAGACGCGTAAGCGCCAAGCGATTTTCACCTTATAGGTGGTCGACCGCCAGCGTTGCTGATCGTATTTGCTACTCCTAACATCGCGTGTAGACTCATAAAGGCTAATATTTAGTTTAAGACTCCATGTCACAAAAAGTTTTTTTTATTTGTTTTATGTAACTTCAAACTAAAATGTTGATCTTCTCCCCATTTCCAGACCGAGACGACAGCAGAAGCGGCGGACCTCCCCTCCAATTCTACCAAGAAACTCACCGGGATCCCCCAAATAGACTACATATATGACCCGAATCTGCCCCGGGAGCTGAACGGTTACAACCTGTCCGGGTACCCGTTTTACGAGACCGTACCCCCGCCAGAGACGATTGACTTCAAGTGTGATGGGTTGCACGACGGATTTTATGCTTCTGTACCGCATAAATGCCAGGTATTTATGAAATCCTAGTACCTCTCTGATAAAATTAGTTTTAGAAGTGGACGATCTTTCGTTTATTGCTCCAAATACCATTATGTCGCTAGAACATTTTATAATTCGTCCAATTACAAATGGCAGGCAGTTTATAAAACTGTTTTGTAAAATGCCGTACATCATCATCAGCCCATAAAAGTCCCCACAGAGGGGCTTGAGCCTACCCTAAACTAGGGCGATATAGGATTTAGTCAACTACGCTCGCCAAGTGCGGTTTGGTCGATTTGACACAACACAGATGTACGTACAGTCAGCCAAGAAAGTGGTCTACCACTTTTGACAAAAGTTTCTTTGAGATGTAACGATCGCTAAGGTTGAATAAAGTCACTGACACAGTCTTATTGCCAGGGAAAATTGACCTTGTTGTTTCATGACGTTCAAACGAATCTCAACCGTAAGGTGGTAGACCACATTTTTGGCTGACTGTACATGTCATTTTTTTCCGAGTAGCAATCAAACTCTCCCAAATATTTTACTAACAGCAAAATGTTTAGAAATACAATGTATTTCTAAATGCGAAGCTATTGTGAGCACTACACAGATTAAAAAGAAGCATCGAATGATTACACATTTACGAGGACAATATAAATTTATTTGCTAATTGGTCAATTAGTTTCCGATACCCTGAAAAAATCTTCTCTACCTTAAACCTAAACCTTACTTAATTAGATCTGAGTTTAAAAGAAAAAAAAACATCCCATAAATTTGGTTCATTACGTCATACTCATACACTAGAAAAACAAAGTTTGGTTAATGGCCGTCCCAAAAAAAGGCGCCACTTTCCATGCAAGATCCGGCATTGTCCATTCTAAATCGGTTCAGTACATCTAGAGAGAATTTTTAGCCCTTAAAATATCACAAAATCGTAAACTTACCTGCTGTATCTACTTGCTTCCTACCTCTTCAAAAACTACGTTATAACGTTCCAGGTATACCATCATTGTCTATTCGGCACGCGGTACGACTTTCTCTGCGCCAACTACACCGCCTTCGACCAGAAGACGTTCATCTGCCACTTCGTCTCCGAGGTGGACTGCAAGAACTCGCCCAACTACTTCAATAGGTGGGTAGAGTGTTCTGTTAAAGTAAATAAGAGTCTTTATGGGTCTACACGCGATATTAGGAGTAGCAAATACATAGCTACGTCAAATATAGTTACGTCAAATGTGAACCCGGATACAGTGAGTGTTGTGTGTTGGACAAATGTGGGTAGATGTACAAATGACATAAGTGCTGGTTCAGGAGTGGATTTAGAAATTCATAACCGCTGTGGCAGATGAAGACGGGCGGCGCCAGTTCACTCGCGACCATGTTTGGTGTAACCCACTCGAAACGTCGGGCTAGGAGTAGAAAATACAAAACTACTGACTAGTAGCTTTGTATTTGCTACGCCTTATATCGCGTGTAGACCTACAAAGACTAATATTTAGTGTAATGGAACGCGAAAGTCTAAAATACTTCTGTCAAAGTGTTCAACAGCTCGATGCAGGGAGTAAACGAGGTCTCAGAGAGAATAGCATTGTTTGGGTGGAAAAACCTATTCTGTTAAAATGTACAAGAACGTAACACTAGGTGTGAGGGCTTCCCAAGTTCCCACCAGAACTCTGCTATTTAGATTCTTTGATGAATGGAGTTTTGGAATAAAAAAGGTTTTGATTTCAAAAATAGAATATTTTTGGAAAAGAATATTTTTATTTGCTTGAGAACGAATTCAAAACTACCAAATAAGACCGGCTTGTTTTAACACATCCTGTACCTTCAGTGTACAATACCTTAATAAATAGAATTCATACATTACATTATCGTTTCAGTGTTCTGCGAATAGATTCTTAAATCACTTAATTAATCTTGATAATTAGGATGCATGTGAAAATTTCACAAAAACAAATCACATGATAAATGAAAATACTTTATTAATCTTAGATTCTATTCAGCAGATTTTAAGCAGATATTAATGATATCCAAGACATATCGCACCTCCGTTCAAATAGTGTCACAACTCAAAAACCAAATTTAGGAGAAAAATGCATTTGAAAGAAATTTACGCTTTCATATTGGACGACGAAATGATGGATTTTTTTTTAATTTTTTTTTGAGTTGTGACAGTATTCGAAGGTGCGATATGTCTTGCATTTCCATGTCATGTCCCTTTTTTAACTCCTTTTTGGAAATATAATTTCATGATCATGCCATAAAATATTGACCCATACAAAACCAAATCAAAACCACATGTTTCTATTAACCAACTTACTTTCCTTTACAGAAACGAAGCGCTCTACAAGCAAGCGTCTACGACCACGCCAGCGCCCCCGCCCACCACGACCACCACCACCACCACAGCGCGCCCCCCGCGCCCCCGCCCGCGCCGCCCCCACCCTAGATACGACTATTACGACGATGATTACTACTACCCCAGGGACTATGAAGAGTATGAGGACCGGTGAGTAACGGTGGAAGTGTTTCTTCTTCTTCTTCGTTACACTCTATGTTCTTGTATCTTGTATATGTATTTATTTTTTTAATTATAAAGGTTCTGCCAGAATATCAGCGCTGTAGCGGCCTAGCAGCCGCTGCAGCACATGCTGAGGCAGAACCTATTGATCACATCTACGGTATGTGTGTTTGTTAAACTTTGTAAATGTATGTGATCAATTAATGTTTTCTTTCTTTCTTTCTTTCTTTCTTGGCAGAGCGGTCGTGGTTGTCAGTCCAGGAGCGGTACACGCTTGACAATCCGTCGCTTTTCCTCTCTGACCGCTGCTTTTCGTGCACAGTGGCTTACTGGTTCCTCAAGGGCGCCCTTTATCTGATCTGTCCATTGCATTGGCGATCTTCCGCGAGGAGGAGGAAATGTTTATTTACACTAATTTATACTTATACTAATCTATATACTAATATTATAAAGAGGAAAGATTTGTATTTTTGTATGTTTGTAATGAATAAACTCAAAAACTACTGGACCGATTGCAATATTTTTTTTACCATTATAAAGCTGCATTAATCAGAAGTAACATAGGCTATATAATATCACGCTAAGTCCTATTTAAGCTAAGTTGTGGAGCAGTAACCGAAAATGTTTCAAAAACGGGGGAAAAGTATCGTTCTGTGGCGTGCGCTGAGCGTATAGTTAAAGTTATAGAAAAATGCTCTATGAATAAATTGTTCATCTCAACAATATCTTTAAAAAGTCCGCGAGGGTATATGTCTACCTTTTATAGTTTACCCATAACAATCGTTTAAATTAAGTCCCCCTGTGCGAAGCCGGGACGGGCCGCATGTAGTAGGATTAATATTGAGGAAAACGGAAAAAATCCAACTGCCTCACCGCGGCCCGGGGACTCGAACACCCGTCTTTCTAGGAATTTACATGCATAACCATCATTGCAGACCAGCAGCTATGTATTGAAGCCGTCGAATTTTCCCCGCATATTACCTGTAAAGCCACAATTCCGAATGAGGAATCCCACTTTTCTTTATGTTTAGTTTGCCATATTTCGTTGAGATCGTAACTAAATACTCTTATTTCGCTAATCTATATTGTTAATTTTACGGGCTTAATAATGAAACTATTTTATACTTTTCAATTTGAACTATTTCTTTATTCTAGGGGCAGACCACGTCCAAGACCACGCGGACAGGGCAGACCAGGGAAGAGAAGACCGGTAGCAGACGAATATGAAGACGACAGGTTAGTGAAAGACTGAAAATGGACAGAAATGTATGGGACGGTTACCGTCGACCAAAAACAACCAGACGTATACCGTTTGAAAGCTCTTTTCTTGACCCAATAAATAACCATTTTTTTTTATTTGTTTTGTCAATTGTTAAATGGAAAACATGGTATTACTTTTGTCCATTATTCAGATTGTGTACCCGTATTAATATTTATCTCTCTTTATGATGTACCTTCCATAATTACAAGCTCAACTCTACTTTATTCCAGGTACGAACGTCGCCCAAGACCAAGAGATGAGGCCGAAGACGATTACGAAGAACGTCGCCCGTACGACAGAAGACCAGCCAAGAGACCGTACGACCAGAGAAGGCCGTACGACGAAGATGAGGAGAGAAGACCTGGCTTCAGGAACAGAAGACCGGTGAGACCACGTGATGAGGAAGAAGACCGGTACAGAGATGAAGAGGAAAGACCTAGGACTGGTCAAAGAGACCAGAAGAGGGACGATGTGAGGCCCAAAAGACCGAGGGATGAGTATAGACCTAGGGATGAGGTAAGACCTCGTGATGAGGTTAGGCCAAGAGATGAAATAAGGCCAAGAGATGAAACTAGGCCAAGAGATGAAACAAGGCCAAGAGATGAAACTAGGCCCCGCGATGAAATTAGACCAAGAGACGAAATTAGACCTCGGGATGAGATTAGGCCAAGGGATGAAATTAGACCTCGTGACGAAATCAGGCCACGTGATGAAATTAGGCCAAGAGATGAAAAACGATCCAGAGATGAGCCTAGATCCCGCGATGAAGTTAGACCTAGAGACAACATAAGACCGCGAGATAGGCCTTTAAGAGATGAACCGACACTTCAAGAGCCTAAGAGGGAAACCACTCGACCTAGAGAGGATAGGTATCCTGCAAATGAAGGCCGAAGGTATAAAGAAGAAAGGCCTTACAGGAACAGAGATGAGAGGCCTTTTTCTAGACCAGAGAGAAATTATGATGATGATAGAACTAAAGATGAGAAGAGAGATGTACCTACAGCCTCTGACAACCAGGGTTTAGTGAAACCAAATGGTCACGGAATCTTTAGCAAACCAAGAGCACCGCCGAAGATCAAAAGGCCAGTTCCAGCCAATGAGAAAGGGAAGTACGAATACGTCACAGTGACAACGACAAAGGCGCCTCCGAAAGCAGACGACGATGAATACTATGACGATTACGAGGATGAGACCAGTAGACCTTCGTCTTCTGGGAAGTCGGCCACAGTTCAGCAAAGGCCAAAGCCTGAGCCTGTGGAAAAGGAGAAGTTTAAACCATCTAGACCTCATTTAACTTCCGCTAATTACAAAGAAAGGCAAACTAAAAAGCCAGTCTATGACGATGACTACTATTATGATACTCAGTACAAGAGAAGGCCCCAAAGAATCCGTCAAAAAGAACCACCAAAAAGGGATATCGATGACTACTATTATGACTACGAAGATAGCAAAGATAAAAAACCAACTGTAAAAGAGGAAGATATAACATCGAAAATCAAAGATGTCCGCCCTAACGTCAAAGTTTTAAAGCGCCCTTTTTTACCGTCTAGGGGTGGTAGTCCCTACTTACCTAGGGGCTTGCAACCAGTTGCTGGCAAAGACATGAACTCTCCCCCCAACACCACCCCAAAACCCACCACCACTACAACTACAACTACGACCACTACACCACCTCCTACGACTACACGACTCACGACTACACGACCAACTACTACTTACACAACGGAACCGACCACAACTCAACACGTCACTGCAGCAGAGGAAGAGTATGAAGAATATTATGATGAAGAAGACATAGAATATGACGCAAAACACAAAAAAGATCAACCTACTTACCCACCTGAAATAAAAACACAGAGAGCGGAAATCAAGACTCACGCTCCGGAACCCGAAACATACGAGCCAGAATTGGACACGATCGAGCCAGAAGTGAAAACATACACGCCTGATATCAAAACTGTACAGCCAAGTGTCCAGTCTCATCCGCCAGAATTGAAAACGCATTTGCCAATCATAAACACCCCAGAGCCAGAGATCAGAACATACACTCCCGAACACAAGACCCGTACGCCGGAAATTAGAACACACACACCAGAAATAAGGACCCACACTCCAGAAATAAGGACGCACACGCCAGAAATAAGAACTCATCCACCTGAACCGAAAACGCAACAGCCAGAATTGAAAACTAATAGACCAGAGACAACAACGTTGTCAGCTGACGAACGCGCCAAAAAGCTGGCCACTAAAGTTCTGCGAGTATACAATGATAATTACGAAGCAATAAGAGAGAAACTAGAATCAACATTATCACCAGGTGATTACATAAAACCTTATCTAGCAACAGCATTGCCACTTGAAAACGAACAAACATACCAAGTGACAGAATCATACAAACCGAAAATACAACCAAATCCAGAAATTTCTAAACCGTACACCGCCACAGGAAAACCACTGAAGTTGCCAGAGAATATTTCGATAAAACAAAACTTGGCAGATTCGATAGAGAACGATTATGATGTGAGGCTAAACGAAGCTATCACTCCGAATCTGCCAAATGTAAACATCAGGATACCAAGTGGTTTCGTCGTGCCAAACGATAGGGATTACACGTTTGCCAGGTTCAGACATAACTACCATCCAGAACCGCAGTTCGCAGCGTCGGATATTTCTAGCTTCCAAATTAGGAAGCGACCACAAGTTTCAGGAGTCAGTATTAGGACTCCAAATTCATTCTACCTTCACCCGCAAAGAGTAGTGAACTACCAAGATGACGGGCTCCAACGTTTCCCTAGACAGTTAATGTACAGACAATTGATGGGGGATTTCTTTTGAAAATGTGATTTTTTGAGACCATATTTGGGTTATTGGTTGCATGAAAACCTGTAAGATTATATTTTATTGAGAAATTGTCTATTTTTCTTGATTGGTGGACTAGATGATTTTTGTATGCTTTAATTTAATATTGTACCTATAGTTCATGAAAACGAAATTTCGTGATTTAAAACGAATCATTTATGAGAACTTACTGATTTAATATGAAAGTCGTAGTTTTATAATTAATTGTTGTAAATAATTGACTTTTTTCTATTCGAATTAAATTTTAATATTATACGATTAGGTGTAATAAGATAAGGGTTGGATAATCGTAAGATCCTGTAAAAAAATAATGGAATGCGATTATTATGGAATCAATTGATAAAATTTTGTTATACTGTCTGTCTACTTTATAATATATCTTACAGGTTTTTGTAAAAAAAACTAGGTACTAATATTAAGTACATTAGTTGTAGTCATTAAAATCCGAAATTTATTTTAAATTAATATTTAACTACCAATATCAAAAGTAACTGTAAATTATACAGATGATATTTTGCAGGTGTGACATTAATAAAAATAGATGATAAACACGTTATTTAAGTTAATAAAACAGCACGTCATATTTTAAAAAATCTAAAAATATATCGGAAAAAAAGAAAAGAAATAAAAAATTATACAATTTAATCATGAATCTCATGCTAACTTTATAAGAATTTGGGACCTTTTTGCAATAAATTTATGAAAGGTGTAAGAAACATGACCTACATAAAATATTATCTTCTTAACCTTAGTAAGAAGCCTTTTTGTTTTAGTAAAAAATGGTGGCCATTTTTTTCGTCACACCGTCATTTATATATTTTTTTAAACTATGATATTTTTATTTTTCTAAATCTTTTTCTATGTTTTTTTTTTCAATTCTCACTGCCAATGTATTTATAAGACAATTTATGTAAAAAAATACTCTAAGTTACCCAATCGTTTTAAGGTGTTGAATTCAATTGAAGATCTATGAAGTATTTTCGAACAAAATTAAGATTAACATAAAGTATTATGAAAAAACAAACAAAAGTTTATATTTTCGTTATTTACTTTCGATGATGTTTTATATAGTAATAAAAGCTCTTTGCAACACAGGTATTTAGCGTGTCCTAATCCAATTTTGTTCGACAAAACATTATAGATATAAAATTTGTAAATTTTTATACATAATGAAAAACTTTTGAAATTTTACTCTAAGCAAAGAAGTGCATTGTATGGAGATTTTATAAATACAAGGAATTTACAAAAATAAAATGCTTTCTATTATTCCTATGTAGACCTATCATATTATATTTTTTGACTAATTATTTTTTGTACTTATACAGGCGTTATAATATAAAATATAGCTACATTCCGCCTGAGACACAGGCCTAGTGAAATCGTTGATCACGTAATATAACACTCCCTTATTGCAAAGTCGGTTATGAAGATGCCTATATCCTTTTCTGCTTCTAAACCAGGGCTCGGCAAGTAGTTTAAGATATGGTCCGGATACTGTGAGAAAATCTGAACGACGTCAGATAGATATCATAGAAAAGTGTCTAGCTATTGCGGTACTTGAGATACAGCCTTCATACGGACGGACAGACACAGCTGTGTTAGTAATAGGATCCTGTTTTTACCTTTTTAGAAAAAATTAAATGTTTGAATTTGGGAAATGTCTACTGCTGTTAGTGTGTATAATAGTAGATGGCGCCACCTGTGGCTTAACAGGTCATATGCGGGAAAAAATCGACGGATTCAGTACATAGCTGTTGGTCTGGTGTAATTGTAATGCACGTCTGGGCGCGATTCCTAGAAGGACGGGTGTTCGAGTCCCCGTCCCCGGGATGTGGTGAGGCAGTTGAATTTATTCTGTTTTTCCTAATTTACCTTTTGGGGTTGTAAGCCTAAAGAATAAGTAGAGGTGAAATTAAAAACGTCAGCAATTCTACAATTGTTTAATATCATTGTCTACTAAACAAACCAGTTTCATACCTTTAACATAATTAATTGTGATCTATACAATTATTATAACTACATTATTCACAAATATCACCATAGTTTTCAAAAATTATCGGTATTTACGGGCATTTCCAGCCACAGATACAGAGAAAAGTTAAAATAATCGAAATAAAAAATATAAAAAATTACAAACAATATACAAAAAAAGTAAAAAACCTAGTACACAACACTATTATTGGTTAAATGTGTCTTTTCATGAAAATATTGTTTATTTTTATTTCAAAGTCAACCTTCGTTTTGTAAAAAAAACTTCAGTAATACTTTTTTTTTAAATAATATACAATAAATAAAGTTTGATTCCGAATATGATTATTTTCAATCGATATCTTTGGCTTATATGGCTAATAGGATAATTATTTTTTTATAAATAATATATAGCTTATTTGTTATACATAAATGAACACAAAATTACACATTTTAGTTCTTCAAGATCCTCCCGCAATATCAAATTATTTATTTTAATATTATGTGAAATAATTATAATTTCACATAAATATCAGTTTATCATACATGGATATTAATATAATACAACCAGCCTACTAGATATTTTAAGGTATTCCAAACGGGATATTCGTATAATTATCACATTTCATTTATTATTTACTTGCATTTGAACTTTCAGTACACGTGCAAATCTCACTTTGATAGTGATTTATTTTTACTGGCAAGATAATATTTTAAATAGATTTATTATGTTGAAAACGGTGACACAACAATATTTTTAATATATTTTGAAAATTTTATTTAACAGGCCATGAACAAAAAACTCAAAAATAAAAGTTTAAATTGGAAATATTTTTCATAAACATTACCCACATTTATAGGGCCCACTTTGATGGTAACCTGGCCTCTGAATTCAATCGAAAAAGTAAAAATTTTGTACATACTCAAATCGATAAACATTTAGAATTTTTACTTTATGACAAACAGCTGTCAAATAGGTAATTTTATGACGTTAAAAGTTTTATTCATTGTTGTACCTACTCTTTAAAAGTCTGTTCATACTTTATCAGACAATAAAGATTGACCATTCACTAATATTTAAAGCCATTTACGATTAAAAAAGATTTACGAAAACGCTTTTTGAAAGTCGAATTGAGAACCTCCTCTTTTGAACTCGGTTAATTTAAATTCACACATAATCAGAATCATAACCTAGAATTCTCGAATTTGTCTCTCAAAGATCGATACTTCAAACTCCAATTGTCTGACGAGAACGGAGTGTCAGCTTCTGACTTCATGCTGCTAATCTCGAAGTTCTTAGTTGCTTCTGCTTTCGTTTCTTCTTTCTTCTGCGGACTGTCTACTTGTTCTTCTTCTATCTTCTCCGGTTCTGAGCCGTGAATGAGACGGTTCACAGGGAATTGGATAAAGTAGAAGAAGTAAGATGATGCCCAGATCCCGATTTGGTATAAGATGACTTGCCACCAAGTGAGGACTCCAAAGACATTGTAGAGCCAGCGATTGGCGAAGAAGAAGATTGAGTAGTATCTGAAATAAGAGAAACAATAAATGTATTTACTTATGAAAACACATTGATAATCAGCTGTTTAGGATTGTCTACTTCTTTCATAGAAAATCATGGCTTCATCATTCACAGGACATCGAAGCTCTCAGAATATCAAATGGTAATAAATAAACTTAACACTTCGAGAGATCGATCCCCCAAACTTAACGTAAGATTCATAATCAACGAAAAATTTTAACATGTGTCCATTTCATCATCATAATCAGACTATAGTTTTGTCCACTGCTGGACATAGGTACACAAATGCTGCCAAACCCAGCATTTGGGGAGAATCCCGTCCCGCGCAGATCGTCACTCCACATGGCCTAAGGGCGTCCCAACCTATGTTTGCCAAAACGCGATCTCTACTCCAGAATTCGTTAACCCCAGTAGATGTTCTACGGCTAATATCCTGTGTCCTAAATGGTGTAAAAACAAAAATACTCACACAACAGCATAAGCCACAGCAATGAAGGTAGTCAAAATCAGCTCTAACTTCAAGGACACAGGGTGCCGTCTGGCTTGCAGCACCGTCTCTACCAGAACAATGATGGTGATGTTTGTATGGACGCAGTGGTTGAACCACCAGGGCAGGATCACGTCGTAGACCTTCGGGAAGACCAGCTCCCGATCGTAGAGGTAGAGGCTCCAGAACATTGAGGATACGAACTGGAAAGAGGATTTGTTTTTTACTAATAGTATAAAACATAGGTAACACTTTTCTTTGTCTATCTGTCCCTCGAAAATAAGGAACTGTATCTAAGCTAAAATCTTACCTTGCATATAAACAGTTATAGATTATAGATCTATGAGACTAAGCAACTGGTTTTGAAGAGTGATTCAAGAGGAAGGGGGTTTATACAAAATTTTGTTACTCCTTTTTACTTTCACAATTTTATAATGAAGCATCAACTGACCTTACTTTTATGGATATAGAAAATTCTTCATATAAATCATAAGGGTCTGACATATAAATCTAGAATACACTGCTTCATTGCAATTTGTGATAAATAAACACCGAACGGTCCAGGGTTCCCATTCCTACCAAAACTGTCAAACCTAATTGTTTTTATTTTTTACTGTATTACTGCAGAAACGAGTGTAATGTTTGAGCGAGTATCCATTTTTTTTTGTGCTATAATGAAAAATTCTACCACATCGAGTAGGGTGTCAACCCTATAGCGTATAAACGCTATATGTCCCATTGAAGGCATTTATGCTACATGTTAAAACAGTTTTTTGTATCACAAACACTTTTTTGTATCACAAAAAGGCATTTTTATCAACATCTTTATAAAACTCACCAGCGTGTAAGGCACAACCAATGCTTGGAACACGATATCCCTCGCTTTGGCTATCTTCTGGGCTAACGGCGACTCCTGCGCATCTCTCCATTCGTAGATGTCATAGACGAACGCTAGCAACAGGAACGTCGCTTGGAACGCCTGGAACAAATGAAAGGAACGTTAAATCTAGGGAACAAGTATAGAAATAAATAAAGAGATCAGACTACATCATACGGAACGTCGCGAGAACAGGGATAATAATAATAATAATAATAATAAAGAGTCGCTGATTTTCGCACCCTGAAAGTCAGCGACTCTCTACCAGTGCAACCAGTCTCCCCAGGGCAGCTTGTGGCGGGCTGAATGGGATTGACACCCCTTGGGACCCGTGCCTCTGAGAGTCGACCAGGCCCCTCTCTCCGCTTGCCTTAGTTGGCCGGTAGGAGTGGACCCCACGGGGGCCGCAGGACTCTCACCTCTGTCTTGCCTTAGCCGGCCGGCCAGAGTGGGGCGTCAGAGCTATATGCTCGCAGGGTGGAAGTGAAAGATGCATAAGTCGCGAGTTGGCACAGTGGCGTTACGCCACTGGGTATAAAGCGGTGTACACCTCTCGGCACCCTGAGCCGCTCACAATAATGTTGCCCCCCGTCGCTCCTGCCTCGTGCCTTGCGTGTGCGACCAATGGGGGGCCCATGACAGTGAGTGGCGAGTCACCACCTGCCCATTTTATTCGTGTTTATAAACATAGATCGGGGCAGGTGCCATAGTCCTTCCCATAGTCCCGGTTACCCAGTCCATCAGCACCTCAACCCAATAGCCCAGATTATTTGTTCTTCCACTCTATTCCATAGTCCTGCACTGACCGGGGGTTGTCCTTGGCTGCATTTTATAGTGTATACAGGGATAATCGTCGGCTGGTGCCACATTACATATAGCATACAAGTCATTAAAGGGCCTCTACGTGTTGGCTTTGGCCCCACGCACGCCTCCCAAAAATCCGGGACTCTGTAGTCCCGAGACATTGGAAATGACGGATAATAATAATAATAAATCTTTATTTTGTATAAAAGGGAGCTTAGACAAAGTAAATAAATCAAAACGATAACGAAGTTATCTTATATACACCGTGAAATTTTAGTGGTTGTTTTCCCGTGGCAGAACGACTTGCCTTTAGTAATACTATCGAATCATGCAAATTATTCCGCGATTTTTCAGAATAATAATTTTCCAACTCGAAAACGAGAGAAGCTATCGTTGTTTTTGAAGATGTGACGTATTCAGGTACTGCTTGCCGCATGAAATCGATGCTTAAAGCTAAAGAAGCTCTTCACCCTAAGTCATAAAGCGGTTCGAACGTGTTTTCGAGTTACGGTTAAACCTTTCGTAAAACCGGCATTTTTTGATTTTACCAAAAAAGAACTGCACACATCTTTTGTACTACTAAGATAGAATCATTTTACTGCGGGAAAACAACCACTAAAATTTCACGGTGTATAAGTAGATAAGAAGTATGGGATTGTTATTAGATTGACACGTGATTTATCGCGTCTAGAAAAAGGCTTGATTTTATGTATGTATGTATGTCATTCCTATACATTTTATTATTTTCGAAGTTCGCTATCGTTTGGATATTGTTACTTTGTCTACGGCACCTGTTCATTTCAAAAAATCGTACCGTATGATAGAATAGAATAGAATTCATTTATTGACCACACTTTTAACATAAACAAGTACACAACGTATAACAATATTACAGGCAAAACACAAACTTAACTTTCAATAAACTTAACTTTATTGAAATAAAATCAGTGGAGCCGTTCAGGATTATTCAAACCAAATCAAATAAATAACATTTAAATTGTTAAAGATCGAATTTTTTAAAAGTCTGTATTTTCATTGATGTCGCTAAAATCGCATTACGTTAATTAAATTTCAAATCTCGTGCGAAAAAAACTGTTGACGAGGCCAATTATTCCGGGCAAATTCGCAGGATAAAACTAGTTTAATCATAAATATAATCTACAGAACCCCTACACTGACAGTCCGACTCGCTTATAGAATGATTTCTGATAACAATATTACAAGAACCTATTCAATTTATCTCAGGATCAATATTATGATACTATCCGTTCTTTATTTTGTAAATAACGATCCATTGATTAAAGATGGTCCACTAATTAGAGTTTGATAATACAAAGGTGGAGTCAAGCCCTAATTTAAGGGTCTTATCTAAAGGTCAGTGACCCGTACAAAGTGCAGTACATTATACACACGTGATTATACTTATCAACTACGTTTGACGGAAATATGGGACTCGTGCGGCAACTGGGTAGCATGCTTTTGACAGTTGACAGTTGATCAGCTGATTGTAAAAATGGCCTGATTTCGATTCCCAATTTCCCACGCGGGACAAATATTTGTGTGCCGAACATTGATGTTGGGTGTGTTATTAAACATATTTAATGTTGTTTCATGTTTGTCTATGTATCCACTGTTGATTTAGACTGGCTCGGTGGAACAGTGGCTAGTGACCCAGGTTTACTACCTACGGTTCTAAGAGTCGTGGGTTCGATTCCCACTCGGGACAAATATTTGTCACGAACATCGGTGTTTGTTCCGTGTCTGGGTGTATTATTAAAAATATTTAAGTATATTTGTGTATCCGCTGTTGATTCTGATATCCGTGCTTAAGTGCACAAGTGCTTAAGCTACTTACCACGGGATCAGATCAATATGTGATGTTGTGAAATATTTATTTATTTATTTATTCTGATATCCGTAACACAAGTGCTGAAGCTACTTACCACGGGATCAGATCAATTAACCAGCTGGATGGGGAAATTATCAGTATCATTCGTTGTTCCATAACAAAAAAATAAATAGTAAAAGTTAAACGTTAAGAAGATAATCAGTTTAAGTTAAGTATAATGATCTTTTTATAGATTAACATCTATACAAAAGATCAAGGAACACACAATCACAACGTGACATGGTCTGATGTTTGATAACCTCAGACTCAGAGGTGGATTGACGAGAGTGATCATTGTATGACCACGTTGTGTCTAATACAAGGAGCCATACACATCCATTCAAACTCTGATAAAGATTTGTTGATTTTTTATACACCGTGAAATTTAAGTGGTTGTTTTCCCGCGGCAGAACGATTTGCCTTTAGTAATACTATCGAATCATGCAAATTATTCGTTGAAAAAAATTTTTTTTTTTCGAATTTTCCAAATAATAATTTCCAAATCGAAAACGAGAGAAGCTATCGTGGTTTTTTAGATGTGACGTATTCAGGTACTGCTTGCCGCATGAAATCGATGCTTAAAGCTAAAGAAGCTCTACGCCCTGAATAATAAAGTGGTTCGAACGTACTTTAAAGTTTCGGTTATACCTTTCGTAAATCCGTAATTTTTTGATTTTAATAAAAAATAACTGCACAAATCTATTGTGCTACTAAGATAGATAGTCCAGTCAAAATAGACATTTAACCTAGAAAAATTCGCATAGAGCTGAAAATTGGCATGAATATTGGGAACACTATTACAAATAATCTGTCAAAAGTCCCCATCGATCCTATGTCTGCAAAAAAAATAATCAAGGTCAAATGTCACAAATATCAGTTTTATGCACTTTTGAGCGAAACGGTAAGTTTAATCATAAAAGTATGTATGACAAAATTACTCATCACGTAATTATCTATAAAAAATGTTTTTACACTTTGTTCCTAAGATTCACCATTTCAGAGATATAGCGATGCACAAAGTTGAAAAAGTTGTATTTTCAAACGCTTCCAGGCCCCCATGCGATTGTGCTAGACAGTTAAAATTTTAACGAATGATGTATCTCAGTTGCCTCTATAACATCTAATACTAGAAACAACATGAAACCAACGTGTATAGGGGGTTCTCATACAAAACCTATGTTTTTTTTTCTCACACTTGGGCGGTTTTTAACGTGGTTGCCCTAGTGAACCTATTCCAGGTCATATATCGATCAAAAACGATATCAACAGATGAATGCATATTATGTAAAATATGAATTTTCTAATGATTAAAACCACGATATCTCGCGAATGGTGAGTCGGAAAATAAAAAGTGACTTGACCATTTTTGTAGAAAATTGTATGATCTACAACTTTTGTTTAAATTATTTTTACGATAATACTTACTGTTTTCGAGAAAAATGGAAAAATCCTTAATTTTATACTTTTGACCTTGAATAATTTTTTTTGCAGAAGTAGGATTGATGGGGATTTTTGATATTTCGTTTATTATGATGTATTTAACGTCTCTGGCAATTTTCAGCTCTATGCGAATTTTGTCTAAGGTAGCACTTATTATTGTCTATTTTGACTGGACTAAGAATCATTTCACTGCGGGAAACAACCACTAAAATTTCACGGTGTATAGGTAGGTAAACGACATTCAAGGTGACCTCTCCACCTGATGGTAAGCGAATGTGAGGTCCACAGATCAAGATGACAGGCACAATAGTTCAGGGGTGAGAGCCATCCGCTCCCCCGCAAGTCCGGTGATGATGACGAGGCTACTCCAAGCCATCATCGTATGTTAGTTAGGGAAAAAAAGGCACAATAGACCCTAATCCGTTGACTCGTGATCGTGGCGCTTGCTACAAAGCCGAAATATCGTTAGCTCAGAATAAAACAATATGGATAATGGATATCCTTAATCCGGGACATATTAAGTTTTCTAATGTTTGAACCATGACAGTTTAAAATTATACAATCAACCTTATTGAGCCTGTCGCCAGAATTATGGCACAAATAACGCCATTTGTTATGTCTGTAATCGTCATACATACATACATAGAATTACTCTTTTTCCCCAGAGGGGTAGGCAGAGATCACTTCCTCCCGTGTGCTACGGTCCTGGCACACCACTTTCGCTTCTTCCACATCCATCAACCTCTTCATGCACGCTCGTCGATTACGGGTACTTTTGATTTTACCAGTATTGTTGCATTTATTTTTATTGCAATCTTTTGAAAATAACCTTGGTTATGTATAATTTAAATATGAGAGTGAATCTGTAAAACTAAAACGTATACATACATATAGCCTGACTAACGACTATGGGGTGGACTAACTAATGACATTTTAGCCATACTGACTATAATAGCTTGTTACAGGAAATATCATAAAATAATATCTTAATTATTTCAAAATCTTACTGGTCTTATCTGCCCCGGGCAAATTATTATATACATGATGCATATAATCTACGAAAACTAATTATTTACTGTGATAAGACATAATGAAACAAATTATTCATTCTAGTCTTAATTAATATCAGTGAGATGTGAGATATTATACCTAATTAAAATCACGCGATGTCACTATATCTACACAAAATGCGTACCTATAATATGTTATACTACTAATAATATGTTATACTACTAATAATATGTTATACTATAGTCTTTTTCACCTAAGATGATCCCTGTGACACTTCATTGTGTTCTGAATCACGCATTTTACGTTTGACAAACGAAAATAATTTTATTGCACACTTTTTTCATTTTATTGCGGCATCATTAGGAAAAATATTAAATTAAATCATTTTAAACTTTTAAAAGGGAAACAGTATCGTTTAGTTTAATTTAATGTAATAGAACATTTAAAAAAATGTTCTATTACATTGATGCAGTTCGTATACGTAGAATGGAACTTACTACATTCCATTCTACGTATACGAACTGCATATGATTAATAGGTAAAAACAAAATGTATGGGATGGACCACGTGATTTATAGCGTCTAATGTCAATCCCATACATTTTATTATTTTCGAACTTCGTTATCGTTTCGATATTGTTACTTTGTCTACGGGGCCTGGTTCGGTCGTAAGTAGCTTAAGCACTTGCGTTACGGATATCAGAATCAACAGTACACAAATAAACCTAATTAAGTAAATAACACACCCAGACACGGAACAAGCAACGTGTTTTTTTATTTTTATAAAAAGACTGTCAAGACAAGTCAGTCAGGGGATACCAGTCACAACTATCTGTCCGGTGGTTGGTGAACGGTATACGGGTAAGCGACCCCGGCTCCTCGAGCTACTATCGACTCAGTCCAAATCATCCGAGGCGATAGTATCCTTCCTCCCCTTTTCCTTCCCCCGTCATATTTCCTTACTACTCGTGGGAACGCAATGACCTTGTTTAAACAATCCACAAGACAGAATGGCGGCGACGTGGTCCACAACCCGTAACGTCACGTTTCCCACAGAGGTGAAAAGTGGATCGCTGGAAGTGATCTCTGCCTACCCTTCTGGGAAAAAGGCGTGATTTTATGTATGTATGTATGTATGTCAAGACAAGACATACATACAGACAGACAGACGCAGGAAGCGACTTTGCCTTATACTCGTACTATGTAGTGATAGTGAAGCGGAACCGGACATAGATGACCATGGTTATATTTACAATTAACTATCAATATATCATTAATCTATAAAAAAATAACTAGACCAGATAAGAAGAACCAAATAGTAGAATCAATCGATTAGTACTGCTTTAAAGATAACTATTTTTTAATCTTCCCATGAAGCAATGGTTTATGATAATAATAAAAAGTAACTGTGTGAATGACTGGCTCGGTGGAGCAGTAGTTAGTGACCCAGGCTCACTACCTACGGTTCCAAGAGTCGTGGGTTCGATTCCCATCCGGGACAAATATTTGTATGACAAACATCCGTGGTTGTTCCGTGTCTGGGTGTGTGTAAAAAAATTTATTTATATACTAATTACCACGTCTCTTTTCATTAAAACATTATTAATTTTTGTTACTGTCGGTTACAGAGTAGTTCAGAAGGTATTCTATATTGGTAGCAAGCGCTGCGTAAGGACCGAGAGGTCCCCAGTTCGAGTCCGGGGTCGGGCAAAATTTGTGTGAGTTTTTCTGTAAATAAATTACTCAGCCCGGAGTTGGGAAGTTGGCGGTTGCACGCCCGTGCCTCGGAAAGCACTTTAAGCCGGTGGTCCTGCGCCCGATCTTTCATCATTGCCGTCTCACCGAGCTATGAGAGTAAGAGAACAGAGAGTGCACTTGTGTTTGCGCGCTCACTTGTGCACTATAAATGTCTTGCACACTTGGCTGACCTCAATTGAGATTGGCCGCTGTAGTCGAAATCGTTCGGACGACTTATTATTATTATATTGTGTACTTACAAAATTCCACCCAGTCAGGAATCCAGCCTTGTATGTATGTAGGGCCCTTATATCTTCATCGCTATGGTCCCTTATGTCTAAACTAATCACATAAGCTTGCAATCCCGTGTAAGCATGGTGTACTAACGAAAAAATATGAAACACTGTCCTCCAATACAACTTAGAGTCACTTCTATCGAATAACTTTTCGTTTTCAGTTATCAAAAAACATAGAACGTTATAAAATATATTCGTTTCCTTCCATACTACATCCATTTTTTGCAGTAAATTGGTGAGTATTATACTTAATTTTCGACCGCACTAGACAAGCTTGGATAATTTTCACAATCACTATTGTTTTTTTATTAAATTGATTATACTTAAAACTAATTAGAACCCCTTATAGCGCGACAGATATACAAATTATGTTTATTTTATTTATCGAGACGGTAGTGAAATAAAATTTTAGAGTTGTCATGATTTTTGTCAAATTCCCCCCAATAATGTCGATTTAATAGCTATCTTTTTGCACAAACGTATCTTTAAGTACTTTAAGTAGTATGATGTCGGCCTATTATAAAGCTTAATATGAGAAGCAAACAATAATTTAACTAAAAACTTATACTTTAACGGATTAAATTCACCCGTTTATTATTATTCTAAACATATTATTTTGACTCTTTACAGCGCACGGGGTCACGGGCAAATGTCGGGTCTTTAAATAATTTGTTTAAATTATTTTTGTGTGCAAAAAAGCCTGCAAAAAAATATATTGCATTTTACTTTATTATTCAACATCATCAACATCGTGATATATTTATTAATTTATAAATTGAACTGGCTCAGTTTGATTATTCATTTGTTTGTTTGCCTCAAATCTCTCAAATAATTATTTTAAAGATTAATACTTTTACACACATTTTACCCACAAAACCGGGTAATATTACCCCGCCAATAATGGCAACACAAACTCATTATCTGTCCGGACAGAGCTGTCAAGTAATTACGTAAAATGTTAAAGGGCCACACTAATTAAGACTCGCATCCAGACAGAATTCTAGACACAACAACATACCTATGTTAAACCCTATTCCATAATTTGAAAAATATATATAAATGAAAGCAACGCACTTGCAATATACGATTTTAGACATTCACGTTCCATGACATCAAAAACTTTATATAACTAGCTTTCTGCCCATATTCCGCTTTATAAAAAGTGGTCTATGTGTTATATTGGGTCTTCAGCTACGTGCATACCAAATTTCATCGTTATCGGTTCAGTAGTATTTGCTTGAAAGAGAACAAACATGACAAACATCTGTCCACACATACAAACTTTCACGTTCCATTACTTCAAAAACTTTATTTAATGGTCTACATTAGACTGGCTCGGTGGAATAGTGGTTAGTAGCCCAGCTTCACTACCTACGGTTCTAAGAGTTGAAGGTTCGATTCCCACCTGGGACAAATATTTGTGTGACGAACATCGGTGTCTGGGTACCGGTACGTATATTTGTTGTTTTTTACAAGCTTTTATTTAACTTTTTTGTATAACATTGCTGTTTCTGATATTAGTACCACAAGTACTTAAACATTAATACTGAATGAAATCAATATATTACGTATTATGACTAGCTGTGCCCGCGACTTTGTTCGCGTGGACTACAGGACTTTACAAACAAAAGATTTTTCCTAATAACTCCCGTTCCCGTGGCAATTTTTCAATATCCTGTTGCAAATAAGCTTTAAGTTTACATGCAAAATTTCAAGCGTCTAACTTAAGCGGTTTTATGTTTTTCATACAAAAACAAAAAGATTTTCCGCTAATTCCCATTCCTGTGGGAATTTCGGGAAATCCTTTCTTAGTGCGCCTTTACGGTACTGTACTTAAGCTACGCCCCTTCTAAATTTCAAGTGCCTGTTTTTAGCCGTTTTATTTTAGGCTATTGTGTTGATATATCAGTCAGTCAGTCAGTTTATCCTTTTGTATACATATTTAGATATGTAAGATTTTAGACTTTCGCGTTCCATTACACTAAATATTAGTCTTTTATCCAATACCAATCATGGTCGCGAGCGAACCATGATTGGTGTAACCCAGTCGAAACGTCGGGCAGTAAGTAGCTATGTAATTTGCTACTCCTAATAACGCGCGTAGACCCATAAAAGACTAATATTATATTTAGATATATTGCCATCATAACCAAAATTCCTCTAGGTTGGAAAACCATATGATTTTCCTCCTCATCGTAAAATTACGTAAATTATGTATAAAGATAATCATATAACACTAGATACCTATGTTATCTCCAACCGGATTGCTTATTAATTCTAGAGTTATGTAAAATCCTTAACGATAAACATGCGGAAGGAAAATATTCTTATTCAAACAATATTGTATGCAGGGGTATTACTATTTATATATATAAAAAAGACGTGTGGCGCTCGGGAACTGCCGCGGTATAGCTATTGCATAGCATCGTCCGATTTCGGAGTAGCTCGTCTCGATTGGTGCGAGTTTCGTAGTCGTACAATACGTCTAACCGCACGCACACAAACACCGTGCCGAAGTCTACCGAACTGAAACGACGTTAGACGATTGTGAGGTTTTTTTCGTTACGGACTTTCTTGGTTCGGTCGCCGCGCTTAAAGCCCGCGATAAAAGCTATGTAATAGCTTAAAAATTAAACTTATTTCCCGTTGTCACACCGATTTGGCTGATAATTTTTTTGTAGTTTTCTAATACTTTGTAGAAGGTTGTTACAGAAAAAAATATCAAGGAAATCTCTCAGAAAGATTAAAAAAATACAAAATAGTACAATAGTGCAAGAAGTGCATTAAAGCTACGCTAAAGGCGGTACGAAATTCGCCGGGTCAGCTAGTGCTTTATAAAAGTAATACTAGGGTAGATTGTCGAGTCGTGGGTTCGATTCCCACCCGGGACAAATGTTTGTGTAATTAACATCGTTGTTCCGTGTCTGGGTGTGTTATAAATTGCATATATACATCCATATAATCACGCCTTTTTCTCAAAGGCAGAGATTACGTCATGTGCTACGGTCCTGGTTTACACTTCCGCTTCTTCCACATCCATCAATCTCTTCATGCATGCTTTTTCACTACATAGTATAAAGAAATCTTCTCTCTTCTCGCTTCTCGGTAAATGTATATATGTATGTATGATTAAATCTTTAAAACTACGGAACGGATTTTGTTGGGGTTTTTTTTAAAGATAGAAGGATTCAAGAGAAAGGTTTTTATGTACAATAGACCCGAAGAGAAGCAAGAGCAGGCCACTAATTATATATGTAGGAAGTATGTTTATGTATACCAATGCGGCTCCCGATATTTCGGCACTGTTGCAAGCGCCATGATCACGGGTGAACTGTAGGACTGCGAGAATATCGGGAGCTCATAAAAACAAAACAACATGGTAAATATCCCGGACACTTTCAGTTTTCTAATGTGTGTAACCATGACAGTTTAAAATTACATAAGCAACTTACTTTGGATTCGAATAAATGTAATCGGATTTTATGAGATACTAGCTGTGCCAGCGACTTCGTTCGCGTTTCCCCCGTTTTTTACACATTTTCCATTGTATCTTTGCTGCTATTGGTCGCAGCGTGATGTCATATAGCCTAAAGCCTTCCTCGATAAATGGTCTATACAACGCAAAATTTTTTTCAAATCGAACCAGTAGTTCCTGAGATTAGCGCGTTCAAACAAACAAACAAACAAACTCTTCAGCTTTATAATATTAGTATAGATTTATGTATTTACTATCTCCGTTTCCCCATTGGTTTCACCAAATTTCATCATTTGGTCAATCATTTGGTTTGGTTAAAAGTATAGATGAGTGAAAAGTTGTTTCTCATTGTAACAACAAATATGTAGTATGTTAACTGCCTCGTTGGTCTATTGGTAGCAAGTGCTGCGTAAGCACCGAGAGGTCCCCGGTTCGAGTCCGGGGTCGGGCAAAAATTGTGTGAGTATTTCTGCAATGAAATTACTTCTCAGCCCGGATTTAGAAAGTTGGCGGTTGAACGCCCGTGCCTCGGAAAGCACGTTAAGCCGTCGGTCCTGCGCCTGATCTCTCATCGGTCATTTCGGATTGCCGTCTCACCGAACTATGAGAGTAAGGGAATAGAGAGTGCACTTGTGTTTGCGCGCACACTTGTGCACTATAACATGTCCTGAGCACTTGGCTGATCTAAACTGTGATCGGCCGCCATGGCTGAAATCGGTCGGGCGTCTTATTATGTAGTATGTACTTACAAAATTCCAGTTAGTAGCGAACACAGCACCATAATTACAAGAATCCACGATTCTTTCAGTTTTATTTTTCACAGCATTACTGCATACTATGCTCCCGGTGACTACAGAAAATATATGATGCACAATAAACAATATATGACTAAATGTCCTCAGATATGTCATAAATCGATGCAACAACGTTACTTTTGAAACACTTGCTTCTAAATCGACTATTTCTGTTTTTGAATCCACATTTCGCTTCTTCCAAAAGAAAAACATTGTCTTTTTTCGTTATATCTCTTTTTATTGTTTTTCTTTTATTAGTCTTCGTTATATTATATAAGTTTTAGTTTAGATCAGTTATACAGAGTTGATGTACAAACACAAACAAACAATTGATTGATTCTGCAAAATCAATTTACATTATTATTTCAAACGAAAGTTTTCGTTTTGAAACACTTTTTCAAATATTTTTTGTGTTATGACACTTTTGCGTCAAACTGAATTTTTACACTATAGTTTTAGAGAAACGGTCACTATTAATTTTTCACGAGCAATTTGTTCTTCGCTATCGTTTAACAAAGTAAACAATCCAAACACAGTTATATTGTGTTTGATTTTATTTTCGATTTGAAGAAATTGTCTTATTTCCACTTATTCTTTGTCACTTGCTATTGGTTCTTCACTATTATTTAACAATGTAGCACTCTTTGATAACAATCCATACACAGTTATTATGAGTTTGTATTCTTTTTCGATTTTCAAACGATATTTAAAACAGATCGACTGTCGACCTTCCTCAAACAGACGCTGATCATGTATGCAGCTTAGAGACTAACGATATACGAAGAGGCTCAGGTGTTTTATTTTATTTTCCTCCAGACATGACATCATCTTACGGGATTTTTCGAGAAATTCCCAAATGGGTTTTTGGTACTGAGATACCCGTTTCTTCAAGAAGCATTATAATGTAATAACTTCATACGAGTATACTTATTGAAGACATACATGTTCAGGATTCGCAACCATATATTGACACGATGATGAATTAATATCAGTAAATTATTTAAAAAAAATGTATTTCGATGATTAAGAACATCCTAATTTCAATATTATTAAGAATATTCATGACTGAAATAAATAAATAATATTTATAGCCATAAATATTGAATTTAAAGTATTCGATGGGGTAAATAATATTATATTGATATTATTATCATAGTATAACTTCCTACTTACAAGTCTCCTATGGGTTATTTGGAAGATACAGCTAAGACCAATAAGATCTTTTTTAACCTCATAATAATGAGGCACATTATTATTATTACAGGCCAAAGTAGGTTAAAAAGTATTGTGATCTTTATAGGATGTAACACCTTGTATGTTACATATATCTAAAAGACGTGTGGCACTCGGGGACTGCCGCGGTATAGCTATTGCATAGCATCGTCCGATTTCGGAGCAGCTCGTCTCGATTCGTGCGAGTTTCGTAGAGTCGTACAATACGTCTAACCGCACGCACACAAACACCGTGCCGAAGTCTACCGAACTGAAACGACGTTAGACGATTGTGAGGTTTTTTTCGTTACGGAATTTCTTGGTTTGGTCGCCGCGCTCAAAGCTCGCGATAAAAGCTATGCAATAGCTTAAAAAAACTTTTCATTTCATCAGACCACGCATGTACTACACCAGGGCATCGAACTCACGACTCCTGGCACTACAGACAGGGGCACTACCACATGCGATCAAGTAATATACAATCATAGCTTTAATAAGTATAAGCCCACGATAAGGAAAAAGCGTTGATTATAAGGAATGCAATCTTAACAAAACCCATCAAGCGAGAGTCGGACTCACGCACGACGGATTCCGTACCAATCCGACTAGATACAATTAACACTGAATTTCCGTAATATAATAATAAATTATACAATTTTATTAAACTAGTGACCCACCCTCGCTTCGCTTCGTGTATTTTATACATAAAAACCTTCCTATTGAACCCCTCTATATATAAAAAACCATCAATATCCCTTGCGTTGTTTTAAAAAAATAAGCATACATAACATACTTATATGTGGAAAGCTACATTGCTTTATACTATGTAGTGATTGTAATAATATATTTCTGTTGCCACTATAACAAATGTTAAAAACAACACAAAACGAATATAATAATCTCATACAATAAACGTGATATTTATACAATATCAGTTCATTTTCTAAACGAGTGCGACTCGCACTTAGCATATTTTTTCTAGTTTCTCCAGGTGCCATTTTTAATATTGAAGAAAAAAGGTGCATGGATCTCCCCTTAAATGTTAATCATGTTTTAGCACCTATTAGTGCAACATAAATGCATCACTTGTGAAATGTCTATCTATTATCATTTATTACGATTCATACTAAATAAATATCTGGGACATTTCCACACACGGTCATCTGACCCCAAACTAAGCAGAGCTTGTACTATGGGCGCCAGAGACTGATATAATACATAATATATTTTTAAATACATAATCACACCCAGGCACGGATCAAACACCGATGTTCATCACACAAATATTTGTCCCGAGTGGGAATCGAACTTGGAACCGCCAGCCAGGGTCACTAACAACTCGACAGTGACTATTAACAATGTCGGATGTGCAAAACAGCAACTTTACAGGAGAGCTAATCAAAGTTTAATTTGAACTGAATTTGCATGTATCTTTTTACTTATTTGAGGCAGGATTACAAAATTTTAGGGTTATGCTATACAAATAATGTTTGTTCAGACCAATATTAAAAGACGCCGTTATTAAATGTGTAAACATGAGAAAAGTCAGTTGCGACTTTTTTAACGGCTCTAAACTAATGTTGAATTGTCAGAAGTACCAGAACCGACATTTTTGCTTGTATAAAATTAATCATCGTTTGCCGGAACTGGTACTTACGACATTGTTAAGTGATTATATAAAAAATATTAGGTCGTATGTGACACGTAATGGACGAAATATTAATTAAAATCACATTAAACTAACCAAAATCAGTTCGGGGTCTCTTTCTACCTATAGACCCAGACTATGTGCCGCCACGGATACCCTCACGTCTGAGACCTATCTTAGAATTGGAGACCATAACGCCGCTTACTCCAGAGGAGTTCGAGTCGGCTGTCCTCCCTCTCCGGGCGAAGAAGACGGCCCCAGGTACGGACGGTGTCCCGGCCCGAGTCATCGCTCTGGCCTACTCAGAACTGGAGCAGTCTTTCCGGGGTCTCTTCGTCCGGTGGCTCTCGCTCGGAGGGTTCCCGGAAATATGGAAACACTTGCCTCCTAAGGAAAGAGGGCCGCCCCTCAGTGTCACCTTCCGCGTATTAGTCGATTGCGGGGCGCGATTAAACGACCATCGGCGGCGCTCCGCCGGGGCCGGACCGCTCAGAGAACCAGTTCGGATTCAGAACAGGGCGATCTACCATAGACGCCCTGTCCCGATTGAAGAACCTTGAGAAGGTTTTGAGGAGGCAGCGCGAAGAGCGACGGAGGCGAGCGCGCTGTTGGCGCAGCGTATCAGTGCTTTGGTCCTGCGTTTGGCGCTGGAGAAGACCGAGGCCGTCTTTTTCCATAGGCCTCGGAAAGGACCTCTTCCCAACTCGTACATCTTGGTTGTTGCTTGCTTGGGAGTTCGGGTGGCAATCCAGTGCCAAATGAAGTACTGTAGTAGTTAGTAAGTAAGAAGGACTAGTCTTGGATGCGCGGAGGCAGTTTGTCCCACACTTCCGAGGGCTGTCGTCGCGCCTCCTCAAGGCAGCGGACTCGTTGGGGTGATTCCTTCCGAATAAAGCGGGCCTAGGGCCAGATACCGGCAACTCTACGCCGGTATACTTAGAAGCATGGCCCTTTACGGAGCTCCCATCTGTGCGTATTCCCTCCATGTCAGGGAGAACTCCGTCCTACTCCGTAGACCTCAGCGGGCGATAGCGTGTCGCGTGACGCGTGCCTACCGCACTGTGGGCTTTTCAGGGGCCTGTACCTTGGCAGGCCGCCGAAAAGCCTACCTTTGAAGCTGGAGGCATAGATGCTGGCCGCGAAGTATGAGTGGCTTAAGTAGCAACGAGATCTGGGTCTTCGTCCAGTGAGGAGAGAACGCGAGGAGTTTGCGAACGGATCTCAGTGGGCAGATAGCTTAGCCAAGTAGGTGGCAGGGCGTCATCTGCTAGATGCGCTCGGGCCAGTGCTCAACAGCTGGCTGGAACGGACGGACGGTTTCTAGTCGTTCCGTCTGGTGCAGGTGCTGACCGGGCATGGTTGCTTCGGCCACTATCAGCACCGCATTCAGCGGGAGGACGCGCCCATTTGTCACGAGTGCGGCGCACAGGAGGACACGGCGGACCATACTCTCTTCCAGGGACCGTCGTGGTCCGAAGAGAGGTCGGCCCTGATATCTGTGGCCGGCCCGCTGACCTCTCGCCCAATTTCTGCGAGGAATGGTAGAGGACGTAGATGTGTGGGCGGCGACTGCCTCCTTCTCCGAGTCAGTGACCCCTTCGCGACACCACTGCGAAGAAGGCGACTGGGGCGCAGAAGGCGTGATTATGCGCGTCACATGCCGCAGTCCTACGACGGCCGGCCGGCAGCGGGTGTGAGGACACTCCCATCGGCATTACACCAACGGCCATCGTTGAGGGACGGGAGCGACCCTGTGCACGGGGTCGCCCCGTTGCCCCTCTGGGGACGCTTGAGGGAGACATGGAGGCTTGTCCACCGGCGGTGTTGTGAGTGAAGGCTCTGCCAGGTACCATGACACCGCCATTAGGCGATGAGGTACACCCCGGTGTTTTATTTGATAAACCCCTGGGCATTACACTCCGCCCAGGAGCCGCGGCTGGCATTTACCGCCTTCTCGCCAGCCGTCGGGGAGTCCGACACACCACCTGGAGAGCCCCCTTTCTGCTGTCATGGTACTACCGACTTATTTATAAATCTCAAACGCGTTAAATAAAATGGGATGTGGCACTACCGTCATTTGATTTCTAAATAAAAAAAAATAACAATGACGGATGTGGTACTACCGACATAAGACCCTTTTAGAAAGCAATTAATAAAGTCAGATGTGGTACTACCGACATTTCACTTTTTTCAAAAGTAAATTAACAATGTCGGATGTGGTACTACCGACATTTAAGCCATTTGAAAAACCAATTAACAACGTCCGATGTGGCACAACTGACATTGTTCAATGCCGTACTAGGAAATACTCATAATTCATAAATAAATTTGCCTCAAAGTTAAATAATAAACAAATAGTCAAAATTTTAAGAGTAATATTATGATAAAAGGAATAAATAATAACATATAGCTGTTTCTACTGTAGGTTTTGCTTTGGTTTGAGAGTTATTATTGGCAGGTATACTCGAGGTAGATAGGTTCTCATCATCTTTTCTCGTGGCTAGACTGATTAAATGTGCTGATCTTGTAGGTGTCATCGTGAATAGTGTTATAAATTATGGGATAAGAAATAAACTCTCTTAAAAACAAAGTTGCCACGCGACGTCCACTCATCCCGCTAACAACGTCGGAAGTTATTTTCCGACGTTTTTAACGGCCTCTCTCGGTAAGATCCGACTTTCTTAATGTGATTATTTCAAAAACTATGCATGGAAACATTTTTTTTATTTCACCCGATGGTAGATCTAGTTATTAGGGCATGTTTTCTGAAATAAACGAAAAAGTGAGATTTTGCAGATCCGACATTGTTAATAGTCACTGTCGAACTGTTCCACCGAGCCAGTCAAAATACTGGTAACAAACAGAAGGGCATGCAGTGAAGTCTCACTAATAAGGTTTTATTTTTATCCTTCACGTGGGGTACCCTAATAATGTCCGCCGTCTGCTTGGGAATCCACTGCATACCGGGCTTTTTGGAGATCCGATGTTTATAATAATATGACCGTAAAAACATCTTCAAGGATAAAAAATCAATATTTTCTAACAACACCGTGTCTTTTTTTTGACAATGCAATAAACGTTAAGTAATTCATTTTTGGATAAGCCAATAAAATTTATGCATTTGATTAAGATTTTATAGTGCCAATTTCCCCAAATATAGAAATATTTTCCTGTTCGTAAATTTCGATACAATATATCGGTTCTAATATGTATGTATCCTTACTAATATTATTAATGCGAAAGTAACTCTGTCTGTCTGTCTGTTACTCTTTCACGCATAGAGTACTGAACCGATTTAAACGAAATTTGGTACAGATATAGGCCAGAGCCTACGAAAGGATATAGGCTACTTTTTAACCGACTGCGCTATAAAGAAGTAATGTTTTACCCGTTAAACGTCTCTACGCGGACGAAGTCGCGGGCGGAAAGCTAGTATTTATATAATTCAAACATAAAACTTTAACAAGTTTATTATTTAATTTTTAATAGTGCATAAGAATATTTCTTTTTTAAATAAGACATAAAACGCTGGACCAATAAAGAAATAAAAAGAAAAATAACATATAAATTACACATAGGTAAGTAATTGACCTATATTTCATGTAAAATTAAATAACTTAGTGCAGCATATAAAAATAATAATTTATGTTACTTCTATTACTGAGTCCTAACTAATGTTTTACGACGGAATCAAGATTCCAATTTCAAGTCCTAGTATCTCTCTCTGGCGATTAATTATATCTTCTACTACTTGACCCGACAGATTCGTCCTGTCAAAAAAAATGTGAAAAGGAAAAGTGCTGTTTTTTAGGGTTTTCCCGGCAATTAATCGATTTTTTAAAAAAAAATTAAAAAAGAATTGGCCAAATTGGTTCAGGCGTTGTTGAGTTATGCTTACCAACACATTTTGCGATTCATTTTTATATAAGATAACATCAATCATCATCATCATCATCAGCCTATAAGTTTGTCCACTGCTGGAAATAGGCCAATATAAGATCCCAATAATGATGGATAATACTGACATCTGGTGTAAATCAAGTAAATAAAAATTTCTGAGGTGACAATGGAACAAACTCATCGATACTACAACGATCTATAGATTTCATTTTAACGTAATACGTGCAACAGCTACTAGATGGCGCTATAACATATTCGTTAGAGTTGTGACGACGACGTTTTACAATTAAACAACTTCTGTTTCATTGTATTAACGAAATAATTAAGTTATTGAACTGAATTTATTTAATTAATTAATTCTTACAATAAATCAGACGTCTAGACGGTAAAAAATAATTACCTATTATGATAACCAAAAAATATATACTCCAAAATCTTATGACTAACGGCCGGAAGAAATATTAAATTGGACAGTCTAAGACTAAACTAAACACGCTTAAATTCAGTACGTGAGCTTACCATATGAACATTAGAATCTACTTCATACCTACTTCATCGGCAAATGAGCGCTAACTACTACTGGATACTAAGTTAATTCTAAGTGCTTTCTTAATTATAGGTTGACAAGGACATGAAGTCGTTTGTCACTTGTAACATCACTGTCTCATGCGCCGTCGGTTAATTGGTAGTTATTCTGTTGTTCTGCCTCGTTGGACTATTGGTAGCAAGTGCTGCGATAGGACTGAGAGCCTAAGAGGTCCCAGGTTCGAGTCCGGGGTCGGGCAAAATTTGTGACAGTTTTTCTGTTAAGATGTTACTCAGCCGGGAGTCAGGATGTTGGCGGTTGCACACACTTGTGCACTATAATATGTCCTGCGCTGTTAGATCTCCATAGAGATCGGCTGCAATGGCCGAAATCGGCGGCCTTATATTTATGTTCTGTTGTTATAAAATGCAGAGACACTCACGCACATAGCGATAGGCTACCCAGCCACCCATTACTATCATCATCATCATCATACCATATTCGGGACGTAAACTGCTGGGGCACGGGCCTATCGTAAACTAGGGCGATCAGGCCTTAGTCAACCACGCTGGCCAAGTGCGGGTTGGTTGACTACACAACCTTAGAATTTCTACATATGTGTGCTGGTTTTTCCCGTTACAACAATTGTCTTATAATATGGATAAGGAAAACATCGTGAAGAAACCGGCACACCTGCGAAAAAATTCTTAGGTTGTGTCTACTAATTCGCACTTGGCCAAAATAGTTTATGGCAGGTCCGTGCCCCAGCAGTGGGGACGTAAATGGGCTGATGATAAATATGGAAAAATAACGAATACTACAAATGCAAATATAAATCTGTCTATCGCGTTTTCAGGCCAAAACTACAACACAGTTTAGAAAAAAAGACGTGTGGCACTCGGGGACTGCCGCGGTATAGCTATTGCATAGCATCTGATTTCGGACAACTCGTCTCGATTCGTGCGAGTTTCGTAGAGTCGTACAATACGTCTAACCGCACGCAACAAACACCGTGCCGATGTCTACCGAACTGAAACGACGTTAGACGATTGTGACGTTTTTTTCGTTACGGAATTTCCTGGTTCTATCGCCGCGCTCAAAGCCCGCGATAAAAGCTATGCAATGTTTAAAAGTTTGTAAAGATAAATAGTAAATAGTCTGTTCCTCAGTCATACTCAGGACATACTAAGGAAGGCTACATTAGGGGTGACCGATTGCTCTCCCACAAGGCCGGTGATGATGTCGAGGCTACTCCAAGCCATCATCGTATGTCGGTTAGGAAAGAAAGGAAGGCTTCTTTTCACTCAACTTTACTACAAGAAAGTTGAAAAAGCGTCGATGGCCGAGTGATTAAGGTCGTTGCTTGCCATGCGAGAGGTCGCCGGTTCAAACCCCGCCAGGAACCAATGTGTTTTTCAAATTTGAAATTCATATGTACCAACATTCGACGCTTTAACGGTGAAGGAAAACATCGTGAGGAAACCAGCACACCTGAGAAATTTTTCAACGGTGTGTGAAGCCATGTCAGAGGCCTACGGGCGGCTTAAAAACTCTGACACCAGGTTGTTCATCAACCATACCATAAGAAGAAGAAGACTACAAGAGAGTAATGTTTTGCAAGATAGACGAACTCACGCGGACAGAATTGTGGTCAGAATGCAAGTTCCATGCTAGTCTTTATAATTATCCTCGGTGCAAATTATCAACATTTTCATCAACATATTGTACCTTCCAAATGGCCGTTTAGTAAATGCTAGATGATAATCTTGCATGCAAGCGAAAGTAATGTTGAATTTCCCTTCAAATCACAAAGTAGGCGCAAACAGGTCCTGTGCATCGTTGCAACTTTCCGTAATGACACAGATCAGTTAAGTACAGTAATATAACAACTTAAACTGTTTAATAATAAGGCGTCCGACCGATTTCAGCCATGGCGGCCGATCTCAATTGAGATCAGCCAAGTGCGCAGGACATATTATAGTGCACAAGTGTGCGCGCCAACACAAGTGCACTCTCTATTCCCTTACTCTCATAATTCGGTGAGACGGCAATCCGACATGACCGATGAGAGATCGGGCGCAGGACCACCGGCTTAACGTGCTTTCCGAGGCACGGGCGTTCCACCGCCAACTTCCTAACTTCGGGCTGAGTAATTTCATTACAGAAAAACTCACACGAATTTTGCCCGACCCCGGATTCGAACCGGGGATATCTCGGTCCTTACGCAGCGCTTGCTACCAATAGACCAACGAGGCAGTTAAAAACATAATCTTAAACTGTTTACGGTTGAAGTGACAAACAAGTGACAGACGTCCAGCCCTCCAAGAATGATACGATGACGTAAGTATTGTTCAAAACTTATGTATCTAGCCTTCGATATTTGAATCCTGCATCGCGGTATCAACATTTTTCTCGAGTGCCTTATATACCCCCGGGCTAGGCCGCTCACATTAGGCTCACATTGTACTATTGTACTATTGTTGATGCCTCAATACATTTGAACTTGGAACTATTGCTTTGATTCATTCACAAAAACTAAGGCCTTATATCTCTAGTTTAGGGTAGGCCCGTGCCCCCCAGATTTCCTTTTATAATAGGCTAACAAAATAACCTCACTCCACCTGATGGTAAGCGGTAGTGAGATCCAAATATGAGGTCGACAGGCACAATAGATAGATCGTATAGAGCCTGTCGCACTCACCCTGAAGGCCTGCTGTTAAGAGTGCAAAGGTAGTTAATCTATACTAATATTATAAAGCTGAAGAGTTTGTTTGTTTGTTTGTTTGAACGCGCTAATCTCAGGAACTACTGGTTCGATTTGAAAAAATCTTTTTGCGTTGTATAGACCATTTATCGAGGAAGGCTTGAGGCTATATAACATCACGCTGCGACCAATAGGAGCAAAGATACAGTAGAAAATGTGTAAAAACGGGAGAAACGCGAACGAAGTCGCTAGCACAGCTAGTACTTGAATAAATATTAGACAACATCACATACATTAGTCTGATCCCGTGGTAAGTAACTTAAGCGCTTGTGTTACAGATATCAGAATCAACAGTGGATACACGAATATACTTAAATATTTGAGTCCTTAATCAACCCGGTATTATGCAACCACCTTAACAATAAGCTTACCGAGTTTCAACATGGTTTCCGCAAGGGCCGATCAACCCAATCGAACTTAGTGGAATTCATCTCTGAAGTGGCACGAGGGGTAGATAATGGTGCACAAATTGATGTCATATACACTGATTTTTCCAGTGCATTTGACAAGGTTAATCACTCACTCCTCATAAGGAAATTGCAATCAAAAGGGATCTATGGTAGTTTGCTTGATTGGTTTAATTCTTACCTCTATAAGAGACCTCAGGCAGTTGTTGTGGATGGTTATGAGTCTGAATTATACTATGCATCATCCGGAGTGCCCCAGGGATCTCATTTGGGACCGGTGCTTTTTTTGGTCTTTATAGACGACATCACTTTAAATATTAAGCATTGTAGGTTTAGCTTATACGCGGATGATTTGAAAATGTATAGACAGGTGAACTCCTCGGAGGAAATGGATCTCGTTCAACATGATCTCGACAGTGTTTACTCTTGGTGTAACTCCAATGCCATGTATCTCAACATAGACAAGTGTTTTCATATTAAACTTACCAGAAAGAGAAACCCTTACTTGTCTTCCTACCACTTAAGCAATAAATCGATTCACGAATTAGAGGTGATAAGAGATCTGGGTGTAATGGTAGATAAGGAGCTAAAGTTTCCATCACATATTGATGGTATTGTCAAGAAAGCTTACAGCATGTTGGGGTTCGTAAGAAGGAACACTGCTGAGTTTAAGTTGAATTACACCCGTATTATATTGTATAATGCGCTAGTCAGAAGCCATTTGGAGTACGCCTGCGTGGCATGGAATCCTGTCTATACCGTCCACTCCCAGCGCCTGGAGAGCGTCCAGCGTGCATTTACAAGGCACCTTGCCTTTGTGTCCCCAGGTATCTCGCATCGGGCTCCTTATGACCAAAGATTGTCATTTTTTAAAATGCACACATTGCGCGACCGGCGCAAGCGTCAGGACTTAGTGTTTTTGCACAGACTTCTTAATGGCAAAATAATAAGTAGCGAACTCATGGCTCAAGTCAAGTTATCCGTTCCAGCTCGCGTGCCGCGCCACCCAATCAAGAAAACCTTTTCTTTACCCAAGTCAAAGACCAATCTGGGAAGTCATGCTCCCCTGCCTAGATGCTGTAGAGAATACAATGCAAATAGTGAATTTGCAGATATATTTTGTGATTCTCTGGCCAAGTTTAAACGTAATTTATCTGACTCATTGCCTAACTGAAAACAGTTTAATTATGTTTCTATATTTGTAAGATATTGTGCCTGTTATTTTGTTTTTATTGTGTCACTTTTTTTTATTTCCAATTTTGTAATTATGTGTTTAAATAATATGTTGTTTCTGTCAATGTTGTGTACGCCTATAATAGGCATATATATAAGAACTATACTTCTATACCTTACTTGTCACGTTTGTTTTATGTATATGCTGTTGGTGTACCTTTTGTAATAAATAAATAAATAAATATTTTTAATAATACACCCAGACACGAAACAAATACCGATGTTCGTCACACAAATATTTGTCCCGAGCGGGAATCGAACCCACGACGCTTGGAACCGTAAGTAGTGAACCTGTGTCACTTACCACTGTTCCACCGAGCCAGTCAATAATAAATAAATATTTATTTATCATCACTGTAGTTCTCTACATTGTGGTGACCCGGATCAATACCAGTTTCGAAGTTGCTCCTTTTTGGGTCCGCTGCGGGGTCAGTAACATTGCACTTTGCTGCGTCCCACTGTCAAAGGCATGACTATCATCCGTCATTCTCCCTTTTAACCGACTTTGCAAAAGGAGGTTATGTGGCTCTGTACGTTTGTTTGTTTATGTATGTTCGTAGATTTGAGTTAGCATGTGGTTTCAGACAATATGTGTATGTACTATTTTTTTTGTAAAAGGAAAACAAGATGACCTCACTCCATCTGATGGAAGCGATAGTAAGATCTACATATGAGGTCGACATGCACAAGTTCGAAGGCTGCTTTTTTTTTCTAATAGGCAAACAAGATGACCTCACTCCACCTGATGGTAAGTGGTAGTGAGATCCACCTATGAGGTCGACATGCACAATAGACCATATTGAGCCTGTCGCACTCACCCTGAAGGCCTGCTTAAATGCCGTTTCACGCCCCGCCTGAAGAGCCCGGATCATAGGAGGGAGGGAAAACATGAGCTGGAAGGGCATTCCATGCCTAACTATGACTTTGCATTAGGATAATAAAGAACAAAACGTAATCTTTAGTTTGTATTTGGACTGGCTGACTTGATGCCGCATTAGATAGACAGTTACTTGGCCAAAAGATGTGAGTTCGATTCCCGCCCGGGACAAATGTGTGATGAAAACCATCAGCCCATATTCGTCCCCACTGCTGGGACACGGGCCTACCCTAAACCAGGGCGATTAAGGCCTTAGTCAACCACGCTGGCCAAGTGCAAGTTGGTTGACTACACAAGCTAAGAATTTCTTCATCATGTCATGCCAATTTTAATTTAAATTTAATTGTAATTCATTGCGCAAAAAATGGACTGCCCCATTCTTAAACACTGGTGATATAAAACTAACATAGGTTAAGTTTACTAACAATTTAATGGACTATGTTGTCTGAATAAATGAATTTATTATTATTATATTATTATTAAACAATCCCGACAAACACTAGCTGGGCTGTTGTAGGCGCGGGGATATTAAAAAATGCTGCCTAAAGTCTATTTTCCATCAAAGTCGCTGGTACAGCTACTAATCCTTATCCTTACTAATATTATAAATGTATATATAACTCTGTCTGTCTGTCTGTCCGTTACGATTTCACACAAAGAGTACTAAACCGATTTAAATGAAATTTGGTACAGATATAGTCCAGAGCCTAGGAAAGGTTATAGGCTACTTTTTAACCGACTGCGCTATAAAGAAGTAATGTTTTACCCGTTAAACGTCTCTACGCGGACGGAGTCGCGGTCGGGAAGCTAGTAAAATATAAACAACCTTTGTAGCCAACTGAAGGTTATTATTCGGCTGTATACGACCTTTCGTTTCGATTTCGTCGTTTTATATATTTTATTCAATGCTATGCGATATGCATAGCTATGCACAAAATATGCTAATGCTAATTTTTGTTTTGTTTATTTTCAAACTAGTTTCTGTTTGTGACTCTGCCCACTTGCTTCGTTTTATTTTTTTTTTCTTTTGAACGCATTGGATTATAAGAATACCTGTAAGTACCTAATTTCATCAAAATATTTAAGTATTATTCACAAAATCTGCAGTAAAACCGGTCTATACTAATTGTTAAATCGTTCTGTTTTTGGCATTTACTATGGAGTCCTTATTTAAAATCCTTACTAATATTAAAAATCCGAAAGTAACTCTGTCTGTCTGTCTATCTGTCTGTTAAGCTTTCACACATAGAATACTGAACCGATTTAAATGAAATTTAGTACAGATATAGTCCAGAGAAAAAACATAGGCTACTTTTTAAGCGACTGCGCTATAAAGAAGTAATGTTTTACCCGTTAAACGTCTCTACGCGGACGAAGTCGCAGGCGGAAAGCTAGTAAATAATACAACTGTTTTCATATAACATCATAATTAATATACATTGTTCCGATTCTGAAGTAAAATGCTTAAGCACTTGTGTTAGGGATATCAGAAATACCAGTGGTATACATGAGGCTACCCTAGACTAGGGCGATAAGGCCTTAGTCAACCACGCTGGCCAAGTGCGGGCTGGTCGACTAGAATAACTTCATGGGTGTGCAGGTTTCCTCCCGATGTTTTCCTTCACCGTTAAAGCGTCTAATAATCGTACATATGAATTTCAAATTAGAAAAAACTGTGGTACGCGGCGGTGTTTGAACTGAACCATCAAACTATATATGTGTATATATATTTTAACTGTCACGTTGCATACACATGGTTTACCCTTGTTCTTATTAAAACAAAACAACATGGTAAATATCCCGGACATTTTCAGGTAACAATTTAACTACAACATTATGTATATCTTTGCATTTCGCTTCACTAACATTGAAGTGTTACTTAACATATAATAGTCTATTGTCCACAAACATAGCAATTAACTCATACAACCTGTATGATAATTACGGGCAAGCTATATAAATTCCATGGCGTCAATGATGGTCAAAGGTGGAGAGTGTAAGTAATTGTAAGTGCAGAATGAATATCTCAAAACATACAATATATATTAAAAATTGTCTTTATGGGTCTACACGCGATATAGGAGTAGCAAATTACATAGCTACTTACTGCCCGACGTTTCGACTGGGTTACACCAATCGTGGTCGCGAGCGAACTCAAGTTTGAGCGTGTAGACCCATAAAGACAAATTTTAGTGTAATGGAACGCGAAAGTCTGAAATCATACATACAATATACATGTTGTATGTATTTCGCTATAGGGTATTTCACTGTGGTTGTTGTGCTTGCCATTTTTATGATTAGCAGTAAGATTAAAGTAAATCAATAATATTAATGAAATAAATAAATAATCTATAATATAAAAAAGAATCGCAAAATATTGTGTTGGTAAGCGCATAACTCAACAACGCCTGAACCAATTTGGCCAATTCTTTTTTAAATGTTTGTTGAAATCCAAGGATGGTTCTTACGGCGAGAAAAAATCGAATAATTGCCGGGAAAACCCTAAACACAGCCCTTTTCTTTTTCACATTTTTTGACAGGACGATGTCTGTCGGGTCAGCTTGTAATAAATAAATTACACAACATCACATACATTGATCTGATCCCGTGGTAAGTAGCTTAAGCACTTGTGTTACAGATATCAGAATCAACAGTGGATACACAAATATACTTAATACACACCCAGACACGGAACAAACACCGATGTTCGTCACACAAATATTTGTCCCGAGTGGGAATCGAACCCACGACTCTTGGAACCGTAGGTAGTAAACCTGGGTCACTAACCACTGTTCCACCGAGCCAGTCACAAAAGGGGGAAAATCTTTTAAAAATTCGTTGTCACCTTATAAATAACAGAACTAGTAACATCTTTTATTGTGAAAACATATCCCTGAACGAAACTTTTGATAAACCTGCCGAACAAACTTCGAAATACTTATGTTTACCACAATTGTTTCTGATATCCGCGCTTAACATATTTACCACAGGATCAAGTCAATGTATGTTATTTTGTGTTATGTATATTATTAGACGATTTAAAAAACATATACAACTTATAAAACTAAAACCCAACTACGACAAAAAACGACGCTGAAAAAGTATAAAACAAGACTTTTAGAACACTGAACTGAACAAAGTTGCTTATGTAGTTCCAAGTAAATGGACACAGTAGACTCTACCAAAATGCTTATGTTGAAAATTGACAATAATGTCATACAATACTATTTTGAAGTATGCAATATTTACTATGTAGAGATAAGTTTTCATGTTTGGAAAACCGCAGTCACACGTTGTCAAAGTGCTACGGTAGGTAGGTACTTGTGTATGGAACGTGTGACTACGCCTTTCCAAACATGAAAACTTATCTCTACATAGTAAATATTGCATACTTCAAAATAGTATTGTATGACATTATTGTCAATTTTCAACATAAGCATTTTGGTAGAGTCTACTGTGTCCATTTACTTGGAACTACATAAGCAACTTTGTTCAGTTCAGTGTTCTAAAAGTCTTGTTTTATACTTTTTCAGCGTCGTTTTTTGTCGTAGTTGGGTTTTAGTTTTTAACTTTTTATTATTTGTACTATTTTGGTGTTAAAGTGTATTTGTGGCGCATAATATTATCAAAAGTTAAATTGATGAACCAACATGTTTTATATTTTAAGGGGACGTAGTAAAGAAGCTATGAACGAAAAGATGTGAACTATATGCAATCAGTCCATGAATATACGTAAAGTCACATGCAAATGCTAGTAATATATATATATTTAAAATGTACAAGTAAAGCGCTTTCCAATGATACCAAACACGGCGTATTTATCTTAACTTTATTTTTTTACTCTGTATGTTTTGTCCGCTAGTGGGCGCCACATTAGATTTTGTGAAACCCTATATAGCCTATAACCAGCGGACAATTAAGACGCTTCTAATGATATGTCATTTGTCGAATTCTGACAAGCAATTTAGAAGTTATGTGGAAACAGATCAACATACATACATACATACATACATACATACATACATAGCCTGTCAAAATCATAACCCTCCTTTTGCTTTGCCGTAGTCGGGTAAAAATTGCTTTTAACTTTTAGGGGTGAGAGCCATCCGCTCCCCCGCAAGGCCGGTAATAATGACGAGGCTACTCCAAGCCATCATCGTATGTCAGTTAGGAAAAAAAAGCTTTTACAATGAAATACTTACAAAATTCCAATTAGTGCCATATCCGAAACCGAATTTTCCTGCTTTTTGCAATTCTTCCTCTTCAGAAAAAGCTGCTTGGTAAAGTATGTAGAAACCAAACAAAGATATGACTGTATGATGACTTAGGCATATTCCATGAAAAATTGTTCTCAATCTTTGAACACAGCCATTTCCCTTTGGTACATACGTTTGGTGAATAGCACTTTCAATGTCTGCCATCTTTTTTAAATATCACAAAATATCACTTTGTTTTTAAATTTAAAACTTTGGTTAATTCATAAACGTGTTCATTTTAATAACGTTCTAAGTAATTATTTTTTAAAATGTCCGTGTAGAGTTCTTAGTAAGTTACTATTTTAAAATAGATACATTTATATTTAATATTTTTTTCTGATATAAAAATAACGTTAAGAACTTAAAAGATTATAATATTATTGTTTTCTTCAACTTGTACTTGACCTAATTATTATTTTATTAGCAGAAAAACTTGACAGACCAAAAAACCCTGTCAGAAATATTATTTTTATTTTTTATATTAAAACTATTGCATTGTCTTAATCTTCTCACTTATTGCTTCACACTTGTTACATTTTCACTTACACCAGACACACAAAATCAAACTGATTGAATTATAACCCTATAAAAATCACAATACAAAATAACTACGTTTCCTTCCCTTCATAAACACGTCACTTCATCGCCCACTAGATGTTATACTAACATCTCAATGTCATTTTCGTAGCAAAAGAACTGTCTTGAAACCAGTCCCTGCAATTCATTAGCCATTAACTCATTACGAACGTGATTAATTCAATAATGGCTCAGTTCAATTGTTACATAATATCCATTTGAAGGTTAATTCGTTATTGTAAATGAACGTGTTATTTTATACCTTACGTGTCATAATGGAATCATGTTACGCGCGAGAGTTATAAGAATTTTGTGTGTTCTAGATGACTAATAAGTCACTAATGAGTTTTAATTCCTCTTCCCCCCGGACCGCGTACCAATGCGAACGTCTTACTGACCCGTATTTGTTGAATTTTTAAATTTAATTCAAAATTAATAGGAAAATAAATTCAGTGACATTAATAGGAGCGCAGAAATCATCAAGACGTTCTGTATCAGCTGCGAAACGTGTGCTACAATAACCAGCCCGTTGTGCCTACGCCCCGCCCCCGAACGCGAGTGAAGAGGAACGAATATACGCGTGAGTGCCTTTCGCCTCTTTCACACTACAGCGCTCAAGGCCGCGCGACATCAACTTGCTGT